>JAUBOD010001004.1:5772044-5783709 GCA_032353885.1 Nothura maculosa
ATGGATTTGAAAGGAGGGAGCAGAAGGTCACTCCACCCGTTGATGGTCACCTGGGCTGTTCCCACCACGGGCAGGAGAGATCTCCAGACCATGAATGTGGGGAGTGGGCATTTCACATTCCCATCTCATTGCAAGTTTGGGAATTGCAGCATCTGAGACCTCCCTAAATTCAAACTCTGACCACTGAGCAAGACAATGGGGAGCTGCCACCACCTCTTTCTTTGCCTGAAGTTCTCCATTTCCAGCACACGTTCAACCTAAGACACAAAACTCACTTCCAAATGCCTCCTATATCTTATTTCCTTATTAGTACCCTAACAGCAAGGCATTCCTTACGGTATAGTTTTTTTTCTTCTTTTTCTTTTTCTTCAACATTATTAATTGTCTTCAGTGACAGTTCTAAATGGTTGGTTGTTTTCTCCCCTCTGATAAGACAAACATGTTTAAATCAAACAAGCCTTGACAAATACTGCAGCTATACACCACACCAAAATAATGAGCGAGCCTTTTAATATAATAACACAATATGTATGGGCAAGTTATTGCATTGGAACGGTATGAGCTTGTCAGATCACACTGAAATTGTATTTATTGAAAGAATAAGAGGAAGAATAGCTGAATGTGTTCTACTGTACAAACACGCAGCTGAGGAAATTTTCAGAAAAAAATAGTACACATGCAACACTGAGCTGCTTTCTACACAAAACTCCCTGACGTCAGTAAAACTCCCCACAATAAATTAAATCCTTTCATGCAAAAGAGGAAAATGCAAATTCAGTCCCAAATACAACTTAGCCAGGTCCAGATGCATGAAGTGAAGAGAGGAGGAACTGTGCAGGGCAGAATTGCAGGATTCTGACACTTTTGGTGAACACTCTCAGTGATGAATCATGCAGCTACTCATGCACTAGCCCCTCTCTGACCATGTAGAAATATGTGTCTTGCCAACACGTGTGTCCGTGGTGAATCAATGGCTGGTAATGTATCTGCTGGCAAACTAGAAACTCAAAACAAGCAAACAAATCACTCATAGAATGAATTTTGTTAAAATATGCAGGGTAATGGCAAAATTAGAAGTGTACCAGTAACGTTTTCCAAATCTGCGAGCTGCTCGTGTGACTGCAGCAAGCAGAATTATCTATTTGCCTTGTGTGTTTTCCTGCTAAAACCAGGCAAAGGAAAGGATGAAAACAGCCCTGCACCCCAGGCATGTGTCTGAGCGTGTGTGTGCGTCTGCAACGCGGGCGGACCATTTTACAAAGCACACGGCAGCGTGACTCACATTGTCAATACAGCTCCCAAACTTTACATTTCTAAGGAGGTGCCAGTTTCGTGCTATTTGGAGCATATTTTGCCGGCTAAAGCACTCTGGGGGCTCCAACTGACCTGCCGGCAACACTGGCCGGTCTGTGTGGAGCTGCAGGCGCTGCCAAGCGCCGGGTGCATCGTGGGACAGGGGCTGCTTCGTGGCCTGGTGCTTCCTCCTCTTCCTCCTCCTCCTCCTCCTCCACCACGGCAGCGCTGCCTCCACAAAGCCTGGTTTTCCTTGAGACCTTCCTGGAGGGTAGGTTCATTCCCAGTGCACTGGCTGGAGATACCGTCTGCACAAGCTCCCTGCAGTGAAGGTGGTTGGTGCTCATGAGACCCCTGATGTTCCCACCACCCTGGTTTAACCAAAGGGCTGAATCTCCCAGGTTCCTACCCTGGGCAGCAAGATGAGCAGCCCTTGTCAGAATGATGTTGGGCCTGAGCTGGAAATGGTCACTGTAAACCTGGGCCAGGAGCTGGGTGGATAAAACGAGCTCCTTGACAGCCCTGCCCAAGCCGAGGTCTCCGATGGCTTCATGTTTGACAGTCTTGTCTCTGGAGGCGCTTGCTGGAGAGCAGCCAGCAAGTCATTTGTAGGCAGCGCTCAGCACCCACGAGCTCTGACCTTGCCTGGGGCCCCTCGCCTGCCCCGGCACGCTGCTCCGCGCCGCCCAGGAGCGCTGGGATGCTCCCGGTGCTCGGGAGGCACTGCGGGAGGGGGTAGCTGCAACCCAACACAGCAAGAATTGTGAGGCACTGAGAGGGGGAAATAAAGTGATGACGAGTGCCACAGGTCGGGCATCCTGAGCAGTGTCCCCAAGCTAGTTGGAAGCATCAGAATTTTAGGGTCAGAAAACTGCAAATTGTTGATCTGCACTGTGGGGAATCAGCAGGCAATTCTGGAGGGAGGTGCTTCAGGTAGCATGGCTGTGGTGGGGAGATTGGATGGGTGCAGGACAGGAAGGACCCACTGAGCTGCAGCGTCTTCTCTTGGTACCCACCAGGCCCATGCAGATAACCACCTGGTGGCTCCTGCTCATCATGGATGGTCTATCTACCTTAAACTTCTCTTCTTAGGGAAACTGTGGCTCCCAAAGCCATGGTGTCTTGCACTCATGAGATCCCCTCCTCAGAACGCATCCTTTGCCTCCAAGGTCAGCTCCATCCAAAGGAGCGGAGGAGCCAAAGGATGACAAATTGCAAAAGGAGCTGGATAAACAGCCAGTGCCCAGCCAGGCCGCCCAGAGCAGCCCTCGCCTGCCCGGCGCTGGTGGGAGCCCTGCCAGGAACGCTCACCTCACAGCAGGAAAATGTGGAATAAACGCCGGGAAAGGGTTTAGAAGAAAGCAGAGAGCTGCGATAAGGCGTCTGGGCTGGAGGCAGAGGGCTGAGCTCTGCGGGAAGATTAAAAGAGCTGCATGCGTGGAGCGGCGCTGGGAGACGGCGAAGGGGCTGCGATAACAGCCTGCAAATATTTGGATGCTGTAAACATCAAGGAGGAAGAGGAGTTATTTACGGTTATACACGGGGCACAGCTAAGAGTAATGGGACAAGATTAGGAAAGGAAGGTTTTAGGCTGGATATCAGGAAATATTTCCCAACAATGTCATGCGTTGGGCTGCAGAATAATCCTTCTGAGGGAGCCACGGAAGCACAGCACTGTAGACGGTTGGAGCTGCCCATGACTAAAGCCTGGGCTATGTGCTGCCAGGCCGAATGGATAATGTAATTTCTATCTCTATCCTCCAAGGTTATTTCCTTCCTGTCTGTATAGGAGAAATATCTTATCAAATAATAATAATCAGTACATGCCTCTGCCATGATGGTCCTCTCATCAGAGGCAGAAGAGATTCCCAGTTCCCTGTCCTACAAGGAGACTGGGAATCTGGCAAGTACACAGGCTTGCGGGGTCACATTCCTTGTCTCTACAGCACAGCCACTTCTCCCAGATTGCAACCAAAATGAAAACCACCTGTACTGCATAAATTAACTGATTAATTAATTAATGAATAAGACAGACAGAGATGGGTAATTTTCAATGATTCTAAATTTGCAGTTAGATTTGCAAAGGGTTAGATTTGCAAAGGCGAAAACATGGGGAATGAGATGGGGCAAGGAGATACCACATCATGCATTTCCTGCTCACAGGAGCCTTGAACTTCCACCACTGAACTCTTTATTTCTGGAGGACAGCAGGAGAGGTCCTCATGGAGCCCCAATGTAAGGAGGTAGCTCTGGAGAAGCATCATTCCCAAGGCTTTCAGCGGCAACTCCATTGTCCCTTTGGGCTCCTCATTACAAATTAGACAGGTAGGGGACACTTTAGCCCTGGACAAGAGTATAAGACACAGTCCAGAATAGCATGAACCTGGGATGTGTTGGGAGGAGAGGTAATAGGACCTTTCTAATACACAAACCCTGTCTAACACTGAATCCCATGGATAATAATCCATAAAATCAGTAGGGTTTGCCCTGAGCAGTCACACAGTTTATGCGCAGTGAATTACTTCCTCCATAATAATCTTCCATGTATCCCTGTTTCCCACATAGTGTTTCACCTCATGCTATGCCTTGCAATCTCAGCTTGTAGTGTGTTATAGAGTTATTATATGTCCCATAGGGGTCTATTCTTGGAAAGTCAAACCATAGCTCCAATCAGACACACCAGGGCCGCAGGAAGAGTGGTTAAAGATGCTGAAATAAACCTAGGGAATATATTTACCACCTGCTACCAGGGACTTCCACATGCACGAGCCATGACTGCGAATGCATGAGCAGAAACCACGGGAGGTGCCTCTCCTGTCCATGGGCAGCACTGAGGAGCCGGCAGGTCTCCAGATGGCAACTCATGGGGCATTGAGGAAACATTTCCAACATGTCACACTGCTTTGAAAAAGATGGAAGGATGGAAAACCCAAGAGAACAGTCACCAAGTCCATGAGAGGGGCTGGCTTTTCCCCAGCATACACACAGGATGGAGCATCTCCTGCTCTCAGATGTGAGTCACCACCAAGGGCAGGAGACCAGACTCGAGGAAACAGAGGTCTTATCCGGCGTGGAGGAGCCCAAGTTCTCATGTTTACTTAAGCATGAAGCAGAATAAACTCTGGTCCTTAAAACTAAACATTTGAATGCATCCACTAATCCCGAGACATGCAGAAAGCAATTATACAAACACACCTTAAATGTTTTTGGCAATTTTTGCAGCTCGCCCTGAAATCAGTGTCATCTTTCAGAACAGGATCATCAAGCTTCTCCAAGGCGGAGGGGAAGTGTCCTGCTCTTCTCTTGTACAGGTACCAAAAGGTGAAACCAGGAGAGCCCCAACCAGGTATCTGACCCCCTCAAAGCAGACATCAAGCACTGCAAACAACACAGAGAAGGAAATATCTCTGCATCTAGGAGATGCAGGTGGATGATCACAGCAGGCCAGGGAGGACAGAGAACTCATATCTCCCATCTTCATGGGCAGCACTCGGTTTTATGGCCAGAGGGCTGAGCCTGGAGCTTTCCCCCATAGCCCTGTTGATCCCTTTTAAAAAATGGTTTCACTCCAGCCATACTGATGAAGCACTGTTTAAATAATTTCAGGAAGATTTTTTTTCATTTTATGTATTTCTTTTCCCCAAAAGAAGAGTGGTTGCTATATTTAATGTTTTGTAGAGTAAAACCACAAGGTTTCTCTCAGTCCTCATCTATAATTGTGGTAGACAGTAAAAAAACCCTTGGGAGGCTTAGCACACAGAGAGCCAGACCAGATCCTCCAAGTTTCCTCCACACACAAATCCTGCTAAATAACAAATACTAATAGAGAGCAAATAATGACTGCAATACTTAGCACTCTCCAGCTGTAGATCTCAAGGTATTCAATGGAGCTGGATGAGTATCTTTAGTCTCTTACTCATAGGCAAATGAGGGCTTCTCTTCTGCAAACAATTTCCACACAAAGGTTTAATTTTTACCTTGCATTTAGCACTGGTGATTGCACTGTGGTCAGAGAAATCGCATGGAGAACCCCAGATCACTCCTCTGCTGTAGACATCCCCTTCAGGAAACAAAAATGCTAGAAGTGTTTTCAATACATACACATGGGCACTTCAGCATCTTTCCAGATGCCAAATATCTGTACTCAAGGTCATTCATTTTCTTGCTCTTTCACTGCTGCAAGCGTTTTTAGTTCAGTCATGAGGTGGGAGAAAGCTCAGCCCTTTTATACCTTTGTACCTTGGAAGAAATTTGTTCACATAATGCTCCATCTCTGCTGCAAGACCTCATGTCACCTGGGTCTATTTTCTGGTCCAGATTAGCACCTCCAGGAGCCCCAACTTCTCACTTAGCTTTTGTCCTCTCCATGCAGAATATAAAATATTGCCTCTGCCTTCTGGCATTGACAACTGGGTCTCACATAAGAGGTCCATCAGTATCTTATCCATGTCATTAAAACAATCACTCGAAAAAATCCCTCTCTCTTTGTCTAAAGAGATATGCGCCCCTGAGGTCTTATTGATTATGACAACCATGATTAGGCACATGTGGAGATGGCCAAAAGGTGATGACAATGCTCTGGGGTCAAAGGGATGTTCCAGCAAGTTGTAGAGGGTGGAAAGAGCCCTAGATCCTAGCTGGAAAAGACCAGAAAGCAGCTCTGTCACCTTTGAAACACTATCTTCAAATATACAGAGGTCCTCAGAGCAGAACATGCTGATGGGGCCTGTCGCTGGACAAGTCCCAATGGGTGGCCGTGGTTGAGGGACAGGAGATGCGGAATGATGTCGTGGGTGAGCCTGTGCAGTGGCTGCTGGGCAAGATGGAGCAGAGCAACGTCCACCAGGTCTTTGCACGTGCAGCTCCCACGTTCACCTCAAGCATCTTCAGCCTGGCGCCGGCTCTGCTGCAAAGCACACAAAGGTGGAGAAAATGATGCTGCATCACGTCGGCTCCGCTGGCCGCTCCAGGGCTTTCTCTGAAAGCCGCCTCTCATTTAAGCCTCACTAAATCCAGCAGACCTCGGGGATGGGTTTGGCAAATAGAGAGGTCATCTAAATACAGCCTTGTGCGAGAAGTCCATGAGTAATGAGATGCATATTGAGAAATCAGTGCAGAGCTTGTTGCACCCTCCCCTGTTGCTGGAACCGCAGGAGAAGTGCAAATTCCCTAGGAAATGCCACCTCGTACGCGATGTGAGCCTGGCTTTACCTGGAGCCAACCCAACCAGCTGGCGCGTGGGCAGCGGCGGTGGCAGGAGGAGGTGATGAGGAACAAGGCGGCGCATGGAGGCTGAGCAGGAAAAGCAGGAGCAGGAGGGAGCAACGCGGCCCCTCACTTACCTCGCGCTCAAGGCTCCTCTCCCCAAAGGATCTCGCTCTCTGCAGCTTAATCCATCCCTGCAATTAGGAGGTAATAGCTCTAGTGGGAAAACGTAACAAAATATTAAGCCATCAGTTTTCATTTGCATGAGGCCCTGCGGATGTTGCCAGAAAGCGCTGTCCATCGCCCGCGCTCCCCTCTCCCATACGTAATTCCTGCCAAATAATGTGGACTTACCTCATTTCCACTCCCAGTCCAGCATGGTCACCTATAAAAACTAACACCCGGGACCTATGCGTAGAACGTGGATGAGTTTCAGATGGATCACAAGGCACTCAAATAGCTTTAGAACAACTTTGGAAGTCATTAAGGGTAATAGATACAGGAATGCTAATGCAAGATAGAGAAGGTCCCACAGGGCTAGGAAGGAGGCCGTGCTGCCTCTAAAACGTTCTCACTCCCCAGAACTGTTTTAGGAGGTAACGTAAGGGAAGAAGAGCGGCCAAGTCTAGCCCTACCACAGCCTACCCGCCTGTCCCTGACCATGGCACAAAGCCAGTCCCTAGGGAAGAGTCTGGAGCAGAGCAAGCACATGGTGACGGGCAGAGCACCTTGGGGACTTGCTGAAGCCGGGTGGGCTTTCCAGGCTTTCCAGCCTTTGGTGCCCTTCTTTCTTCCATAAATTTGACTAGTTATCTCTGGATGGCATGAAAACCCTAAGTGTTCACAATATCCTAGAGCAAGGAGTTCCCCATAACCAGACATAACATAAAAAATGGCTCTATGGGTTTGGGTTTTTTTTTGTTGTTGCTGTTTATTTTGAGATAGGCACTTGACAGTTTCATGTAATGGCCTCTAGCCCTTATGTTAGAGAAGACACTAAATGATCATTTCCTATTCTCCCTCTTAAGCTACGCATGACTGCATAAATTTCTAGGCTTAGGTCATCTCTTCATGAATGCATGTGAGCACAAATTTACCTTTAAGTATGCATTTAGCCCTTACTAAAGCCAAAACTAAATACTTCCCAACTAAGGTAGAACTGATCATCTCTATTCATGTGGGGTTTCTTTCTGCTAAAGCCTAGAAAGGTGATTTAAGCAAATGCCAATGTCCAAAACATGGCACAAATTAATAGTGTTCAATGCATTGGAGCATTTTGAGTCATATGTAAAGTCTATCTTGTGAGAAAATGTGACTTTTAAGGTGTCATTTATTGTTTTCCTTCAAAATCTCTACTACACGATCAGAGGTAGCCAGAATGGGTTGCCATGGAATAGAAGAGCAGTAGAGATGCTTGGATCAACATCTAGACCTTAAGTAACTTTCCATTAATGCCAAAATCCCCACGATCCTGTTCTTTGGCAGCTAGTCCTCAGACAGATCTCTAGAAAGTCATTAAATGTGTTGTGATTTAACTGGCAAGTAAACAACTGACCACAGGCTGCAGAATCAAAAACCCCGTGAGTGCAAAGATGAGGAGGACCTCAACATTTCATTGATTGAGACCTATTCCCATTAATGTCTACATTGTGTAAGGAAACATCTCCAAATGTCACTCTCAAAGAATAACAAGCAGTTTTATTGGAGCAAATGTGGCCTTCCCTGTTGTCACAAAGCGGGCTGTAATTATTTTTAAAGGCCTAAGAGAATTAAACTAAGTCTTACCACCCTCTCCAAACGGTTGTTTGTTTGTTTTTGTTTGTTGTGGGTGATCCTTGGTTTGCAGCTGGTTCGCAGTGTGTCACCAGGGAATAAACACAGCCACGCAGAGAACCCTCTTTCCCAACCCTCCTCGCAGAGCCCTGCACACTCATGCACAACAATTGCTGCCGTTTTGGTTGTCACATTCATGCCAGCAATTAACACTTCAGGATGCATAAATTTGGAGCATGTTTATTTTGTCAGGATGACAGTGATGATCAGTTCCATGACTTAGAGGGAACGAAGGGATTTCCTTGTTGTAATGAGAATTTTCTGGGCTTCCAGGGAGCATGCAAGGTAGAGAAGTGCCGCTTGTTTTGTCCACCAAGTTCCTGGGTCTTCCTTGACAGTCTCAGTGCAGCTGCCCTGGCCTCTGACCACAACTTTCACGAACCTGCTCCATGTGGCAATGATGTCCTCTGCTCTTCTACAGTTTCTTCACATGCTGAGCTGGGGAAGAGACTTCTCCTGGCCTTCAAACCTTCCCACCACACTCCCAACATCCCATCTTTCCCTGAGCTCCAGGGGTTCTGCAGATTCTTCAATGTCTCTGCACTTTTTCCTTTTTCCAATTATCTTCAAAAACTCATAGTTACATTTTCCAAGGACCAGATCAGCAATGTCCTTCTCTTCATTTCAGTTCTGGGTGTCTTTGGCCATAACAGGGCAGGGATGCACTTGGGGGCACCCGCAGTAAAGCCAAGGGGAGGACTCCCTCCCATCCCGCTGCCACGAGGAGCAGAGAAGAGGCAGGGAGGGGAGCGAAGCCCTGGAAATACTGCAGCCCTTGAATGGAGGAGCTCGTGGGTCTGACTCACACAAACCTCCCAGTGGAGTGAATGGGCTGGAATTTTAAAGGGAAAAATTCAGCGTTTGCTCCCTTCCACCTTCCCCTCCATCGTTAGGTCTGTCTTGGGAAGGACAGCATTTTCCAAGTAATTTGTCTTTTTTTCAGTGCTCTCCTTTCCGTTTGGCTCCAAAACAAGTGTGTGTGTGTGCAAAGAAAGAGGCTTATTCCTTTATAAGCTTCTTCTGGGAAGCGAAATGTTACAGTCCACTCATGTTCCAAACATCCCAGTTTCTCCTAAAGAAACACTACAGACTCTTAGACACTCTTCCAATGATTCACTAATGGGAAAGTGTAGAAGAGTCATCTCTTTGCTATATTTCCAAATGGACACTTTATTTTAATGAAAGTTTGTGATGATAGAACAAGCATTTTCAGAGGGTTCTTCTGTTTGTAGCAGAACGATTGGTGCCACCCTGATGTCGAACGCTGGACTCAGTTGGGATTTATTGCCTGTTCAGGTTGTCCATGCAGACAGACCCATGGCCGCATTCTGCACTCCCCCAATGTGTGGCCCTTGGGTCACGGACTTCCCCTCTACTGAAGACATCTGAACCTATTCAATTGCTCTTCTAGGTGGGAAGATCATTCCTAAAGTGGGATCTGAAGCCCAAGCATTGTGACCAACTCACTTCCTCTTCGGATCAGGCACAAAGGAGGCAAAAACCCTTGGGCACCTACCAAGATCTGAACACACTACTGATGTTTGAGCACGACCAGAGGTTTCTTAGTCCTACTGACCTACATGAATCACATTCTTCCATTACGGTGAAGAGCATGGATGTTCTCCCAGTGCAGGATAACTGCTTAGAGAGCCAGGTCTCCTAGGTGAGGAGCAACAGGGTTGGGATATATCTCTCCCTTGCAGCCAGAAGGTCTATGAGCCAGCTGGGTGGC
This sequence comes from Nothura maculosa, assembly GCA_032353885.1. Classification (NCBI taxonomy): domain Eukaryota; kingdom Metazoa; phylum Chordata; class Aves; order Tinamiformes; family Tinamidae; genus Nothura; species Nothura maculosa. The sequence goes on from JAUBOD010001004.1 coordinate 5,782,108, forward strand.
CTCTAAAAAGCATCTGACCTCTCTAGAGCTTTTCTTAACCTGTCCTAAAGGGAGTTCACACAGAGAGATTGGCAAGGGGGGATATTTCTCCATGCAGGAAGGTCAGCAAGCTGCAGATGTTCTCATCTTTGCAAGGGAAGAACCCTAGACGCTCTGATGGGCCCCAAGAACATGGGCAAGACACTCTCAGTATCTGCCATACTCACCTGTCCGTAGTCACTACCTTAAATACTTGAAGTCTTTCCACCAGTCTAATGTCCCAGAAGCCTTTCCCAGGAGAGGCTCTGTTTGCAGCAAACCCAGACAGCTTTTCTGTCCCTTCCCAAAAACCAGCCCCAAGTGAGTTGGGACCTCCAGGGCCATCATCCAGACTGGAAGGCCGTGCCGGTGTTTCCCCACCGGTCTCCTCGGCTCAGCTCCATAGGCCAGCAGACAGCCTGGGAAGCTCCCCTCCATCTTCAACATGTAAACATCTGCTGGAGGAAGACTTTCCTCCTAATAGCACATCATTAAACATTGATTTAAAGACAATCATCTTCCCTCTCTTTAATTTCACAGCACCTTTAAAACAGCTGTTAGGCTGCAGCAGAGACGAGCAGCCGAACAGGAAACGCATTGTTAGCTTCTCGCATTAAAACAGTAGAATGCATTAATTTATGAGCTCCTACTCGCTCTCCAAATGTTTTATTATGTTAATATCACCTTGATGTGCTGCTAGGCCCCAGTGCCAAAGCCTCTTTCACACAGTATGTGCCATCCTAAATTACAGGCTGGGCGCCTCCTGGAACTGCCTTCGGAAAAACCGGAGTAAAGCAGCGAGCACTAAAGTTAATATTATCTTACAGACTAACAACCAGCTAATGCTCGACATGTGAATCCCATTTACTTCTCCTCTCTATAACAAATGGCAAGTGTGGGACTGGACTGTTCCTGATTTTATGCTATTTATCTTTCTGATCCATTCCATATTCGTGGCCCCTGTTGTGCGGCTACAGTTTGTGCGACTGTTTGTGTTTGGGTGACTGTGTGTGTGATTGTGTGTGTATCCCAGGGATGTCCTTCTCCGGTGCTACCCGATGCCCACATGGCTCACCGTGGATTTCTCTCCTGGGGGAAAAGATCTCCAAAACGCTCTGCCCCGTTCGCCACCGGATCCCCGAGGGCAATTCCTGGGAGATGGGGCTGAGTGGAGAGGTGCGTGGCCGGACACGTCCCCAGCCTGGCACGGTGCAGCCTGAGCCAGGGCCGCCCGCCCCTGCGGCTGCCGCGGCCGCCCGCGCAGCGCCGGGCGCTGCTTGCCCCGAGGCCGTGTCGGGGAGTGAAAAAAAAATGGGGGAAAAAGAAAAGAAAAAGGAAAAAAAAAAAAAGAAAAGAAAAAGGGAGGGGAGAAAAGAAAAAGGAAAAAAGAAAAAAGAAAAAAAAACCACTATTGCTTCTCCCTCCCCCCTCAAACGAAGCGAAGCGGCCAGAGGAAATGAAGAGGGCAGGGGCCATATAACCCGGAGCGCACGAGAGCCCGGGGCAGGCGCGGCGGAGCGGGCAGCGGCGCTGCCGGGAGCGCGGCCCGCGCTGCGGCGATGCCGGGGGCCCGCAGCGGGCCCG
>JAUBOD010001004.1:5783781-5794951 GCA_032353885.1 Nothura maculosa
GCCGCAGCCGGGGCGGGCGCGGGGCGGGCGGGAGGCGGCGCTGCCCTGCGCGCCCGCGGAGCGCCGCGCGCCCCTTGACTTCTTTACACCGCGTATAAATTCTTTCGGGGCCTCTGCGCTTCGTCAGCTCTGACAAATGCCCTCGGAAGTGCAATTCCAAAGGGGTTACCTCATTTTTGTGGTTTTTTTTTTAAATATTTTTTTCCAAACGCACTGCGTGATTGCAAACTCCGAGCCCTGGTGCTCCCCGTGCGCTGCGCGCAGCCTTGCGCGATTTCCCTGCGCGGCTGTAGCAGCTCTGATGAGCATCGCGGGGGAGGCTCTGCAGAGGCTGGGGCAGCTCGGGGGCGTTTTGCAGGTCTGGGGACATTGCGGCAGCGGGTGGAGGGTGAGAGAGGGCTGGGGGGGGACAGGACTTGGGCCGTGGCTGCGCGGCCGCGGAGCAACCGCGCCCGCCGCCATCCGCGCTGCCTCCGCGGGCGCGACGCCTTGGGGCAATGCGTTAACCCGAGCCGTCGGTTATATCTGTTCGTAGAAAAATAACGTTCTATTAATATAATGTTCTTCTCGGATTTTATTTTTATTATTCTTATTTATTTTCAGTCTGATTTTTGAAAATAGGCACCATTTTTAGGAGCTCTGTGGTGAGGGAGTGTGTCACAGCAGCGCTTCGGGATAGATCTTCCACCAGGGAAGGAGATCCTCGGAATGGGGTAGAAACGGTGGCTGGTTTTCGCATGATATCCATGCTGAAAAGCAAGCAGGAGCTTCCCACTAACGGTATCTTAGGAGGAAAATTTAGGTGCTGTGTTAAAAGTGCGTCCTCCGTCCTCTCTGTTTATTTGTTTTTCAGGCGAATAAAAAGTCCGAGGCACGAATTGAACATAAATAATATCAATTTGGGCGAAGTGAGGACCCGAGACCCAGTTTGCTTTTTAAGTTGCGATTTTTAAATACAAAATTTCTCCTGAACAAACTGAGGGACAGGTCTCCGGTTTATTTCGTGCTCCAGCTCGAGATTGCCGATATAAAAATTGGCTTCCGATTTTTTGTTGAAACCTAGTTCAGCTGGCAAATATGCCCAAAAAAATCCTTCATTTGCTTGAAATGGGAAAAAAAATCCCTGGAAATGTGGCCGGTAGTGCAGGGACATTTTTTTTTTTTTTCCCTGGGAAAGTTTGAGCCGAGTTCAAGGCGCCTGTGACCGAGGCAGATTTTTCCTACCAAGCAGCCACCTCCACAGCCTTCCTTTTACAGTTGATTTTATTGTTCACGCAGATTTTATTATGAAATAGTGTATTTCCAAGGGTCGGCCTTCTTTGAGGGGGGATGGTTAGAGAAGCGAGCGTTTTTCTCTGAGAATACGCAGATTGCAAAATGTCTTAATTCCCTCCTGTGATGAGTAGCTCGGATATTAGCTGCTTTTAAGCAACAAAAGGGGAGGAGAAAACATACTCTAATAAAGACGATTTCTTTCCTTAGACCGCCTCCTAAACGTGCTAATAAAACTAATTCCTTTTATTTGCCCCGAACTTTTATATCTAACGCCGAGTGCTGCCTAGCGCAGCCCTCTGGAAGGCAGCACTTTCCTAGGGGGCCGCGGGATGTGCCCTGCCAGGCAGCGAGGTTGCCCCAAAGAAAGGGGAAAGAAGCGGGGCCGCATTTATCGCGGCCGTCTTTGCTCCTCGAACCACACCGAGGGTGGAAAATAGAAATTCAGCCCTTTGGGAAATAAATAAAGAAAGAAATAAGAAAATAAATAAAACTAAAAGAGAGAGAGAGCACTGACTACACTCAAAAGCGAATTGTTTCTCTGGTTTTGCGTTTTATATCGAGGAATATACCGGCTCCACAGAAGTTCGATGTTATTCTGAGAACATGAAAAAAAAATCCAAGGATATTACTAGAACATTTTAGCCTTTCAGGAAATGTCCTTTTGGGGGAAAATCTGCTTCCTCCATCAAAATTCTGCAGCAATTAAGGGATTGTTCGCCTGAAACCAGGTGAAGGAAAGGCGCACGGGAGCGTAAGATTTAGCGGTTCCAAGCGCACCTTCTTTTTTTCTTTTTTTTTTTTCTTTTTCTTTTTTTTTCCTGCTCAAGAAGAATCCCAGCAAATGCAAGACACGGAGCTCTCGGGTCTCTGATTATTCTGCACCCGGGGCATAATTAGTCAAAAAAAAAAGACGCATTTCGGCTCTAAAGATGCACTGAGTAACATGAGTAGGCTGCCGAGCAAGCCGGTGCCCTTTCCTCCGTCAATTAATCAGAAAAGCATGTTCGCCCTGCTCCGAGAGGGAGCCGCGGGACTGTAATGTGCTTATTCCCTCTCTCCCTGCAAGTAGAAATACATATATATATATATATATTCTTTGGTGAATATATATATATATATATATATATGCACATTCTTTCCTGAGCCCTGTATCTTCCCACATTGTTCCTGTATGGGGCCAGCTCTCCCCGTCAGCTCAGGCTGAGCACGGTCAGAGCTAAATCCAAGCCACTACTAGCAGCAAATTAATATTTTCGTAGCGCGTAATGCAGTGCCTGTGGGCTGGAGGATGCGGAGAGGCCACGAAGCAGCTTGGGACTTCCAGGCACTGGGACAAAAAGAAAGAGAAGAAGAGAAAAAAAAAGAGAGAAAAAGAAAAGACTTGTCACAGGCCCATGACAGACACTAAGGAAAGAGTTTAATTTTCGGGGCGAGTAGCCGGGGGAGGAGAGTCGGGGGGGAAAGCCCATGTCTTTCCAACTGCAGAAAACCAAGTTGGAAAACCATTTCTCCAGCCGTCAGCCGCTGCGTTTCAAGAAAGCCTTGGGGTATCATTTGTATCTGTCAGGAAAAATTACGCCTTCAACTTTTTCATCCCCCGTTTTTGCACGCTCGCCGGCGCTGCGGGGCCGCGCAGCCTGCGCGGGAGCGCGCACCCCCCCACCCGCTCATCCATCCGGGTTGCGCGGCCCTGCCTGCGCTGAGTTTTCCAGCCTCAGCTCCTCGATTGTCGAGGGTGGGAGCTGAGATGCTCCTTGGAATAAATGGGTCCTTTACAGGGAAAATGCGGATTTGATTCCTTTTTCCCCTTCCCTGTGGTTGTAACGAGGTGGGGTGAGGGGGGATCCACGTCGGGGTCGGGCCATCCCTTGCACTTTGTGCGAGTCCACGGGCCGCACATCCAAAAGGGGTTGATTTCGCTTCCCTCAACCCCCTAGGAAAATTGCTTTCCTGGCTGTGCAGAAGAGAACAGGCCGGCTAGGAGCCAGCGTAATTTTCCACCTTCCTTCCCTGAGCGATTTAACATGCTTTTTCGGTTGGGTTTCTTCCCCTCTCCGCGCTCCGGTTCTCCCTCTTGCTGCTTCCCTCTCCCCGTTGCACCCGCCCCGCTGCAGCCCCCGGGGCCAGGAGAGGTCCCAGCTCTTGTTGTCGCCGTCACCTGGGGGTTCTCCCTTTCTCGATGGTCAAAGTGTCCCCTCCTGGCCGCCCAGACGGGCCCCCGATGGGCGCCCGCGAGTCCCGGCCCTCCTGGGCTGGAGCAGCTGCCGAGCCGGGGCCGGTGGCAGCGGCTGGAGGCCGAACTCGCTCTGGCCGCACAAGGGACATTTCCAGAGGCGGAAGCTTTCAAAATACCTCTGCGCCCGGGCAGAGCTGAGCATTTCCGCGTTGCCATCCGTTTTTCCTGCTTCCAACGGTGGCGATTGCCCCTTTCCCGAGCCTACATATAACCCCAGCCCCACTCTTTCAGTAGGATTTAGTTATTAAAGCTCTTTTTTTTTTTTTGTCTGCAGTAATTTCTGGTCGGGCTGACCCCGCTGGGACAGAGGCAAGGCCGTGTCACAGGACACGGAGATGCATCCAAATCTCGGTGCATCCAGAAAGGTTTCTGGTGCCCCAAGCCTCCTTTTTCTGCAAGGACAGCGCTTTCCACCGTCTGGTCCTGCCAACGGACCAACCCCCTTCCATACCAGGGAGACAGATCTCCCATAAGAGAGCAAAAAGATCCCTCACTCCTCTGCTGCCAAGCCAGGTTGGCTTTGCTTGCCTTGAGCTTGGTTCAGTTTGGTCCGTTTCGTTTGGTTTGCTTTAGATTCATTTTGGCTTGATTTGTTTTGGAATCGTTTGAGTTGGTTTGATTTGGCTTCGCTGAGAGGGACTGGGTTGTGTTGAATGGACTGAGTTGACTTGGGTTGGGTTGAGTCTGGTTATATTGAGTTTGATTGCGTTGAGTTGGGCTTGGTTTGTTTGGGTTGGGTTGGGTTGCTCTTGCTCGAGGAGCCTCTCCCCATATCTCCCTGCAGCTCTTTCTCAGAGGGTTTCCCTTTTCTCTTGGGTGGGGGTGGGCTCGAGAGGAGATGCTTTCGTTTTCGTAACAATTCCCGATAATTTATAGACTGAATCTGAGTCTATACAATGCTAATAAATTTGAAGAGGAAAAGCTGGCAGAGACTTAACTTTGCTGCCTGATATACGGCCCAGGTGGTTTTGTGCTGGCTGCAGATGCCGAAGCCGCTCGGGGGTGGGAACTCCCTTCCGAAAGCAGAACCCCCTTCCCCGGTCCCACGAGAGCCCAGGCGTCCGAGAGGTGGCCCGAGAGGCTCCCTCGGCACCTCCGTCCAGGGCTTGTGCCAGGGGCCCTGGCACTGAGGGTGCCACTTGCCACCTCAGCAAAGCCGGGGCTGTCCCGAGGGCCCGGGGAGCGCCCGGCGCTCCGGGACACGCTGCAAATCCTCCCCTAATGGAGACGTTGCTCGTCTTCTTAACGGGGTTGTCACTGGCGTGGCCAGCGCTGATTTATTTCCCGGCGCCGGCCCTCGATGCCGCGTTATTTACGGCGGGCGGAAGCGGAGGGGTTTAGCTGGTGTCTCCGGCTTTTCCCCGAGCCCTGCGAGCGCTTTCCCTGCTCTTTTAGCTCTTTAGCCGCCACCGGAGGGGTTGATGTGGGGCGAGGGCTCTGCTTGAAGGGCACCCTCGAGCCGTCGAGGTACCTGCTGGAGCGGAGCTCACACCTGGAGTGCCCCAAAGACACGAGGGCACCAGCCGGACCCGACCCGTGGGGACTCGCACGTCCCCCGCGAGATGCGGCCTCCGCTCCCTTTTCCCAATTGCCTCCGTCCCCCTGGGACAGGCCGGGAAAGCGGGAGGGAAGCGCAGGCCTCGGGAGCAGTCCCTGGGACAAGCCCTGGCTCGACGGCATCACGTCAGCCGTGACGTCATGCTGGGGAGCCTGTGACGCAACATAAGGTGTGCGGAGGGGTTGTGGCTCCCGACACCTCGTGTCCCCGTGGCCAGAGACCCCACGCGGGACGCGGAGCGCTCCCGGCACTAGCCGCAAATCCTCCTCCTCCCATCCCCCGCCGCGTGCTGTCGCGACACGAGTAGTCGTGAGAAGCCCCAGGTAAAGCCCGCCTGGTTTTGCTTCGTACAAGGCACAGAGCAAGATGCCCTGACAGACATATACCTACATACGGACACACATATAGATATATGTGGAGACCCAAGCGGGTGCACGGAACCTGCACGACACGGTGCCTTCGGCCCGTGTGCGGACACGCGTGGGTGCTACAGGCAGCCGGGCTCTATCAGCCCTAAGTGCTCAGAATGGGCCGGGGAAGGGCCCTGCCCCGTCCCGCCTCCCCTGACCCACTGCAGATGCCCGGGATCGTTTAGACTGGCCCGTTATTTCCCCCTTTTCTTCATATCCCTTAATCAAGAGCAGTTCCCGTAGCAGTTTTGTCCCCACCAGGAGCGTTCCCCTCCGATCGTGCCCTGGTGGGTCTAGAACCTGCAGTCCAGGGTCCCTCCTGGGGCAGGGACACGGGGCTGGGTCCGCACTTTGGGGACACCCAGAAAGACCAGGGGGTCCGTCCTGCTGGAGAGGGGGCTGGATCGGCCACTGTCGCAAATGCAACTTTGCCTGGATGAAAACACGCTGAGCGCCTCGGGCTGAGCTTTCCCTAGCGCCCAAGGCTGAACCTTTCCTAGAGCCCAGGGCTGAACCTTTCCTAGAGCCGCGGGAGCAGAACTGAAGCCTAGAAAGAATTTTCAAAATATGTTTTATAGAGCAGAACAAAGACTGTAAATTAGGCGCATTAAGAGAATAAAAAAAAAATAAAGAAAACTACCGCCTCCAGTTTTAGGGCTGCTCTAAACAGTAGGTTTAAGATAGCAGAATTATAAGAGCGCTGCTGTTTGCGCTGCCCTTCCAAGCTGCCCTTCCACGACAGCTCCCCTGGGCTCCCGTTTGGGCCCTGGGGCCTCGCAAAACTGCCCCCTCCCGCAGCCCGGTGTGCAGGAACTGGGGAGAGGGGCGATAACGGGGCTGGGCCCAGATCATCCCCCGTGTCCGAAATTCCCCCTCATCGACAGTCCTGAGCGGAGGCCCCGTCGCAGAGCTGGGGACAGCCAATTGGGTATGAATTTGCCACTCAAAAATAAATTTGCCCCTTTATTTATTTATAAATAAACAAATAATAATAAAAAATAAATAAAGGAGATTTGGGGATGGCAGCACCTACCTGCCGCTGCACTTAATTGCTACAGAGGAGAAGCTCAGAAGGGCAGAGTGGGAGCCCATGGGTGTTCCGGGTGTCAGGAAGGGTCCCTCCTACTGCAGCCCCTCTGGGGTCTCAATGAGCCCCCAGACTAGGATGGAGGGGGAGTCCGGATTAATCCCCCTCACTTCTCCCATCCCTGCCTCGTGTCGGAAAAAGGCTGCGGAGCGGGAGCGCTGCTGCCGTCCTCTTTCCATGGAACAGTTCAAAAGTTCTCTCCCACATCTTTACTTGATTTGAAAGCAAAATAGAGTGTCAGGATGGATCAGCGAGAGCGAGCAGAGAAAATAAAGAGGGAAAAGGTCCTTTTGCAGGAATAGTTACACCCAGGGCCTCTCCCACTCCCCCCCTCGCCGGCACGCGGGGCCGCGGGGCGCTCGTACCCGCGCAGCGGGCGCGTTTCCCACGCGGGGCTCTGCGGATCCGCCCTTCCCCGTGGAGTCGGGCTCTTTCCCCTCCGTTTGCCCAGGTGCAAAGCTCCGAGCCAAGCAATTCCTTGGAGTTCTGCTCTTTATTATTATTTTTCCCCTAAACATCGAGGTGTTTCCTAAGCGCCCCAAATGCCAGCGGTAACGGCGGCACCCGCGGAACTGCCCTGTTTTACCCTCCTTGCCCCCTAGTGTCCCATAGGACACACCTGGCCTGGTCTGCCGGGACACTGCAAGGGAACAAGGCCCCGGAGCCGCCCCCGGACGGTCCCGCACGGGCTGCCCGCACTTAGGGGGATTGCAGGGGCAAATGGGCACAAAATGCAGGGGCAAAATGCCTCCCCAGGGCCCTTCCTCACATCGCCCCGGCCCCTGTGCTCCCCAAAAGGCTCCCAGGGCCGCGGCTCCTTCCGAGGGTCACCAGGAGTTCGCTGCGGGAGGGAAATTATCCGTTATTAATAACGTGCTGAAAGCTGCTGTGATGGGAGCGGTTGCGCCGCGCTTGCTGCTCTGGCCCAAATCTCGGCGGGTCTCTGCGAGCCGAGCATCCGCCCAGGCCAGGCCTCCGAAATACTCCTGTTATTAATCCGTCACCGAATAGAGATATAGAATTGTGATTATATATTTATATATATACACACATACAGTGGTATACATACTTGTAGTCATATATGTATACTTACATATGTATATAATGGTCAGTGAATATATATGGTGTATATATATTTATGTGCTTGTATGTACGTATATAAAAGAAATAAACGCAGGTCACACAAATCCCAGGAGGCATCTGGAGAACAAATTCCCTAGAGCTCGGGGGAATGCGGGGCTGAACCCCGCGCTCGCGTAGCGCTGGCGCGGGCGGCTGCGCGGGAGCGCGCGCGAGGAGGATGCGCTCCACGCTGCGCAGGGGCGCAAACTGCGCGGGGGCGGGTAAAGGAGGTGAGGGGGGCTACTATCCGCGCATCTCCCCGAGGGAAAATACACCGGCAAGGCCAGGGAGAAATTGAGAATTTGTGAGCGGGGGTGTGTTTTTTTCTTTCCATTCGTTTCTGAAATATTTTTTTTAAATTCAAAAATCGCCGAGTGGAGAGGGGGAGGGTAGGGGGGCCCTGCGCAGAAGGGCCGGCGCCCGCGGGCAGGGGCTGGCTGGGGGGCCGCTCCGCGGGCGCGCAAACCGCGCACCTCGAGGAGAGGCAGGTCCGCCCGCGGCCGGGCTGGGCGAGCGCTAGATGGAGTGATGCATTAGCGAGACGGGGAGGTTTTAACCTTCAGGGGGAGGAGCCGCGTTTAACTACAGGCATTTGTTCTAGGGCAGGTCACTTTAATCTCTTTAGCTTTAAACTGTCCAACTCGCAACTCGCGTTTCTCTATAAGGGAGCTTTACCACTTCCCTGCCTATGCGGCCGGCCGGCTGCGCCTCTCCCCGAGCAGAGACAAGCGGCTCCGAGGCGCTGCCCGCATCGCTTCTGCCGAGACCCTTAAGATCATTCTCTTAGTAATAAGTGGATTTGCTTTTGTTTTCGTTGTTTTTTTTTTTTTTTTCCTTTTTCAAAAACAAAAAAAAAATAGCGCGCTCCTCGTTGCTTCCCGTGTGGAATAAACACCTGCAAAATCCCCCAGGCAGCGCGGCGCCCCGGCCATGGAGTCCTTTAAAGGTGGAATGAATTTGGAGAGGCTGCCCGAGAGCTTGCGACCCCAGCCCGCCCATGACATGGCTTCCAGCTTCCATTTGCAGAGAGCCGCGGAGCCCAGGGACCCCATCGAGAACTCGGCCAGTGAATCCTCGGACGCGGAGGTGCCAGGTAAGCGCCCGCCCCCCCGCCCCTCACCGCTGCCCCGCGGCGCCGGGGGAGCAGCAGCCACCGGCTCCGGCCCTAATGAGCGCAATTAATTGGAGTCCAAGCGGAGGGGAGGAGGGGGGGATGGGGGAAAGAGAGAGGGGGGCGCGCGGAGCAGCCGGGCCCCGCGCTGACAGCCGCGGAGCAGGGACACATGGTGCGCGCCCCAGCCCCGCAGCGGCTTCTTTTTTTTTTTTTGCTATTATTCTTTTTTATCAGATAATAATCGATCGGGGAGAAGGGAAAGGGGGTGGAGGGCCGTGGTTTTGCCGGATGTTTCCGAAATAGGTTTTTCCCGGGTTTATTTTCTAGCTCGGGAGGCGCAGGAGTGTAAAATTAAGATCTCCCTGCCAAAGGAGGGCAGAAGAGAAACTAAAATAAGATTTAATTAAAAATAATTAATTAAATAAAATGTCGCGCGGAGGAGGAGAGGCGGCGCGGGCCGGCGCAAGCGGCGCGGGCCGCGGCGGAGGGAGCGATGCGTGGAGGGGCGCGCAGGGGGCCGCGGGCTCCCGCGCCCGCGCACGGGGCGCACAGTTAGCGCGGGGAAAGCTGCGGTTTCCCAGTTTGTGTTTCATTAGAGCGGCAGCATTTCTGGGATGTCAGGGCAGGCTGCGAGGAGGAAACAAAAGCTGCAGGGAAGAGCGCGATGTCTGCGCTCCGCGGGGCTGGCGGCAGGCGCACATATCCCTATCTATATATGTATTTATATAGAGATATAGGTGCTGTTGTTCTCAGTTTGAGCAGGTCCTGTAATCTCTAGAGTGGCCGCGACACGAGTCAATCCCAAAGTGGCACCCGGTGATAAACAGGCTGATTCGCAAACAAAATTCGGGAGCGCTCAGCCCGCAGCCTGCAAAGGGCTCCGAGATTAGAGGGGATTATTGGAGATTAGAGAGGGAGATTTGCTCCATTTTGCCGTACCCCCTATATGTGACCCCTCCGTGCTGGAGGAGGGCTAAAGACCTGCCTACTTTTCTACCCCGAGAAGACACAAAATACCTTTCTCCTTTTCTTTTCCTCCTTTTTTTTTTTTTTTTTTTTTTAATGGAAGGCAAAACAAAACAAAAGCAGCAAATGCCGATTAAATCCAGCGTGTGTTATGATTTGAAATTGTACCGGAGCGCGGCTCACTGGTTTGATTTTTAAGGAAATCCTGGCGGGCTAAACCCGGAGAGGGGGTTACAGACGCCTGGACGGATCCGCGCTTGTGGCCGCAGCGCCTTCGCCTCCTGCTCGGCTCCCCCCTGCCCAATTTCGCCGAGACTTTCCCTGCCAAAAAAAAAAAAAAAGAAAGAAAGAAAGAAAAGAAAAGTGAGAGAAAGGAAGGAAAGAAAGTGAGGGGAAAAAAAGAGAAAAAGGAAGGGGAAAAAAAGGAGAAAAAAAAAGAGTTCCGAACCATATTGTGCATTTTATTTTCCGAGAGCACCTTCAGTTTCTGTTTGCGCGGGCTCGGCCGGCTGCAAGGCTGGGCCGCCGGGCCGGATCGGCACCACAGGCTGATCCCAGGTTTGGGTTTTACCTCCGGCCTTGTTTGCTCTGCAAACTGCGGAGAGGGGCCGGCCGGGCGACCCTTTGCGCTTGGGGAGTTTGGCCTCCCTCGCTCTCCCGTTCCTTAGGGAGGCTCCCAGGCAAAGGCCACTCCAGGGGCGACAGTACAAGGACGGGACCCCCCGCGCCCGTCCCGTTGGGGCTCCCGGTGCCCAGGCCGAGGTGGCAGCTGCAGAGGCGCCCAGCGCCGGGCACCGCGGCCCGGGGCTGCGCAGGGGGAGCAGCCGGGCCCAGGCCGAGCCAGGCCCGCTGCAGCCTCCACCGGGCCTAGGCGGGCGCGTTTCGGCCAGGCCTTCCCGGGCGCTCAAACCAGCGCGATTTGGGTGAGGAGACCTGGGAGGGTTCCTACAAAACACGACTTTTTTTCCTCACACAGTTGCTGCAGAGTCGGGACTCGGTTGCTGCCCGCAGTCCTTGCAAATCTCGATCACTAAAACGCTATGTTTTTTTTTTCACTTTTAGTTCTTTCGATATTTTTCTTTTTTTTTTCTTTCTTTCTTTCGAAGGCTTTCGCGCAGCTTCGCGTTAAAATAAACACGAAAATCCTAAAAGCAAAGCAAAAAGAAAGCAAAGAAAACTATATATTTTTACACAGAGGTAGAGAGAGCCTTCTGCAAATAGCTGCAGTTTGAGATTTATCCCTCTGTCCTCCCAAAGTTTCCTGCCGCGGCGGAACACAATAAAGACGATGGAGCAAAGATCGCGTCGTAGGTTTAAAGGGGGATATAATAATAATAATAATAATAATAATAATAATAATAATAATAATAATAATAATAATAATAATAATAATAATAATAAT
>JAUBOD010001004.1:5831183-5842389 GCA_032353885.1 Nothura maculosa
AATAAATAATAATAAATATCAGCAAATAGGGAATTGGAGTCTTGCTGTTTATGTACTAGGGAATATTGTTGGTGAGTGGGCTTAACAAAACCTGAGGTAGAGAGAAGCCCCCTGCAGAACGAAGCAGCGCAATGAAATGAGAGGTATTAGAAAATAAATAAAGGGAGAGCAACAGCCCCCCTGCACACACCTGCCCGTGGCACCTTACACTGCATGTACTTCATCATTCTTGTAAATACGAGACCACCACCAGTTAAGTGATATTATAAACAAATTTTACAAGCTGCCGTGTTGAGGCACAGTGGTCCACGTTTTTCTAAAATAACAATAGATAATAATAATATTAAAGTCTAAATTTAGAACTTCAGGCTCCCATTTAGGCACTGATCTCGCTCTCCTTTGGTTCCTAACTTGTTGCTCAGAGGGGAATGAAAGTTGCTGAGTGTTCAGTAGCTTCCAAACAGTCATTTATTCAGGTTAAATAAGGAAGGGCTTAAAGGGCTCCATTTAATGTCTAAATTTTGGGCAGAAACAAAGTGACAGCGCAAACCATGCAGCTAGTGGCAAATAGTTCCTGGTGCCACCTCACTACTGTACACCCCAGGACCTTGGGGAATATATATATATATATATATATATGTATATATATTTATTTATATTTTACTCGTTGGAAGCTCACAGAGCTGGAGCCCTCTGGAAGAAAGTCCAGCAAAGTGGTGAGAAAGTTCTCACACCCAGGAAGGAAAGAGATGGAGAGAAGTATGTAGGGAAAAAAAAAAAAAAAAGGGACACACCAAATTATTCTACTCATGAAGAGAATAGGGCTACTGCTGCAAAGATCTTTTTTTAAGCAACACATCCAATTTTTCCCTTGTATGTCAGCTAAAAAAAGCAAAGGTGCAGAGTGTGTGACTCTGCACCCATGTCTTGGACTACTTAATTCACAGTAATGTACCCAAAGGCGGTGGATGCGTCACCTTGCTGTAGACATTAAACCATTCTGGGTGGTGATTCATCTTCTCTGCTTGCAGAGCGACTCGTGTCATAAATCCGAAAGCCTAGGAGAAAAGGAGCAAGGACAGAAATAGTCATTCACCAGCAGGACACTGCCTGAAGTCACCTGGGCACTGAACCTGCCCAGAAGGAGCATTTCATCCCATGCCACCAAAGCGTTTCCTTATGCAGAATGATCCCCCTCATATCCTGGTAAATCATTCAGCTAAATGTTCCTGACTCAGGACTCAAGGTCACTGCATGGGAACACCCACTTTACCTTGGCCATCCACAAGCATTTTGAACACCCATCCCAACACTTCCCATCTCCCACATCCTTCCCAAGTTAAGCATCATGGCACAGCAGTCTCATACTAGGCAGACCCCAGAAACGCATCCTTTCATGTGAGTACCTGGCTATTTAATTCCCTGGGGGGAGAGAGGCAGCAGATGGGTTCAGTGCTCTGCTCTATGACCTCCTATTTTACCTGAATCAGTCAAAAGAGATTTCTCAACTCTCTGCCCCTATATTCTGCACTGCACATTTCTCCAGAAGGCAGGTTTTACTACAGGCTCAAGAAGAAAATAACAGCAGACTCTTGCCAAAATACTTAGAATAAATGACTACACTACAAAGAAAATTAGGATGTCCATGCAAATCAAGAGTGCAATTACAGTGTGGGGCCCAAAGGGCCTCAATGCATGAGCAGAATGCCTTAAAGCCAACAGGCTTTGCTCCCGTTGCGCCGCATCTATAGGGCACAGGACCCAAATTAACACATAGAGCAAAAGTCACATCCACCTCCATGGTCTGATTCATGTTACAATACAGCAACCTCCTCAAAAACCTACCTGATATAGGTAGTTTTGCAGTGCTAATTTATGGAAGAGAACATAGAGAGTCCACATTCCACCCAACGATGGCCATTTCAAACAAACATGTGGTCAATGAATGACATATAATGGTTGATAATAGTTTCAGTCTTTTTGCCTCTCACAAATTGCAAAAAGCTTTAAGGAAAAAAAAGGAATCAGGGCCTGGATGAAGTATGACTTTGTTAGTCGCTTTGCCAGTCAAATGAATGCAAACGTTATAATCAGAGAAAATCATTCCAATGAGGTTTGTCATTTGGAAATCACCAAACTGTCAGCAATTAAAAAGCTTTTTTCTTTGACCCAAGAGCATTCCAAAATTTGGGAAATCTAACTTCCCTTGAAGCTCTCATTTGGTTTAATTTTACTCGGAGTGAACAATTATGCTTAAAAAATTACAAATGTTTCAGCAAGAAGCTTTGAAGCCAAAAGCTGCAAGTTGTGCACTAGACGTTAGTGACAAGTTGGAACACATCTGTAAGAATAGTTCTGAAACTCATTTTATTTAAAATTTGTTAAGAGTTGGCTTAATTGGAGCATTATTTCCCCCATAACAGCTTATACACAGAATTGTCCCAAAAGTTGGCACTGGTGAGCACCGGATCTGCTGCTAGACGGTCTTTGTTCAAAAAAGCAAGGAAAAAATAGATCAAATTTATGAAAAACTCCCCCATGATGAGGAATTGCTTTCAGGGCTGAGGATCCTCCTCAGGACAGGTCATCCTGCTTGTTCCTAAGACCCTAAGGCTGGAGATGCTGGAGTTTCCAGCTGAGGGCAACTGTCACAGCCAGCACGCACTGATGTTTATACAGCAAAGGATGCAAACACACACATATGTGGTACATACACATTGCCCTGCTCTGCTCACAGCAGCTCTTGGGCGTTGCAGATTACTCACAGCAACTTGCTTCTTGCATTTGAGCTTGTTTATACCCAAAAGGGAAAAATCTCCCGCTCAGAACACGAGCTGCAGCTCCGCGGAGCAAATTTCACCCATGCAATCTGCACTAAGGTCCTAAACACTTCCTCTGCTGATTACATTAATTAGAACGCTATTGTTTATGAATCACCTTTGTATTTGTAGAGCCATAACCTTCCTTTTAGCAAATACAATTGGCTCTGGAAGGAAAAGATATTTAGGTTTGATTAGCTAGGAAAACACTATTACATAAAATCAGTTTGGACATTTCTTCACGTCTTGAAACTCGATCGGTAATTTGGTCTAATTGGTGATCAAGGAAACTATCTTGTGATCAATTAAAGTAATTACCACATTCCAGCAACAAAACCAACCTTAATTTGAGTAGGAGCCTGCAGTTTTTCAACTTTAATTAAAAATAATGAAAATTATTAAACAGTCTGCAGTGCAAGATCATTGTCAAGACGACAGCAGTGGGGAGAGTTTGAAACCATCATATATATCTTGACGGAGGTAAGACAAGTACTTTACTTTTCATAGTAAGATGCCCCAAAATCTTGACCTTAAATATACTAATGACAGAGTTTTGTAGCCCCTTGGCCACTAAAGAGAACTTTTCAGATCTTAACTTGAAAAATAGGGTGGTACAAAATGATTCAGGTGTCTTCCAGCAGCCATAAATAAGTACTCAAAGACACTCGGTGTATTAAACATTATATAATGTATTCAGCTATTTCAGTAACAGGTAAATTAAGTATTTTCAAAATAATCTACCTGGTATTTTGGGGCTATTTAGGCTAAAATAACATCTGTACATGTAGGTTAATCTAGACAAGTTCATGACAAAGCCAAGCCAAGGATGAGAGTAAAACCCAGCAACAAACCAGCGGCAGCAGAAGGAAAAGCGTCGAGCGGAGCAATCCCGGGCAGACCAGGGGCCGTCCTGGACTCTCCTGCAGGTCGCTCCCTTCCTGTCTTGCAAGACCATCAAAGAAGGAACTAAAGGAGCTTCAGGTACAATGGCATTTTAAAACTTTTTTTTAAATACTACCAGTCATTGTGTGCCTCCTTGGGATAAAAATCGGAGCTACTCCTTGGAAGAATAACTTATACTAAGAAAATGGGGAAAAAAAGAATAAAAATAAAAGAAATTACCTGCCTTATCTTGCTAAAGTAGCCTTTTGGGACTGGGCAAGGTCTTTTTGAAGTGACAAAATACAGTGTCACAAATAAGGCTCCATGCAAGTCGCGTTTCTTGAAAATGGGAAAAACAGAAGCGGGAGGAGAGCTGAAATTCCACCCGCCGCTCCGCTCAGCAGCGCCGGGAGCCCCGCAGGATCCCTCGCCTAATCTGCTATTATTCTTCCTTTCACACTTCTTAAGCAAGGAATCAATTCATCTTAATACTTTTTAAACATGCTGCTTTTGTGCGGCGCTTGCCAACATTATCTTGATGAGTTATACATCAAAGCAGCACAGGTCGGCAAGTCGTGCTAATACATCACCCAAGAGCGAGTCCCCAGTGATGGATCACTGCCGTGCATCTCCAGAACAAAGCAGCTGACAATGCTTTACACGCCCAAAAATGAAGATAATTCAGGAAAAACAGCTGAGGGGCTCCACAGCACAACGATGCTTTTTATTTATTTGCTTGAAAACGTGTACGTTTGGAAGACAGTACCCAGGCCGCCCCGATCTCCTGCAGCCGCTCAGCCAAGGAAACCATATGCTAATCACGAGGACATTAAGTTTCTGCCTCCCATCTGTCATTATAATGCTCGAGGCAGCATTAACCTCGACCCCAGGCAATGTAAGGGCTACCTGTCTTCCCTCCCACACCCATCAGGGCTCCATTGGTATCAGTTATCGGCGGGAAACGCATAAATAACCCAAGTTATAGTGACGTTGTCATACGTGACAATGGACAACTCTGCTTAGCCCATTTATTTTCCATTTATCCAAACAAAAATGATGACCTATGAGTTCCTTGAGCGGATTTGAAGGTTTATCACAAAAATAAACCCAGCTCGTTCAGAATTGGGTCCAAGCAGTGGACTTTTTACACATCTAGCTTACATTCCTATCTAATAGATAAAAGGAAAAATGCCTTAATGTCAGGTTAGATTGAAGTACCTTTCATATTGCTACTAGGGGTTAATGTAATCTCATGACATTTTCTGCTGTGCTCACAAGAAACACTGCGTGTGCTTTATTTTAACTCAAGCAACTTCATTAAAAATACTTTTACCTCATAAATATGCTAAATCTTACAGAGTCACACTATTAATTTGAAAGCGACAATATGGTTAAAATACAAACAAGAAAGGACAAATCTCATTCAAATTTTAGGAGGTGAGAGCAATCCACCAGGTATCCACTCCTACGAGAAGATTCCCGTTTTAGGATTCTCTCCCTTTGGTGTCATTGGTTCCCAGCATCTTCTCCCAGGAAACTGAACCCACGTGGCATTAGACATTGGATGTCTTTATTTTTTGGCCCTGTCTGGGTTTATATACGACACAAACCAGGGCCGCGCGTTCCCCCTGCTCTTCCCCCTGCTCATCTCATTCCAAGAACACTGGGAAATTCCTTCCTATGGATGCAACTAAATCATGTCCTAGCAAGTCTGCATGGCCAACCCCTTGGGCGACCTTGCTCTGGGCTGCCCCGAGGGCCTCTCCCTCCATCCCACCTGGAGCTCAGCTCATCCCGCCGCCAGAGCACGCTCGGCTTTGGCCAAAACCTTGGACATCTTGTCCAGGTTTCCCTACTACCTCCTCTTTAGTATCTTGTTACTCTGACCATGAACATGTCCAATGCTCCGGTTCTCCAAGCCCTGCTCAGGGTTGGAGGGAAAGGAGGGAAGGGGGGTATTACAGACATACAGACACGCACCAAGATGCTATTTCTGTCTTAAAAAATGAGAAATCTGGCGCCCTAAAAAAAAAAAAAACAAACAGAATAACCCTACAACTTCTAACTTAATTGTCCACGTTCTCCTGAATTTACAACAATCTTTCAGAAAACCAAGGCTGGCAGCTTGCACCCCATGTACGAATCCACACGCATCCTTTGCAAAAACAAAGCATCACTTTGCCTGCAAAATAAAGTTTCCCATTTATTAGCTTAAAAGTAAAGTTTCTTTTTACAGCTGCAAACTCCAAACTGCGACTTCCATGTTAGATCTGCCACAGTATGTGCAAACCTTCACACTCTGCTCTGCAAAAAAAGGCTGTTTCTGTCTTGCAACACTTGTTTACAATTATGTCAGGGAAGAAACTAGCTGGCCAGCTCTATATCAAACATTTCTGACAGCAAAAGCACAAACACTGATCTATTCTAAGTAGCTTGCCACTCTATGTAATCTTGGAAGAGGCATTCTTGCCTTTGATTCTGAAAATGTTTATATTTCATACATTATGCAAATAGTTTTTATATATTAAGAAATAATGCAAGCAAAGCTCAAGTTAAATTAAATTCTTCAACAATAACTTTGCCAAAGCACTGATTTTCCTATAAAGAAAAAATTATTCCAATTTGTTGATCTTACACTGGATGAAACATACTGTAACAATCTTCATAATTTATGTCCTGTTGGGACACTATGATTTAAAGTAACATAATACAGACCCGCATCACTGCTAATCTAAACCACCTGAGCAGATAAACAACAGTTTCCCCTTCCCTCTTCACTGCGGGTATTTCTGTTTATTGTCATATGATTTACCAATTGGAAGAACACGCGGAATAAGTGGAGGCAAAGAGAGCTGGAGCTCCGAGGCCTCTCCCAAACCGGGGGGGTTTCTCGCGCAGGTACCGGGACAATATCAAGTGCTGCAGGAGATGACAGAGGCAATTCCAGGAATTCTGTCCTTGGGAAAAAGCCCGAGCTGCTCGGAGAGAAGGAAAGTTTAAATTGACTCCGTGCAATCACAACCAACACATGAAGCTCAATAGCCTCGGTGCTGCTAAAGATGCTTTTTTCCCAGATAAGTTTGAGCCAAAGGTTTTACCTCCCAAATTCCACAGTGTCTAGGCTAGGCTTATCCCAAGGCAGGTGCGAGGGTAGCGTGCCCCATATGAGACTCAACAGGGCTCAAACAAGTAGAGTTTTTCCATTAAGGTCAAAGGATACGGAGAGTCAATACAAAAAAGCCACTAATAGGAAGGTATGAAGAGCTTTGACCTGCTCTTAAATCTTCCTTCTTTGGTTTGCTTTAATCTACCCCTCACATTCACTTGTGTGCAAAATACTCAAGGGTAACCCACATGGCAAGTCCCACCTTTCCCTTTTCCAGCTCCGCTTTTATCAGTGTTTTCCTAATTCCTGAATTCTGACCCATTTTTCTATTATTGGTGATAATATGATAAAACGCGTTACATCTATTACCTTCTTCCTCCTCATTTTTACTTTTCCAGCAGCCCCTGCGTTATCTGAGGATCCTTATCCCTATTCCGATTTTTATTGCAATAAGTGATTGCACCTGGATTTCATGAGCAGAAAGCAGATAATACGCACTGCAACTCAATGAACAGATTCCACGTCCAGTTCAATCATCTGCACCACCAAGAAGATTTATAAGCTCGATTGAACCAAGTCAGGGAACACGGAGATGTCGTAAACCAGCACAAAAACTTCTTTCTGCTAGCGATAAAAATTTCAACCCACCTAAGCTCCACCTTACGAGAAGAGCTATTCCTTTGCTTATAGGCATATAAAAATAATTACGGATGCCTGTAAAGACTTATGCAAAAATAAGTGAGGGTCCTAAATTTAAAGGTGCAGCTAAAGCTCGAACAAGGTCCCGGGAAAAAGCACCTGAAATATCTTTTTTCCCCCTCTTGAAGCTAGGCAAATGCATCTTCATAATATTATTTATTCAAAAATTAGCTCCAATCAGGTTGTAAATATCTGTAATGATTTTTATCAAGCTACACTTGCCCTTCTCCTTTATAGGATTCTTACTCACTCAACAGAGGAAAAAAAAAAAAAGGCAGAAAATGACCACAGCTTTCTGGATTGAACTTGGGCACAAAAAAAATCCTCCAGCTCATGGTCAGATAAATATTGCCCTCCTCCTCCTCCAAGTCATTTCCTTCTGCTCAAAAATGGAATAAAAAGGTTGCACTTAGGAGGTTTACACCAAATAAAATGGCTATTTAAAGAAGCATGATTTTTTTAAAATGAGCTTTTTGCACCCTACCTGAAAGCATTAAACAACACAGTGAAGTCCCCATTAACTGAGCACCTGCTAAAGCAATCAGGCACTTCAAATAATAAACTCTCTCGGCCATGCAACCGAAAGAACAATGATAATTTCACTTGTTAAAGTAAATGCTCGGCCCAGCAAATCCAAACTCGAGCTGTACTGTAATAAGGTCCTCAAATAAAACACTATAAACTAGTAATAAGATGCAGTTAGTTCCCATTCTAGCCTTTTGAATTCATGCACCTGAATCTTCTGTTAAGTCACTCTACCCACCTCTAGGCTTCATATTGCACAAATATTCTGGCACTTGGATGTTAAAACATCCTTGATCACAGCTCTAGCCCATAGTATAAAGCTATTGGAAATTGGACACAATACAAATTAATTTAAGCAAATGCTTAACTTCAAAAATGTGTTCAAACCCTCCGACTTTTATAGCACTCAGGTGTTTTCTTGAATAGAAAGCCTTGCAAATTGCTCCAGAAGAACAGGGAAGTTCATTATCCATTATACCACATTTTGGATAAAACGCACTTGGCCGTGGCAGAAACACTGCTATTTTTCCAAAGCTTCTTTTTACTTGTACACAAAGGAATGATTTCATTCTGTAGACATGAAAATGAAGTTCACATGCCATGCATGTTGCTGATAACATACGGAGCACTCGGACAAAATTCTCCTTAGTCTTCTGGCCAAGATTACACATATTACCAGCTTAATATCCAAAATATTCTCTGCTGAGTGTCCAAGGGCAATCGCATCCTGCCTCTGATAATCCTTTAAATCTCAACCCTTTGTGATCCTAAGAAAACATCAAAGTGATAAGAAAGCCATTGCTTTATGATGGGTTAAGAGAAGGAACAGCTGGTCCCATGATCATCTCATCCCTGCCTATCCTCTTAGCCCTAGACCAAGCCTTTTTGTTGTGGTTTGTTTCTTGAAAAACAGATAGAGCAGAAGGTCAACAACTCAGCACGTGAGGGAGGAATCGCTGAAGACGGAGGTGTGAGGACATCAGCTCTAACGGCCTCTTGGCCAAGCCAGACCTGGAAAAAAAAGATCTAAAGCCACAAATGGTGTTCTCTGAGAAGGACATAGTGTAGGGATGCAGCCAGGGAAGCTCTCCACTTGGAAGACACCGTAGGAGATTGGCAGGATGAGCCCTGCAAAGGCTGGCACCACCTCATCCGAGCCCTCCAGTCAACGTGCAATTTCCTTTGGAAACACAAATGAGCACAGTGTGAAGTCAGGAAAACCCTTTGGACACCTCTGATTTATTTTTCTAAGTTCAGGCATTAAAAGAAGCATCCACAAACAGGCCCCTGAGCTGGGGAGGCTTAGAGGAGTTTGGCACATCTTGGTGACACACAAGCACATATTTAATTGCCCATTGTTATTTCCATTGCAGCACAATGAATAATCACACCTGAGCATCAGATTAACCAGGACCTTTCCCTGTATACCTGGAATATTAAACCTCTTCCTATGGAGCACCTTGGGCCATAAATAAGCAGCATTGGCACTGCCAGGGCAAGCAACAGGCAAGCACACTGGCTCCCCTCTGCACACAGAGCTCTTTGGCAAAAACTTGTGAAAATCCCCCCAAAACAGCACCTTGGGTTTCCAAAACGCAAGCAACTCTCCATTCAAGCCCAACAAAATTAAGGGAAGAAAATGCCATCGGTGAGGAAGGCAGAAAGAGGAGGAAGAGGAGGAGGAGAAAGGGAGGTTCTCCCCCAACAACCTACTCAAGGCTGGTTTACAGCTTTATGAAAGACGAATGAAAAATTACACTCCCATCACACTGATAAACCGAGGGGCTGCCAGTGGCTTTTCAGAGCAGATGTAACATTTTAGCAAATGTGATTGTTTGTGAAAGAAATAATTCTGATCAAACCCGAAATTGCAGCCAGCCCAAGCGCTGCACTTTGTCACTCTAATCCAGCCTGACAGGAAGCAGTAAGTGGAGATTCCTACTGTGAAAGGAGCAGATGTGAAAGGTCAGCGCTGGCCTGGAACTTCAAAACCGTTAACGTGTAAAACAGTGTGCATTAAAGCCCGACCCAGCGCAGCGCCGCGTTAGCGGATGTCCGCCACGCGGCTCTCATGTGCTCTTGGCCAGGAATGGTTAATTTGGAAATAGGCGCATTGCAATTTTGTTTTATTTTATTCTACCAGCCCGAGTCCGGAGTAGAACACCCCAAAGTGTGTTTCTCCTCCTTGCTTCTTTGGAGGGGGACTTGCAGAAAGAGCCACTGCTGGTGTTGTTCTCCACGGGTTTTAAGTGTAG
Source organism: Nothura maculosa (assembly GCA_032353885.1). Taxonomy (NCBI): domain Eukaryota; kingdom Metazoa; phylum Chordata; class Aves; order Tinamiformes; family Tinamidae; genus Nothura; species Nothura maculosa. The sequence continues at coordinate 5,841,470 of JAUBOD010001004.1, forward strand.
TCAGGCTCTATTCCAACTGCAAGGGGAGGCAAGTGGTTAAATGGACTCGAGCTTTAGAGATGTGCTCTGTGCATCTGCATCAGCATCTCTCCCGTGCCCCCATACAAATAAATTGTCATGCATAAAGTTATAAGGCATGAGGTCTCCTGGAGTGAAAAGGTAGAAGAAATTGTGCAGAGTGGCCATCTCTGCAAAAGGCAACGTAAATCTTATTTTCCCAAACGAAGGGGTCCAGCCGAAGTTAAAACCATTCCCACATTTGCCATAGCTCATTTAAGAAAGAGTCCAAACTTTAGTTAAAATCAGCTGACTCGCTCTCGTCGGCCACAGTCTGCCTGTATGGCTGATATACAGTTTGTCCAGTTTAATTCAAACAGAGTGAATAATCATTATAAATCCATTTGTGCATTACATATTGCTGAAAGAAGGAGAAAAATTTCTCCCCCTCAAATCTGCAAGAATGCTTGTAAAATCCAAAGGGCATTGACAAATAATTTATTTTTATTCAGATTAATGCACGAAACAAGCATAAGGCAAACGCCGTCGTATTTTTTACTTAAGCGATAATAAATCCATCTTTTAGGGAAAGCATTCGCAGTGCAGCCAACTGGAGAGCAGCCCAACGAGCACTTGGACAGCCTGAAGCTTAAATGCACACACACCAGGTCTACGTGCTGTGCCATACTCAGCAACTGGAGATGCAGTTTCCCCCATGAACTGCCAAAAAGGCAGAGAAAGAATTTTGAGGAGAAAGAGGACTTTGCTCGTCAATAAAATGACCGTTCCTGATCACAGTAAAAGTCGTAAGAAAGATTAAACCCATGCAAATGCAACTTGTACAACACCTAGGAAGTGGCATCTTGGATTTCACCTCTGCTTCATCCTGCAGTGGCAAGGGAGAACCCTTAAGATTTGCTCAG
>JAUBOD010001004.1:5946609-5959087 GCA_032353885.1 Nothura maculosa
CTTGGAGACCTGCGGGCCGCCCGGGGGGCTTGGAAGCGGGTGATGCAAACGGGTGAGTCACGTAGAACAATAGGTTCTTGGTGTGAAATGACTCAGGATAAAAGAAAAACAGGTTTTTCAATAAGCTGAAGCCTGTGAAATTGCAAGAAGGGAAAGAAAAAAAAAAATAGTAGCAGATCTTTAACTCTGTGTTGAGCGTGTTAAGATGTTTTTCCTGAGGAAGAATGAAGTGATTAGAGGAGATGCCTCAAAGCAGCTGGTCAACCCATAGGACAACCCATAGGATATAGCATTGGTGCTTCCAGGGGATTTGTGCAGCTCTACATGGGTGTATGTGGGAAATGAGTGTGCCTCGACCCACACCAGAGTGCAGCCCTTTGCCTCATCGTGCTTCCTACCCTCTGCTTGCCGGATTTAATGGAAAAGGTTGATGCCATAAAGCAGAGCCCACTGCAGGTCCTTGCAAGGCTGCAAGCTGCAGAAATTCCCACTCCGTTGCACGTGGCTGCCCACGCAGACCAAGCTGCCTCCTCCACGAGCCAAGGGCTCTACCGGGTGATGCTGTAGAAAATAACATCTCTGGTGGGGGATAATGAACCCCTTCCCTCCGGAGAGGATGAGATGTGCCCGCTTTGTAGTTTACATGGCCCTAAAAATGCCCATTTGGGGTATTCCATGGAGTTTTATTGCAGAAATCGCCAGCTTAGCAATCTGAATGCCAATATGGACTATTATGATTATATGAAATCAGAACAATTGGATAAAGATGTGCCATGACAGTAAAAAGACTAATCAGATTAATTCAAAATGTTCAACAAGCTAAGAACTAAATGGTTTATTTCCTTTTTATTCCTTTTTATTCATGTTTACATGAGAGGCAGATAACTTCCAAATAGCCTCCTGAAGTAGAAGAAATCCAGGGTTTTCACCAGCGGTGCAGGCATTTCTCAATAACATTAATTCTCTATATATTTAATTTTCAAAGTGGGAAGTTTTGCTTTTCAGTCCTGTGTCCCTCAGGCCTGCAGTTCCCTGTGCTGTTCTTATTGCTTTCCATCCATAGGTGGCAGCAGGCTTTAAAATCTTTAACATTACAGCATGTCTTTTTTCTTTTTAAGGAGCTGATAGAGTTAAGAGAGTTGTGCAGAGATTCCCAGGACTTGGTTTCTTATTGAGAAAGAGCCTGTTGCAAAAACCTACAGCTTCATGGTTCATGTTTTGCTGTTTTCCCACCTATTTTAGGAACTATTTAGGAACCTATTTAGGAACTACTAAGGGCTAAGTAGAGAGCTACCAAGGGCTAAATAGAGCTGGATCTGGTGGGGAATGGCATCAAACAGTTGTTATGTGAAGTGGATTTGCCACTGTGGGATGGAGGAGACCTGGCTTGGCTCTCCAAGGAGCAGTCAGGCCCCTGGCAGAATTTTATATATCACCCTTGCAGCTATTAAGCCTCCCATGGCATTTTTCACAAGAGAGGCGATGACAGCCCTAACTTCTTGCTTGAATTCCTGTCTAAGTTATTACACTTCACCTGCAAAAATTAATCATTGCTTTAATTGAATAAGATACCCTTCTCTTCCTGCCCTGTAATGGATGGGATATTGCAGGAATAACCGTAATATCTCACCCTGAACCCATAAAAGTGATGGCGTTTTTCACAGAGGACAAAGCGAAATGACATCTTGCAAATGGTACAAAGGGCTCGTGAAAGGTGCAAGGTGAAATAATTAGGCAATAATAAAATTGCAGTCACTGAAGTGCATGTGTAAATGATGGATATCGCTGCCCGGTGACTCAGATGGGAGGAGAGGCTGCCAGAGAGGAAGGAGCAGCTCTGGGTTACGTGGAGTTGTGCTCCATCTGTCAGCTGCCCCAGAAGAGGGTGACAAATACAACGTGTTCGGGGGAAGGAATCTGAAAGTCACGTAGTCATGGAGAGGAAGAGCCATGGACACCACCCAAGCCCAGGGATTCCTGGATGGGACTGGGACAAGGTGAATTCCCAGCGCTCAGGAAGGACAAGAGCGGACGATATTGTCAGCTGCACCACAGGGAATTACGTCAGGATCTGACCAGGAGGAAGGGCCCATGTTGCCTGGACATGGTTGCACGAGGGCTTGCAGCTCCATTCAGATGACAATATGCTCCTTTTTCAGTGGGAAATCTCTGTTTTCCAGGCAATGCCAATGGGATTTTACTGCAGGTTGCTGGTTCAGAAGCATTCGGGGTGATTTGGAGCTCAGGGTGGCAGCAAGTAGGGGAGCATCCTGCATGTCTCGGAAGGAAGGGCCACATCCTTCCCACCAAACACATCCCAGGGACAGGAGGCAGCAGCCCTGGTCCCTCATCCCGGTCGGGTCAAGGTCAGGACCTGGCAGGAGGCACATGAGGGAGCCTGATCTTTAACACATGGATATTTAGTTTAGCCTTCCCAAGGGGCAAGCCCGGCTTTGGGCTGCCTTTCCCAGGCTCCTGTGGCCAGGATGTGCTCTGGGGCATTGCCCTTCCAAACCAGGGCTGGCTTCCCGCTAAACCCCTGGAATCTGGTGCTGCAGGGTCCGCATCGAGCCGACAATCCCCCAAATCCCCAGAACACGCTGCACAACCGCAGAAATTACACTGCCATTAAGGTGTAATCAGCTCCTCCTCCAGCCACCCAGGGCTGCTATTTGGCATGATTGCTTGTCTGAACGCTCTCCGTGTTTCCTCCAGAGCCATTTGAAATGATCATTAAAAAATAAAGGAGCTTCCTCCGGGTGTTGGATGGAGCTCGGTGCACCTGGCTCCCATACGGATCATCCACAGACTGTAGATCAGGGTGCAGTAACGGTGACGCCAATGGGGATTTTGCTGGGGCCGGTGCAGCTTTGCTATGAGCTGTGCTGGGAGCAGCTCGGGATCTCGCTTTAAAGAAGATCACAGCAAAAAGCACCATGAAAGATGCAAAATGATGCACGGCACCTTCCTGCCATTTAGCGCCTAAAACCAGACACAGATTTTCTAGCTGGGTGATAAAATGTACATTCCTATGCGCCTTGCTCCAGCCCTGGAGCCCAGGCTGGAATAAAAGATTTTGCTGGGAAGTCAGTCGTTCATTTGACTTTTGTGGCACACGGTGATGGGGAGAGCTGGTTCTTTGGCTGCTTTTTGGAGCCCGGTGTTAAACAAGCCATGGGAAAGAGCAAAGGGCTGCTTGTGAGTCCAGAGCTGCTCTTTGTCCCCCAGACAGAATTGTTTCAAAGTCAGGGCTGCAAAAATTGCCAGTTTTGCTTATTTAGGGCTGCTTTATAGGTCTGGCTGGCATATGGAGGGAAGTGTTATCCCCTAGGGGCTCAGAGCAGCAGGACGGTCCTGTCCGGGTTCCCACATCCTGCATCCCACATCCCGCATCCCGTCTGGCTCTCCCCGGCTGCTCCTCTCACTGCAGTGGCTGCCACCTTGGTGCTGTTCTGCTTCCCACCTCTTCTGCCAGAAGGAAATTGCTATTGATCCAACAATCATGGGCTAATTGCCAGGCCGCTAGTCAGGCAGCCGCTTAAGCCCAGCCTTTCCCCCTGCTCCCTGTCCCTGTTATAAAGCAGCACTTAAAACACTGGTGCACGAGATCCATTGGATTCGTCTTTAGTGCATCCCACTGCCCGGCTGCAGCGGTGCCGGGATAAGCAAAGAGCAGGTGTGAAGCACATCTATTTTGGCCAGCTGAAGCTGCTTCGTCTTTGGCTGAAATGGGACGTTTTCCCTCCTTGTTCCAGGCCTTAGTTATAGGTTTGCTTACTTTCTTGGAGCTCTTATTTTTAACTCCTCTGTTGCAGTCAGAGCAGACATGTAATTTCACAGCCCTCTATGGAAAGTCCAGCCCAAAGAACTGTTTTTAGTACAAAAAAATACCCCCTGTAAATGTATTAGCTTGGGAAGAATAAATATTAAATACCCTCTTGTTGGATTAGAGGCTTTTCTGCAGAACAGCATCGCCGTTTTAATGGCTAGGAAAGAATATATCATACTGCACTTAATATCATACAGCACTTAATCACTTCGGGAAGAGGGAGCCGACTGCAACTCTTCCAAGATAAGTTGAGGAGGAATTAATTCCTTTTCACATCCATCAGCGAGATTTACTGATACCGAAGCATCCCTGTCCTGTTAGCATTTATGTCACCACTTGCAATCCTTGTACGGAGCGTATGGGATAGTCTAACGTTTAGTTTGCAATTAAACTGAAACTATTCCCTGCCCATTCGCTCCCTAGCAAGCCCAGCTCCCAAACGCGGGTTCACGACCAGCTCCAAGTGCAATTTTTCTTAATTGGAAGAGACTTTCCTGCAGCATCGTGAGTTGCTCCCAAGGCTATGCTGGCTCTTCCCACATGTGCCATAGGGTTTTCCTCTGGGCACTTTTCATCAGGCTTGAATATCTGGGAGCTGGGAATACTGGGCAGCTTCGAAAGATGCTCCTCCTTTTCCTTTTGCGGCTGGTGGGGAATGGAGATAGGGCTGAGGATATGGATGGAAGAGATGGACAAGGGTGGGCATGGGAATAGGGACATGGATGTAGGGAGGAGAACAGGGATCGGGATGGCAATGAAGATGGTGATGGAGATGCAGATGGAGACTGGATAGGGATAAAGGTGGCAATGGGGAAAGAGAATGGGGATGGGAATGTAGAGATTGGAATAGGAATGAATGCAGGGATGTGAGAATGGGGATGGGAACGCAAGGATTGGAATAGGAATGAATGCAGGGATGTGAGAATGGAGATGGGAATGGAGACAGGTTTGGGGACGGGGACAACCTGCCTCCCTGCCCACCCCAGCGGCCAGAAGCTCCATCTCAGCCCTGGGCATTTGGAGCCCTTTTCCCCATGCACAGCAACGTCTTCCCGATCCATCCTCCCAACAAACTGGAATACGGGCTGCGGATGGAGCTGGTCTCGCTCCCCACAAGGCTGCAGCCCAGTGGGTTTCACTGGGCTTGGACTAGATGACCTCTGAGGTCCCTTCCAAACTTAAGCCCTCTATGATCCTATGATTCACAGCCCGGTCCCACACACGAAGCCGGGACAAGCGCACACATAAAACACTGCTTTATTGACTGCATTTGCCAACACATTGAGGAATGCAAAGGATTTTGTCTCTCTTATTTTTTTCTGTTTGTTTTCTCCATAAGCAATGGGCCATGGTCCCAATGTGTATCAAAGCATACACGGTATCTAAACATGATGAAAATAATGGCAGACAGAGCTAGTCCAAGGCAACACAAGGAGCATGCATAATACAGTCTCACACAGAACGAGTCCGGTAACATCATATTGCTTTAAGGATTAACTAACATGGAAAATGTACAAAAAGGAGAAATAGGTTTTTGCATTAATGAAAAATACATTTTTTTTCTCTACAAAGGAATTTCTAATACAAGAAAATAAATATTGCAACATAAGCCAAAAATAATTTAAAATTGCTCTTTTCAATATATTTTCAATATTTCTCTTTTTATATTAACAAATGGCACATCACGTTCTTTGAAACAAAGAAAACAGAAGGGTTTTCCGCCTCCTGCGACATTCATATCGTTTCCTGTAAAAACTGATGTGAAGCGGGTCTGGTTGGTGTGTGGAATGGAGCAAACGGCAGGAGGGGACCCCAAAGAGCAGCCCAAACCAGCAGCCATGGGAAGGTGCCGGTGCCAAGGGAAGGGAGGCAGCGCGGGGCAGGGCGGGCAGCGCCACGACGAGGCTTTTCCAGTGCAAAATGTCCATTCCCGCCGCGTCTCACCAAACGCCGGCGATTCCCTAATAAAATAAACCCCTCTTCTCTTTCGAGTCGCTTCAAAATACATTTACGTCAAAAAAAAATAGCCCCCCCCTTGTGCGTTTGCTGCCCGCGGCGCTGCCCGGCTCATCCCCACGCTCCGGTCCCCCGGCACAAGCCCCAAAATGTCTTTTTTTCCCGTGGTTTTCGGGGGGCTGCGGGTTTGGTTGCTCCTCGAGGGCCCCTCCGCGTTGCTGGCCCGTACCGAGTCGTGCCAAAGCGGATGGACGAGGCCGGGTACGGACGGTGCGAGTCGTGGAGTGCTGTTATACCATAACTGAGTGAAGCACACGGAAGCGAGATTCATTAAAAGGCAGCATATTGATTATTGTTATGACTCTTATAACTAGGATACTGTAGCTAAAGCTCGCAAGCCTGATAAGATAAACTAAGTCCTATTTACTGTATTTAACATCTGAACACACCGAGCCTCGGGCGAGGAGATTTCCAATTTCCACATTAGGCCAACCGGCCTCACTGGTGGTTCCCGTTTTGCCGATTTTCCGTGTTTTTCCTTGCTGCTGTTGCTGATGAGGAGCTCAGCGCGTTTCCCCACGCGAGGACGATTCGCAGGCATGTTCAGTCGCAGTTCGCCGCGGTGCCGGGGGGACCCAGGCGGGTGCCGGCCCCAGCGAGGCTGCAACAGGTTCGCTAGACTGCAATTTTTCTCGAGAATAAGGACTTTTTTTGAAGGCTGATCAAAGATGACCTACTCTAACCCACCATAGAGAGTCCGTTTGCGGAGTCTCAGAGTTTCCAAAAAGAAAAGCTCACAGTGCAATGAGCAAAAAGCATCAGAAATCAAAAGGGCAGGACGCAGTCCCGGCGGTGGCCGCATCCTCCCATCCCGGCTGGGAAGCGAAGGCCGCGGCCGCGGGGCATGAGTGTGGCTGGAGTCCTTGGGTGCTAAAGGAACTTCCACTGTCGCATCGTGACAAGGATCCGGTTTCTGGCTGTGCTGCTTTACTGTCAAAAAAGATTCTTTGGCATCCACAAAACTGCTTGACTGATTTGTTTGACGACTGCAAGAATTTTGTTTATTTTTTTTCCTGTTTGAAGTGATGGGTTTAACCAGTTGCAGAAGTGTCCCAGGTTTCTTTGATATATGTATTTTTTATTTTTTTTAATTTTATTTTTAAAAAACAACAACAAAAAAAGATTCAGTGAATTCCTTTTTTTTTTTTTCTTTTTTTTTTTTTTTTTGTTCCCTGAGCTCACACTGGGGTCACTCCGATAAAACACGTAGCATGACTTAACTGTGACCTTTGAAGCCAAAACCGAAGTAATGGTGCAATTAAGTGCAAACATGGAAATTCGCCTGACTCATAGGTAACATGGGCTTTTAAACAACATTTAAGGCTTATTGGGGACATTTTATGCATTAAATTATTGTAATATTTATAATGTCAGCTTCTGTGAATCACCCTCCCACTACGAGTCAACAGCTTGTAACCAGGATTTAAGGAATAAAATTAAAAATAAAATAAAAGGATAGGGAGGAATACATTCGCCATCGCCATCATGGCATTTAGGAGGAAAACGGAAGGGTGAAGGCGACCACTGTTGTTTCCTCGCTGTGAGGAGACAGAGGGGTGCGAGATGGGGCTCCTATGCGCAGCTTAAGACATGAGGCCCTTGCAGTTGGCTGATGTTGGCCAACGGTTGGGACCTCATGGGGCTGAAGCACTTCAGACCCCTTTTCTCAGTCTCTGAGTGTCTTGACTGGACCCCTTCTCCTCCATCCTTCCCCCTATTCCCATTTGGCCTCGCTAAAAGTGAATCCATTGCCCTGAGTAAGCCACTTGCGTTCTTCACAGGACCTTCGCGGGGGTCCGGGGACCTCCAGGACCCGCAGTGGCCTCCAGGACCTCCCTTCACCAAATCTTCCAGCCACGCTGGAGGAGGATGAGGAGGGAAGGCGGCTCGGGAAAGCCCATTCCGCTGCCGGAGCTCAGGCTCCGCAGGGATCCCGACCGCACCAGAAAGGTGAAGAGAAAAAAGTCTTAAAATAAAACAAAATAAAAAAAACAACCAAAACAATTCCCACCAAGCCAACGTCGCTCTTCCTCCGCCCCGAGCGCTTTCCTCCGGCAGGCCTTTTTTGTGCTTTATTTGTGTCAGCATCGCCGATCTTCCTTCCTTCCTCCTCCTCGCTGCGCACGGGGCCATCTCCTTCCTCATGAAGTAATGCCCGTGAGGCCGCCGCGCGCGTGGGGACGGGGACGGCGCCGCGGCCACGCGCGCCCCGTCCCGCAGCCCACGTGAGGGGACGTGCGAGGGGACAACTACTGCCACAGTAACCTACGTGGGTGAAGCTGCAGCTGGATCTCAGGCAAATACAGAAGAGACAACAGTGCCAAATCCGGGACGATTATATATATACACACACACACACACACACGACACGTTAAAAACCCCCCTCGCTCGCGGGACCAGGCGGAGGTTGGACATGGCAGTTGTCACTGGGTGGAGGCTACGCAGCCCGTTAGGAGGCCAAAATGCTCATCCTGACGATGTCCTCGCCGGCCGGCTCCAGCTGCCCGCGTGGCGGCCGCCCGCCGCGCGCCTCCCCGTCCGAGTCGCTCATCTCGGCATCCGAGAAGTAGCCGTCCGTCTCGGCGTCGAAATGGTGCAAGGCGCCCGGGGGCCGCTCGCTGCCGGGGGCTCCGGCCTCGGCCTTGGTGGGCTGGCAGCGGCGAGTCCCTCGGCTCTCCTTTGGTAATTTGAACCTCACTGCGGTTTTGGGGCTACCTGTCGGGTCAGGCACTTGGGCCGCAGGGCTGGGCTCCGGTGGCGGACGCGCCGCCGGCTCCTCCTCGTTGCTCGCTGAGCTCCTGGCATCACCGCCCTTGGGGACAGCTCCTTTCTTGGGCGCCTTCCTGGTGTCGCCCCGTCGCTCTGGTGTCACCTTGGCTGCCGCCTTCTCCGCCTTGGCGGCCCTGGTGTCGTGAGCGGAGGGCTTGGTGGCCTCATCCGACAAGTCGCTCGTGGCGTTAGTCCACAGCCCCGAAGCCTCTTGGCGGCTCTTGAAGATGGCATCCGGGCTGTTTTTGGGTAGTTTTTTCTTAGTGTTCGTCCTCGTCCTGCTTTTGGCTTTCTTGGCAGCCTCGTTCTGCTTGAAGGGGGAGCGCAGGGAGTGATCCATCATGAAGCTCAGCAGGGTCTCCTCGTCCTGCAGCAGCTCCTCGGAGAGGCCCGCCGTGCTGTCCTCGTGGCGGGCGTTGTTGAGCGACCACTCGCTCATGGTCACGTTCTCAGCCGTGATCTGCACTGACTGGGCGAGCCAGCTGTTGAAGAAGGTGCCGTCTATGGGGAAGGAAGTTGACAGGCCTGGAAACATGAGGAAAAAAAGAAAAACTGAGAATTGCCTCAGAAACAGCCAACTTGCCCTTTGGTAACCCAAAAAACAGTGCATGCGGGTGTTGCTAAAGCTCTTTTGTGCTCCTGGAATAAACACAATCCTAGCTGAAGGCCTGGATGAAGCCAAGCTGGAGGCTAAGGTCTCTGCTCCTCTGCCAAGTCCAGAAAGGAAGACTAGGACCTCGGGATCTGACCTTCTGCTATGAAGATGAACCACTTTGGATGCACTTCCTAATGGGCAAGAGCTGTAAGCACCTCTGCACTGTGCGTGGAGAGATGGGTCACTGAACAGCACAAAGCTCTCGTAGACCAGAGTTTACGTGGCCATAATGCTCTACACTCCACAAGCAGGTGAAGGGGATTGATTTCCAAAGACTGCTTAAAACCAGCTAAATACACACACTAAGGCAACGCAGGAGGAGTGTGAGCTGGAGAACCATCTGCAACCACTCAAGAGGTGTGAAAACTCAAAGAGAGGAGCAGCAATGCCAGCCTATAATAGAAAAAGCTCCAGAACTTCCTGACAATTGTGTTTGAAGAGACAGTAAAAGGAATGTTATGGTACCCCAAGGGAGGCCCCAGCTTTTTGCAACAAGGATATGGTTGATAAAAAACTTTCTCTGCTTTTTTCCCCCCCCTAGAGTGATGCGTAGAAATACAGAAAGGTCTGGAGGACAGAACACTGAAGGTAGAGACAGCTTTTTCTGCACAAAACCAGACAAATTTTGCACCTGTCCCTTGGGTGGTCTGGGGCTCCTGACTGAGGGGGTGGGACTGGCCACCCTGAGTGTGCAGCCACTTAACACACCAGGTCACAAGGACAGTACCCTGTCCACGCAGGGCAAGCGCTGCTCCAGACATGGGTAAGTCTGATTTCAACACCAGAAAGCAAAATAAAATAAATAAATGACTATTAAATCAATCTTGCATTTCTGCAAATTATTTCTTACACTGCATCCTCCCAGTTGGGGTTCAGAGCTGGCTGCTTTGTGCTCCCCACACCACACTGGTCTCCATCCCCCTGTTTCCCCAGGATGGCACCATGGGGGAACATTGCTGACAAAACCAGACTTACCCAGTTGTCCCAACACAGTTTCATTGACCGATTTCCTTTTCTCCGTCTTCTCAGGACTGTTTTTTCTACCATCTCTTCCTTTCCTTCTCAGGTCACTTTTCTTACCCTTTGTCTTCTTCCCAGTTTGTTCTGGTATATTTTAAGAAAGAATGGAAAACTTGATGTGAGACCATGTAACAGAGATGCTACAGCCAGCAAGCCACCCCAGATGCAGCTCCTGCAAAGTCCTGCTCCAAGACAGGCCTTTTCTTGGCCAAATACACCCTAAATTCTCCACAGATTAAGAAAACCAAGAGCTTTTCTTTTTTTCTTTTCTCCTGCCTTTTTTTTCTCCTCTCAGCAGAGCTGAGAAATTGAAGCAGTGTACTCAACCTAAACAGCATGGAGGTGGAAAGATCATGAGCACTGCCCTATGGAAAGCCAGGAACATAACCCTTTAGCTATGAAGATGTTCAGCTAAAAAAATCACTATTTCCTAAATTATTCCTCTTGAGTAAACAGCACAAATAAGTACCCAACAAAAGCACAGCTTGTATTGCCAAGCCAAATACTCCAAAGGGTTTTGCTTGCTCCATTAGGTCACTCTCCCAAGGAAGTCCATGCTAACATTTCTATTAATTTTTGGAGGGTGAAGGCTACTGCCCTTTGACCAAAATGAGGAGCTGGGACAGGAGGTGAGATGTGAGCTTGAGCCGTGAGGTTCTGCAGAGCTGCACAGTTATTGGAGCAGCAACACTAAGGATGCGACGCAGCTCCCCATGGAAGCACATCAGCTTATGGCACTGGTGGGACTGGGAAAGGCCTTGGCTGAGGGAACTACATCCCCTCCACTCTTCCTGTCTTGGGAATTTGCAGCTTCCAGGTCTGATGTTGCCCTGCCAAGGATGTGCAGTGCCTGTGGATGTGGCTTTCTTGCTCATCAGCCTCTCACCTGGGCATCAGACCAGTCACCTGCATCACTTGTAACCACGTGCCCATCACATGGCTTTGGGCAAGCTGGGGAGCACTGGTGCAACACGCACAGCTGGGATTGTGTCAGTTGGGACCAAGATTTCCAGAGTCCTCAAGCCTGATCTCCTTGGAGCATCCTGCCTTGGGGATGTTGGGCCCAGCAACCAAGAGGGACCCACTCAGGGCCCCCAACACATACATGGTTCAGCCTCCAAAACCTCAGTGCAAGGAAACTTCAGTGCAGGCTTGCTCAGCCCAGACAGTTCCTGCATAAAACCCAAGCATGTGATGGCTCCAAATGCAACTGCAAAGCCACAAACGCAATGACGGGTGGCAGAAGCTGCCAAAGCACCAGATGCTGATGCTGGAAACTGCTCTGGAGCTGCGGCGTCCGAGCCCTGTGCTGCCACCGAGAGAAAAGGAGGAGGGACCAGACACTGGGAATGCTACTTGATAAAAAGAAAAAAATATAAAAAAAGAGCAAAGAAAGGAACCAACTTTAAGTTCCTTGATAAAAAGGTGCCAGAGGTTTTGCATGAAGCATGCACTATGCTCTCCACCAGGATCTGTGGAGCAGAGTGAATTATCAGAGCTAAGAGGAGATGGCATCTAGCAGCACAAGCCAGCCCATCGGCAGCTCGGCCTTCCCTTCCCGACAGAGCCAGAGGCAACAGCAGGAGATCCAAAGCAGCTGCTGCTGCGAGATGCCAGGGAGCCAGCTGCTGCATTAGAACCCAGCCTTGGTAGCCCTGTGCCTGGGATTTGCCATCTCCTTCCAAAAGAGAGGTGCCAGCACCAAGAGCTCCAGCAGCAGCAGCTCCGTGGCATCCCTGTGGAGATGGGTATCAAGAGGGTTCTGCAAAAAAGAGGATCTCCGACACTCTGGTTACCCAAGATATGACTTGATTATGTGTTTCTGCACAAAACTAAGTGTTGGGAGAGTCAATACATGAACCATGCTTGAATGACACAGTGAGGGAGGGAGGGGACAGCTCTCCCTGACATTAGGGACACTGGTGACTCAGACAGGAGGCTTCAGAGGACAGCATGGATGGCACCCACGAGCACAAGCTCATGGAAGAGGAACCCACCTGGGTAAAGCTCCTTCTCAATCAGCTTCATCTGGAGGTGGAAGATCTGCTCCTGCAGTTTGCAGATGGTGTGCTTCATCTTCTCCCGCCTCGTCACCATGTAGCAGAGGTTCCTCACCTGCAGAGGCACAGAAAAGAGCTTCCCTTGAACCCAGGCAGCTTCCCTGAGGGGACCTGGGCAATCCCACAGGC
>JAUBOD010001004.1:5967190-5979445 GCA_032353885.1 Nothura maculosa
TCGGAACTGTCCCTGCATCCAGCAGGCTCTGATTCACTGATGGAAATGGTGCAGAACACCCACCTGCCTCGGCTATACTTATCCGCAGCGCTCCCACCTCCGGGAAGCGCCGAGGGAAAAGCTGCCCGGAAGATCAGCAGATGGATCTCATGGGGGAGGAAAAGAGGAAAACCCAGAGGCACAGGGAAGCGGAGGGCTCCAGTCTGGCCCAGCAGCTGCTGTGGCCAACGTGACAGGGGCCGTGTCCCCACTCACACGCTGGCCTTTCCTAGCAGACATCTCCTCTATGACCTGCAAAGTGCACGGGCTGGCCCAGGAGCCCGCAGACACCGCTGCGATTCCTCCTCTCCCAAGGAAGAGCCCCAAAGCATCTACACATGATGCTAAAAATAGAAGATTTTTCTTCAGGCAGTAAATTAAAGCGAAACTCCACATGCTTGCAGCAAGGAAACCAGGAGGAAAACTCTGCCACGGGAGGCAGTGGAGATGGAAAGACCTTAGCCCTCAGCACAACCCCACAGGGTTACTGCCATGGGTGAAGGTGCAGGAAAGACTTGTCCATCCATCCCACTCGCTAGCACAAGATCGCAGACCAATATCCTTCCCAACCTGCCACCAATGGGGACCAGGGAGCAGGCTCTGCATCTATAGCCTGCTCTCTCCTGGACACTACAGATCCCTCAGCAGCAAAATACAGAGGAACATGTTAGGAAAGCAGGTAGGCTGGAAGAATATGGACATTAACCAAAGAGGAGACAGGAAAAGTCACAGAGATGAGAGAGGAAAAAGGAAGAAGCAAAGCCAGAATGTGGGAAACGGTGGAAAAGCAGTGTTGGAACTTCTGTTGGAAAGAAAACAAGAAAAGCATGTGTGAAATCACCTCGAATCCAACAAAGACAACGTTTGCTATCCAAGGACCACTGAAGAAGTGCTAGGAATTGATTGCAGAAGCTCAAAGGCAGCACAAGAACGGGGTCTATGCACTAGGACAGCACAAGGATAGGGAAAGCAGGCACGGCAGGAGCACAGGAGGACACACAGAGCGAGGTCCCCCGCGGCCGCTCACCTGGTGCACGCAGACGTTGCACTTGTCGCAGAAGACCATCTCGTTGCCGTCCTCGCCCTCCGGGGAGCGGCACACGTCGCACACCACGTCCTCGTCGTACTCGATGCCAAGGCCCTCCTCCGTCTCGATGGCGATGTTCATGTTCTCGTAGCACATGGTCTCCAGCTCCTCCAACACTCTCTCCAGGGTCATCTCGTCCAGCTCCGGCTTCTCTGCAAGGAATGAGAGAGGGGATGATGTTGGCATCGTACCCATGTGGGACCCACCACCCACCCGCAGACCTGCCTATGGTCTGTGCTGCACCGTGGAGGTGCTTTAAGCTTCTCCCCAAGAAGAAAATCCAGGGAGATGATAAAATCGGTGCTTCAGAAAACGGCTGCTTCTAACTCAGGATACGGTTAACATTTCATAGACAGCAGCAAAATATTGCTGCTGGCTGAGAGCAGCGAGAGCCATTGAGCTGAAGCAACGCGGATAATTGGGTCTGACAGCCTAAACGTTCGAGGAGACAAGTTCTGCAAAGGCGCTTCTACAGCGAGGGCTCAGACAGGCTTTGGCAAAGCAAAGTCAATGCTTTAATTGCGATGGCTGTGAAAATTGACCCTTTTCAGGCCAATTAAAGGGAATTGTAAAACTGAAGCCAAAGGCTGAAAACAAGGACAAATAATTTCTTTTTTTTTTTTTTTTTTTTTTTTTTTTTTTTTTTTTTAACACCTATGTTGGGTCTACAGGAGCCAGAAGGTCAGGCCCAGAGCGACCTCATGTCCACCAGGCTGCTCTTTACTATATCCGCACTGGGATCCTTAGCGAAAACACGCACTGGAGATGCTTTACATGTGGTTCACCCCCTGGGAGCAGCAGGAAGAGGAGGCCAATCCCAACTGTTAACAGCTGCACAAAACTCCGTTGACAGGGAAAGAGCCGGAATGCAGCTCCCTATAGCCCTGCTCCGCACGTGCCCTCTGGAGACACCAGCCTTGGTGGCCTTCCAAGCATGACTTCACGTGGGCTTTATCAGAGCCTGCTAAGAGCAGACTGTTCTGGGCCAGTGTTTTGAATCAGCAAAGGCCATTACAGCAGGATGAACCTGGAATTACTCCATTTCTCCCCATATTCCTGGTCCCTGCTCTGTAAAACAACCCTTGGGGTCTCCTTCCCACAGCAGGATGCTGCCGTGAGCCCGATGCTCACTGAACCTGAGCCTCTGCCCATCCCGAGGCCAGACATGGGAGAAGGAAAGGGAAGAAGAGGGAATTTCTGTGGGAAACCTAAGACTGACCCGTGCCAGAGCCAGCGCCGCGCGGGTCCCGTTGCGCTGCAAGTGGAAAGCAGCCTCCCGGCGCGGCAGCGATCTGCCCGCACGCACCTCAGCTGCCGAGCGCCCTCTAAATATTTAATTGCCAGCGATACCGCCAGCAAAACCCACGGGAGAAAGTCAGCGCCGGTGCCAGGAGCGCTCCAGGGCCCCAAGGGGATGCAGAGCATGCGGCTCCATCCCGCAGGAGCCGGGACCACGAGCGGGATCAGGAGCAAGATCCCGCTACAACCCCGTGCAATGTATTTGCTGTGCTGTTATGCCGTGGATGCCTCCTGCCCACCCGGCTCGTGCTCCACACAGAGGTAATTACAGGAGGCCCCGCTCAGCTACCCCGGAGCTCTTTGGATCGACAATTGCGCTTGATGGGGATGAAGGGATTAATCGCTTATGAAAAACTAACCAACAGGGCCTCAGGGTGAAGCTCGTCTTCCATTTGCGCTCCATTTATCTCCTTCTGCATCATATAAAGTTACTGCTATTAAACCCCATTCATAAAATTGGCATCTTTTTGGCTGCGAAAGCGCTATCCGTATCGATCGCGGCCAGCCAAAGAGCGAAAGCAACAACAAAGCTCAACCCAAACACTCTCTGCTGCAACAGCAACACCGCTATTCTCCCCGTGGAGCAATGTGCAAAGATTCAGATACTGATCTTGGCTACACGAAATAAATCCAGGGGAATCAGCCCGGGGACTAAGTCCTGATGCGCACACACGTGCCTGGGAACCACTCTCCCCCTCCAGACATGCAGATTGCAAAGAGAAACTGCAAAAAAGACAGTTGCTCTGGGTTAAGGTATTTCAAGATCTTGTATAAAATGGGTTGGAAAAATGAAGGTTTTCTGCATATCCATCAGAGTCCCATCAGCAACCAGAACTTTTGGACGTGGTTTGGCACCTCCATGGACCTGCAGGTCCTCCCAGCTTCACCCACCGCTTTGTAACTGCGGTCAGACACATTCCTTCATGTGATGCCATTCACTGTTACAATCTGTTTCTCAGTACTGCCATTTATGTGGTGTGAAGGAGTAATATTCCTCTGCTAAATGAATTCTCAGCTATTCTTTACTCCAGTTTGAGCCTACTCACTGCACTGGGAGGGAAAAAAATAAAAACACGTTGCTGGAGAGCCACCTTCCCCAAAGCAGAGACCTATTTCTGACTAAACTGCGCGCCACTAAAATCAATTTACTGAAACAATAAATCCTTTTACTCTGTGGAGTGTATCTGGAGATAAAACAGCTCCGGAGCAAACAACCACAGGGGCTGCAGGCTGCGCCATCAGTCTGTGCACAAGCTACAAACCTCAGAATCTCTTTTCTTGTAAAAAACAAACGCAAACAAACAAAGTTACCACTCAAAAATAAAAGGCACTTGGGAGATGATGGAGACGAGTCTGCTATCACAGAGGGCAGGGCAGAGCGCAAGGCAGCGAGGTCCCCATGGGGCCAACAGTGCTGGAAGCCACTGGCTCTGGAGGCCCAACAGCAGCCTGATCCCATCCTTGGGAATGCCCGGGATTCTTTGCTTCCTCCCGGCTCTTCCTCCTCCTCGGCTCACAGTGTCCCAGCTCACGTCTTCCCATGCCCGCTGTGTCGATGACGGATCAAAGCCAACCCCTCACTGCAGCTCATGTGGACGCCAGCAGCTCCCCAGATGCGGACGGGAGACCTGCAGGGCTGCGGAAAACCTGCTCCTGGTGGGAGCGCCGCGGCTGCGCTCCCCTCGGGCGCTAACGGGAGCCCGGCCGCCCGGCAAGGCCACCGGCACGTGCGTCCCGCACGCGAGCCGAGCGCGCGCAGCCAAGCGTCGAAGGGGTTTTGTTGCAAACACAGCCTGCTAATGCACTTAAAAGATTTACAGGAACCAATTATCACCCTTTCTGCCACCCACCGACATCAATTATTGCTCAGATTTAAGATGATGACAAAACGTTTCAGAAGCTGCTTTACGATGGAGCCGGCCCGGAGCGCTGCTATTAAACTTCTTCCTCCCTCCCCTGGCAAACCCCAAAGGGTTCCATCACCACAGGGGGTTTATGCAAACGATGAAACAACAACCTGACATAAAACCTGCTCGTGCTGCAAAACGCAGAGGTGAAGCAGAGCTCCCCGCTCCTGCTCGCCTATACATTAAGGTATAGGCTTTCCTGCAGCACGTGCTTCTGCAAGAAAACTTCCTCACTTCATTCCTTTCCCCAGGCTCTTGGTGGGGTCACCTCTGCCCCTGGCTTATGGAGCAGCTACCTGGAAACTTTTCTGTGTCTCCTTGCCTGCTTTGGGGCAATGAGATTAAAGTTTTGCTTTTTTATAACCCTCACCAAGTGCCCGAGCAGCAAACCAGCCATCCAGGCATGCTTAACCACTGAGGTCACCCCCGCCACGCCAAAGTCCTTTAAACAGCACATTTTGACTCGGAATAGTAACAGCTACTGAAACATCAAGCAGGGTGGCTGCGAGGAGGGGTTAAAATCATTTTAAAGCTGTTTTATGCCAGAAATCTTCACTTTGCAGCCAGGCTGTCCAAGTTCAGCAGCTCTCCGGAAGGTCGAGCTGATCTCCGTGATAAACTTCCCTCCCCGGGGTGCCCTAAAAAGGACTGGAAACGGTGGCGCTGTGGCTGGGAAAGCCGGTGGCAGCAGGATGAGCTCATGGGTGTTTTCCAGCCCCCGTCTCAGCGCTGGGCGGAGATGTTGCTCTTCCTTTGTCATTAAATATTTCGTGGGTGACACGCTGGACATTGATCCCATGGGGACCCGGAGGAGCCTGAACTCCTGCCCACAGCTGCAGGTTTGGGGGGAGGTTCCTCCTATCCTGGCTGTAGAAACCACGCTGCTCCAATTCAGCCACCTTAATGACTGCAGAAGTTAAATCCAGCTCCTTTGGGAGCTGTTTGGGAAGGCTCCTGGTCCCCTCCAGCTGCAGAGAGACTTGCTAAGAGTCACGCTTGTGACAGCAACCCAACTGGATAAGCCACATGTGGCACTCGCCTTCCAGCCTCCACACAAGCCATCCGCAGGGAAGCCCCACATCTGAGCACCATCCCTGCACTGCATCCCTGACCCAACACTTAGAAGAAATCCTGAAATGAGCCAAATTTAACCCAGCCGAGCCGCAGGAGTCACGTCCTTGCTCAGCACTGACCATGCCCAGAGGACAGGGCTCTAACAGGCTCTGCCCTCCCATGCAGATCATCTGCCCCGGGCTTTGGCAGCGCGTTCCAGCCTTGGTGCATCTCAAAGGTGAACGTTTTATTGCTTTGCTATCCTCACCTGAGCAGCAGGAATGACACCACAACAACCCACACCCCACAGGACTGGAAACTCCCCGCGGAGCCTGGCACGACCTGCACCCCTGTGCCAGCCACCCTGCTCAGCAGACCGTGCTGGGCAGCAGCGCCAGGAGCCGCATTCCCAGCCCGGTTACTTGCACTGAGCACAAATGCACTAATGGATTTCAAAAGCACGTGCTGATATAGCAGAGCAGCGATGCAGCCGACACCACACAGGGCTATTTAAAGACAACCGAGAAAGGAGGCAGCCCAGGATCAGCATTCCTGAGCTTGTTTGTTTTGATTAGGAAATCCTCCTTCCTCGGAATCCATCTGTGAGCAGTGCTCTCAGATCTGGCCAGTCAAAGGAAGAGGAGCCAGGGTGGATGTGCCCACCCTGAGCACCCGTCTCCTCCTGCAGCACAGATGCTGCAGGGAGCAGGAGCAGAGACGAGCGCTCTGCAGTCCATCAGGTCTTCTGCAAACCAGATTCCTGCTCCACGGGGGAAACTGCACAATTGCTGCAATCATCTGGCTTGCCCTGTTCCTCTCGCACTGGTCCCCAAGCTCCAAAGACAGCAAGAGGCACCAAGATGTGCTCAGGTCCTGCATTGTGGCAATCCAGGTAAGCTCTTCTGGAGAGCCAAACAAAGCTCTGTCTTCAAGGCCTTCCAACTTTGGTTCCACAGCATTATTAATGCCCACTTGATACACATCCCGAGTGAGCAGACACATCCCAGCAGGACTTACCCATCTCCTTGAGCTCCATGTTGACGAGTTCCAACCAGTAGGCATCGAGCTCATCCAAGTCATAGCGGCTCATGCCTTGCAAGTAGGTCCTCGTCGCCTCCGAAATCTCGCAGACCGGCGGGCTGCCCGGCGAGCCCTGTGAAAGCGAGTTCTCCAGCTGGGGAATGATCCTGCAAGAGGAGAAAGAAGAGTTGGGAAAGAGCTAGAGCTTGCAGAAACGCAGCCAGCCAGCCTAGCAAGATCGCATGGGCTCAACACGGTCCGTTGTGTCCCAGACATTTGCAGGATCACAACCTGGATGCACATTTTCACAGAGGCTGCTAGTTCGGGATAGCCTATTCAGTGGTTTGATTTGGAATGGAAAGCACTGAGTCTGTAAACCAGCCCAATTTTCAAAAAACACTGGCCATCAATTCCTTTTTTTTTGAATTTCAAACCATGTGTGAATAGCTGGTCACCCTCACCACAACCCACTTATGAAAACCTTACGGATCTTCCTCCTGAACCTAAAAGCACTGATATTCGACCTCCATGGAGCTGCCTTGGTGATGCCAGATGTCCCTACAACAGCAGCTCTGACAGCTACAGCGTCACCAAGCACCATGCACGGAAAGGTGCCCCATGGAAGCGGCGTCACCTCGGCACATCCGTGCTGGGAACCGGCCGCCTTCCTGCTCACCCTGCACTGAATCTAGTGGCAGATCCCAACGCTCAAACGAGTGACCTCGCTGCTGTGCCGGGGACACCAGGTCCCTTCACGGCACGGCCAGCACCATCCGGCCTCGGCTCCCGCTGGAGCCGCCGCTCCAGGCCACAACAAGGCACAAGTGACAGGATGCCAAATCCGCTGGGGTATCTCCAGCAATCCTGGAGATCCTGGCATGGATCACTTAGGGAAACCATGTGCTCTGCTGGCTGCTCCGGGGCAGAGACTGGGTGGCCTCTCTTCCAGGCCCTTTATCCATCCAATCTGTACTAATTCCAGCTCCTGCTCTCCTGCCTACAGGATGATTTTGCCATTGATCTACCGGAGTTAAGTCCTAAGACTGACAAACACAAGAGAAATGTGAGCTCTCTAGAGACCTTCAATTTCCCCATCAATAAATTGTAGAGAAAGACTTGCCTTACAGCTCTATGCACATCTCCCACAAATTTCACTCCGAGGTCTGAAGAAAACCCTATGAAAACACCAGCTGACAGAGTATCCACATTTTAAAACGAGTTGACTGCAATGTGGAGGATGCAGCTTAGTGCAGACAGCAGCACCGACTCCCAGCAAGCTCCTAGGAAGCCTCAGGGCTTCCATCTACAGATCCAAAACACATTTACAGCCCTAAAAACAACCAGGCACATGCTGCAATGTGCCTCGGTCCAAGAGGAGCTGAAATCCTCTTCATTTTGATCCCAGGTAGACATATAAAGCTTCAAGGGCTTGGCCAGCCACTGGGCAAGCTGAGCATAGGGGTCATGCAGCAGAAAGCTCCAAGCTCTTGAGGAAAAGCCCTTGCACTGCAAGGAATGTGTCTTCAGGGCTGCTGGAAGGAGGGAGCTGCCCTGCGTGCTCGGCCGTGAGCCTCTATTAATCCTGTTATACAACGTGCCCAGTGCTGAGCCAGCAGCAACAGGTGATGCTGGGACACGCAGCCAGGCAGGAGGCTCCGAACCGCGCGAGAAGGAGCCTCTGTTCTTCATCCAGCACATGAGCATGGACATTACTGCAGTGCGTGCACCCAACGGGCAGCCTGGTATGCATGGGGCTTGCTAAAGACACGAGTGCATGTGGCTCGGGACCTGGCACCTCTTCCTGTGGTGTGCAATAGGGCACATGCACCACGGACCCCAAAAGTGGGGGTTTTAGGACAAGATGCACCCACAGAAATGCATTGCATTCAGCTTTTTCTAGCTTTTCACCATTAAAATGATTTTTCTTTAACCTGAACTGAAATTATAGAGTGAATCTTTGCCAAATGCTCTGCAAAGTGCTGCTAATTATTAGTGCTACAAGGAATAAGTATTAACATGCAATGCCTCTCTTAGGAAGAGCCTCACCACTAAACCTGGCCCTGCCTGGGAGAGGCTGGTGCAGCCGTGCACCAGGAAAGCCTTCCTGATGCCCATGTTTTGCTGGAGCTGCACAAGACATGCAGAGTTTGGCCACATCCACATAACAGGTGAAGCTGCTCCCAGTAGTCTCTGGAAGGCAAACTCTGCTATTAAAATCCTGCCTGGAGATTGCACGGAGCCACTAACCAACAGTCAGACACATCTATGCAGACTTTCCACTGCAGGGATTTAAGATACCTAAGTGGAAAGCAAGAACGGCGAGTTGGGGTCTGCTTCCAGTTATGTCTGTTTGATGCTGTCATAAATCTCTGACTTGAGTGCTGCTCCACCTGGTTTGCACTGGTGGGAGATGAGACTGGGAGTGCAGGTCGATCTCCTTAGGATCAGAGCTGCCTCAATCTGGGATCCTCCTCTCTTGTAGGTGGCTCAGAGCAGCTGCTCAAGTGGTGCGTGGTACCACCACTGGCTCCAAAATGGGGCAGAAAAGTCAACACTTCCCTCCATTTGCCCTTTCCAGGCTGGAAGGGCATGGTTTTCTGCAAGTTAGCAAAACACACATTGCTCCTCATTGGCCAGAGCCAGCAGAGCTGCTATTCTGTGTCCTGGCATCTCTCTTGCCTTGGGAGGGAGCCCACATCACCTCCATGCTCATGGTACCAACGCTTTCATTCAAAAAGAAAGTCAAGATGAAGAGTGCAGCTCTTAATGACCTCAATTCCCATTAAGAGAAGGTTCCTCTACCTCCCCCTAAACCACCTTCCTCCCACTTGAACCCTCCTACAACCATAGTTTGCTTCCTCCCATGAAGGGCCTAAAGGAAGCCAAGTGCCCCGGGGGTGTTGGCTTCCTTTATTCATGCAACTAGGCAGATGCACAGCTTATATTTAAAAAGTCCCTTGCAATCAAGGGTGTATTTAAAAGAGGGGCTGAAAATTGCCCTCGGTCTAGAAAGCAGAACAAACTCAGGGCCATTAATGCACAAGTGGGTCTCAAGGGCCCTTCAGGAAGAGCAGTAAGTGGACCCCAAGACTCTTGAGAATCGCACGGGCCCCCAGAGACAACTACACGTTAATAAAAAAATCCTCAAATTCCCGTGATTAATCAGCTCCATAAAGCAAATGCTTCGCTTGGCTAAAGGGAGAAGGCAGCTCTTCTATATGCTCCCTTTTAATGTACTAGCGAGAATAATAAATAATCCCGTATAGGCTTCCCTTCTGCAAATACTTAATTTTATAACAATGAAGGCTTTAGTCACTCATCTCTTCTCTACCCACATTCCAGTCTAAATTAGTCTTGTCCAGCATCCACAAATAAATCAGCTTAGCAAAGTCAGTGGAAAGATAACTCTGGCAGCAGCCCCGGGCTGCCGCTATCAGGGCATTTTGTGGCACATTCGGAGGGCACACTGCCATTTCAAGGCACAATTTCCACTGTTTATTCCCAGCAGGCTCTAGCAGCTTCATTCAGACCAGGTGCCCAATCTTCTAACCAACTTAAGCCAACAGATTTTATTGCTACTCCATAGCAAGCAGGGTTTAAGATGCTGGAAAAGCAGAGCACTGAAGGGCAGCTGGGCTGCAGGGCTCATCTCCAGAGCCCCTGTGCCCAGGAGAAGCGGTGGCAGCCGATGACCACGTTGTGGTTGGACCTTGGGCTGGTTTCAGCAACAGGACACGGGTGTTCTTCTGGTTAGCTGGACAACAGCAGGGTCTGGCCCTGAGTAAAGCGTGTGCACACACAGGGACATGCACACACACCATTATGGTGCCCAGGGTGCTCATGAAACCAGCACACACGAGCTAGCAGGGGCTGGTGGGAAAGGGCAGCAGCACCAAGCGATGATGGAGAGAACCCTGGAAGATGCTTCAAGGGCAGAGGCACCTTAAAGCTTCTCATTTTCCATTGCACCAATAACTTTTCCTTATGGAGAGGGAACCAGGGAGCCCATGAAGCTCCACAGAAACCCACTGTGGGCAGCTCTGCTGCTTGGGATACCTCTCCAACTGCTCCCCAAGGACAACAGCCTATCCAGGACCCCCCTGGAGATCAGCTGAGCTTCTCCACACAGAACACAGCCTGCTGAAGGTTTCCAACTCCCACTTAATTAACATGCACCTGGGAAGAGCCACCAGGAGAGGCAGGCAGAGCATTTGCTCGCTTGAGATGAGGAGCGAGAGACGTCGCTTCCTCGCACGCGCGGTGCCAAGTTCCTACCATTAGAGCATCTGGAGTTCATTATCTCGGCCAGAAAGGTTTCCACAGTTATTCCAGCAACACAAACAGCTCCGCTTGCAGTCGCATCCACCTCGTAAGGGAGAGCAGAGGGTGGTTTTGCAGGCACCGGGGGGCAGTTCCGCACCTGCAGCCCTCATCCCCAGGAATCCCTCTGGAGCCTGGGAGCCAGGATGGGATCGGAGGCTGCTCCATCTACCCGTAGCCAGATCCACTACAAGTGCGGACACCCACCAAGAGAATTAAACGCATTAAAATAAAAACCCAAGCGACCTCAGCGCTGGGTGAGAACCCTCTGGATTAATGTGTTTTGTCCCATCCTGTCCCCTGGAGGGGGAATCTCTAGGCACGAGCCCATCAGAGGCTGAAAAGGGCATCAGCAGCTGCCAAGTGCCACAAACCCTCCAAGGGAGGGATGTATACACACATATATAGATGCACATACACATGCTCACATATATACACACACTCCCTGTTGTGAGGCTCCTGTCGGGGACCCGCCCATGGGAGTTGCAGATGTGGGCACATTAAGGGCAGGACATGTTAAATGAGCCCTGGAAGTGCTGCTGTCACCAAGGTCACCAAAACCAGGGATTTTTTTTGGCCAAACCACAGCCAGAAAGGTTCCAAGGAGTATTTGCATAGGGCAAGGGGGAAGCCTCAGGGGCAACACATCCCTGGAGCTCTGGGTTGTGGCATCCCAGGATCTGCTCAGCTGCCCTCCAAGTGAGGGGCCTCCAAAGCTCCATGGAGTGAGACCCAAATCCAGAACCGCGTTGAGGACAAGACACAGCAGCCTCAAGTGCAGCAGGAGGCGACTCCTTGGGTTGATGAATGGGATAACCAGAGACAGAACCAGGAGCTGATGGATCAAGTAGATCCCAACCACAAAGCAAGGAACCCATGTTGGCTGGCCTGGAATACGGAATTAGGCACTTGGGAGTCCATGGGCACCTTTCCACCCCAGCACCACCACGGCCTGAGCCCACATCCAGCTCCCCACCAGCGGGAAGCCTGGGGAGCAGCAGCTCTCGAAATCATGACCTTTGGTGAAGGCACAAAATAAAGAGTCTTGTTTAGTCTAGAGGAAACACAAGCGAGTGGAGGCACGACAGCAGCCCAAGTAAAACTCCAAGACCTTGGGCAAAGGCTGCTGCATGGACAGCAAGAGGGATGCGCTGGAGCAGCCCCAGGGAGGCCAAGGGGCCTGGAGCGAGTCCCGGGATGCAGCGGCTGGGAGGAGCACCGAGGCGCATGGATGCCGGGAGCGCACAGGATGCTCCGGGCACCGCGGGGCTGGCGCTTCCCAGCTGGAAGGCGCCGCAGCCTCAGCTGGGGAGCAGACGGGCCTGAGGGCTGCGCTTAGCTATCAAAGATGGATAAGGAAAGCTGCTCTGCACACAGGGGGGCTTTTTATTCCCCCCTCTCTTCTTCTCCGAGGACTAAATCAACTCAACAGGCCTCTTTACAACCTCCCTTTTGATGTGCTCGGCCTCACTAAAGCTCCGTTTCGTTCCCCTTTTTCCCATGGGGAGATGGGGGCAGCTGCACAGGAGC
>JAUBOD010001004.1:5991304-6002692 GCA_032353885.1 Nothura maculosa
GGGGGGCGCCCCCCCCGCCGCCCCCCCCCCCCCCGCCTTTCTCCTCTTCCTCCTCCTCGTCTTGCTGCTGCTGCTGCCCCCCCCCGGCCCGAGCTTCGCGGAGCCGCCGCCGCCTCCGCGCCAAGTGCCGGGGGGGGGGGAGGTTCTGGGGGTGCAGGGAGCGCCCCGAGCACGGGGGGGTGGAAAGGAACCCCAACATAGTGGGATATCCCCCCCCGGAACCCCAGCTCCAGTGCCCCAAGGAATATGGATTTGGCCAAACTTTGAGGAATTAGGCTGAAAGTTGTGAGCCTCCACTGGGTGTTTGCTCAAAAACCATGCAAAATTCTTGGGTTCTTCCAGGAAGGAAGAGAGAAAGGAAAAAAAGAAAAGAAAATCAGCCCCCCCCCACCCGTTGCTGTGCTCACTATTGGGGGCTGCCTTTTAAAAATTGTAATTTATTTATTTATTTTGAGGATGGATGTGGGAATAGGGTCTTGGAGCCCGCCCTGTGGCAGCAGGTGGCCTTTGCTGGGCCCCTTTTCCTGGCCCTTGCCGCGCAGTAGCCCCCATGGCCCGTGCCCAAAACGTGTCCCATGGCCGTGCCCAATTCCCTGGAAAGGGCCTGCAGGAGCAAGAAGGAGGCTGAATTTGGGAAGAGACTTTGGGAGCAGGAGCTGGAGCAGCTGAGGGGCTTGGAGGGTCTGGCTATGTTGGGGATGAGCCAGACCAATCTGGAAGAGCCTTTACTTGAGTTGCTATTTAGGAATAAGATGCTGCTGTCTTCCATGGGGAGGCTTTTCCATGGGGAACGGCCCTGGAGAGAGCTGTGGGTAGCAAATACATCGGTTGTGTATACGTAGGTAGCATATATATACGGTATATGCAGATATGAGCCATGAGGGATATTCCTATGGAAAGCCCATGTGCATTCAACAGCCGATGCTCCGTTCGCACGGTCGGACACGGCTGCTCCGGTTGGGAAGCGCCCTGACGAGGAGCTGTCAGTCGGCATTGGCCAAGAGGAGAAATAAATCTAATAATGAAAATAAACCACAGCCGAAGCGTTTGGGAAGCAAGGGAGCTGCCCGGAGCCTCCGGAAGGGCCGAGCTGTCCGCAGGGCGCAGCGCCGCCGACGGATGCTAAAATAAGCCCTTATGCAACAGGTCCGAAACACGATCCCCGTGGAGGCGGCCGGAGCCTTTCCCTCTGGCCTCCTCTCCCAGTGTTTGTTTTTTGCCTACCTGCAGGGAGGAACCGGGGTTGGATGCCGGGCGCACAGTCGGGATCAGCGGGTGTTTGGGAGCTCAGTCCTCCCTGAGCTGTGGTTTGAAGTGGTTTGAA
This sequence comes from Nothura maculosa, assembly GCA_032353885.1. Taxonomy (NCBI): domain Eukaryota; kingdom Metazoa; phylum Chordata; class Aves; order Tinamiformes; family Tinamidae; genus Nothura; species Nothura maculosa. The sequence goes on from JAUBOD010001004.1 coordinate 5,992,629, forward strand.
GCCACAGGGACACTTTGCAGGAGCTACTTACGAGGTGCAAATCCATCCGTTTGTGCCTCTTCCCAGGGAAGGGGCTCTCCAGACACGAGCGGTTCCAAAGGTGCCAGGGCGAGCGTGGAATACCACATCCTGCCCCGCACGAGACGGGTTAATTGAGTGAGGACGGACACGTTGGGCTCGTGGGGAGCACAAGGGGAGAACCCCGTGTCCTTGTTGCCACCAGCCCTGGTTGCTGCATGGTCCATCAGCGAGGGCAGGACAGACCGGAGCGAGCCCCACACACAATGAAAACTCAGCGGCTTTGCAAGCGCTTTGGCGACTCCCCGCTCCCCTTTTCCACTGGGATTTTCCCATGTAGAGGCTCCCTCCTGCTCATTCACTGCCTTCGGTGGCCTCTTCGAGGCCCCAGCTGCTTGGGAGAAGCCAAGGAAACCTCACGGCCTCTTTAATCTCCACCCAGGACCAGATCAGCCGCCCCAGGAGGGCAGCGCAAAGAGGCTGAAAACCTCTTTGCACCCGAGTCCCGGTTGCATTGCCCAAATATTGAGCTCGAATGGCAAAATTGGACTTCTGCTGAAGTAGGTGTTAATTTGGAGAACAGCAAGCAGACGCAGTAGCAGCAGAGAGCACAAGCTCTGTTCTACATTACAATAATAATCATTCCCATCCTGTACAACAGGGAACCGCGTCCCTTTTTCCTTCTGGGCCGCTCTGCGTGGCTCTTTCCCTCTCTGAAATGGGGAGAAATCCCACACTTGCAGGAGGGAAAAACATGATTTGGGAGGTCGGTGGATAGTGCATTTTTGTCTGAAATCTCAATTACCTTCAGCAGCTGGAAATTTGGAATCAAAATAAACAGCAACAACAACAACCAGCTATAACCCTATGAGTGGCCACTGCTCTACAGGGAGCTGAGGAATCCCATTCCCAAGAAAATACCAGGATTTCCCTCTTGGAAGGAATTACTTTTAACAGGTTTCGCATGCAGATGCTCACAGCCTTCCCTCCTTGGGCACTGAGTTTCCTGAATTTCTCTTCTCCCAAAATTCCAGCATCCCTTGGCTGCTCTGCCAGCTCCGAGTGCCATTGCTGTGGCAGAAGCCCGGATCCCATTAACAAACATTCCCCCTTTCCATTCCTCTGCTCCCTTCTTAGATACCCTTCAAACCTCCCAAATTATTGTTATTTAATAATTTAGAATCTTATTAAATATAACGAGGGGTTAGCACACACATACAGCGTGTGTGTCCAGACTGCATTAACTCCCTTACGCAGATTCCCTTTGAACATCCAGTTCCTAACAAAGTTGGCCATTCCACCCTATTTCCTGGAGTTTGAGGGTGTGAAAAAGACATTTCCATTTCATTGAGTTCCCAAGGGGAGAATTTATGAAAGTGCAAGTGCATAATTTACTGCCTGACAGGATAAAGATGGTATCTGTTGTTCTTTTTTTCTAACAGTGTACCCTGAAAAACAAAATTGCTAGAAGAGACATTTGTTTGCCATGAGTGCTATATTTTAGAAGCATTTAATTGAGTTCAGGAGCACCGTTAAACATATATGCATTGTAAATTGCAGCTGCGTAACACCGTATTTATCAGATCATGTCACCAAATAGTCTCCTGTTGCAATATAAGTGCCAAGGCACTTATAGAAAATAAATGCTGAAGCAGAGCGCTTTATTTCCAAAGTGGCAAACCATTATCCCATCCAAAAATCAGAACTGAAATGAGGAGGGTTTGCATCTGGGGTTCGTTTGCCCACAAAACGTTCCCGAGCGGCGGCCGCCTCCCATGCAGCGATCCCAGCGGGATGCGAACCCGTGGGATGCGGGATGGCAATTCGGAGAATTGTCACATGATGCTGCTGATGAGCTTAAAGAAAAGAAGCATGAAGATGGAAAGTGTTAATTTCTCGAGATTTCCAGCTTCACACAGTATTTACTTTAAGGAAATTCATCAGTTTTAATAACGTCAGACCCCTCCTGGGGGAAGCAGCGAGGAAGATGCGCGATACCAAACAAAGCTGGTGTCATCCCGCTAATTTAACTGCAGTTATTCTGGGTTTAACATATCCAAGTAATCCACGCTTTATGGGATTTGCAATTTCCAAATCACTTTGTGCCCGTGCCATAAGGAAAACATCTGCCCATAAGTTATTGCAGCTGCAGCTCCCCCGAGCCCCCGTGCCTGTCTGGCCTCTGACACAGGTACCGGGTAGCAAATTGCAGGGAGAGTTTAACATTAAAGACTTCCTTGTTATGGGTGTGCAAACCTTCCAGAGCTCCCGAGCAGGAACATCCTCAGTTCCCACCTGGAGAGGAGGCTGCGCTCGGAGCAGAGCCGGAGCTCCGGGGGTTTGGAATTGCACATCCCGCAGGGTTAGTCTGGCGCCCGAGGGTGAGGTTTGCAATGCCCCTGAGTTCAGGCAGGTTTTTAAGGATCTCGGCTCAGAATTTGGCTGGCAGCAGGTTGATTTCCCGGAGGAAAGAGCTTGGTGCCCATCAGGCTGCCGCTCCGGGCCAGGGCAGCTCCCCGGACACAAAACGGGGGCAGCAAAAAGGGGGGTTCAATTTAATTTTCAATTTAATTTAATTTTCCTACTGTGAAAAGGGGTTCAATTTAATTTTCCATTTAATTTTCCCACTGTGAAAAGGGGAGTTCAATTTAATTTTATCTTTGTAGCGGGAAGAAAATGAGTTGAATTCCCAAGGGCAAGTCCTGTGGGAACAGATGGGTCCTCCAGAGTCCTGTCTGCTCTGGCGGGATAACGGGAAACCAACGGGCTGGGATGCAGGACCGCAGCCCAGGGCAGGTTTCCCTGTGTCATGTGCCAGGCATCCCGGGGCGGCTCCTCGCTCCCAATCCCTTGCTCGGGGCTGGGATCGTCCTCACGATGTCACGAGCTGCTATGGAAGCCCAGGTTTGGCCTGGCTGCCGTATTCCCCTAGGAGTAAACCAGGATGGTGACGTGAAGCTGAAAGCTGCAGGAGCCTGGTGATGCTCAGGGGGCCTCCCCAGCGAGGGGCTTGAAAGGAAAACTGAAAAAGCCCTTAATTAATCCCGGGAGGCTGCGTGGGCCGGATGCAGACGGGATTTCTCCTCTGCCTCCTTTGGGGAGAAGACGCTCGATGCTCCCTGGCACCACTGAGACCTTCCTGCAGCAGGAAAACTTCCCATGTTCCCGGCCAGGTCCATGTGTCTCCCATCCTGAAAGGCACCCAAGGCCGGGCAGGAGTCAGGAGCTGCTTTTATCGGAATCGTTTCAAGTCCTAAGATTAAGAGCATGGAAAAACAAACAGTGCTCCGGGATGGGAAGCGCTGGCACCGGCCGGGCCGTGGTTTTGCGAGGGCACGGGTTGCTCCCAGGGCATCTCTCCACACACCAGCTGGGCAGGATACAAAACGTGTCGCTCTCTGAGAAAACAAACTCTTCCTTTAGCAGCAACAGGAGCAACGTTCCCCGAGGAGGATGTCAACAGCCACGGCAGTTTGCACGGCCATCCGTAATGGGCAAGGAGCTCAGGCCTGCTCCTGCAGAAAATGCACTGGGAAGAAGGAAATCTTGGCTTGCAGAGTCAAAAAGTGCTGGTAAGACCAAGCCTGGCCTTGCGTTTGATCTGGAAGGCCCATTTTCTTTGGAACTGTCTGGATGTGGTTGGTGGAGCAATTGCAGCGTGATCTGAGACATGCACAGGGATGTTCGTTCAGCACCGCGTGTGTCTATGAAGAAATTGCAGATAGAGCCGGTGAAAGATCCAAAACAAGAGGCTGTTTTGGGCAGAGCCAGAGGTGCTCACGTGGTGCTGGAGCTCGGCACCCTGCACGGAGCCCTGCGCGGCTCCTGCTTGTGGAGAACTGGTCATTAAACCTCTGGACGATGCCTGGCAGCCCCGCGCTGCGCCCCTCCAGCGCCTGCAAAACACACTTGGAAGGGACTGTCTTAAGTGCAAAATGCTGCTGGAGGTAGATAAGAGTGCACAGGGCCTGGCCAGTTCATTCCAACCATGAATATATAATATTATATAATAATGGGGTGCAAAGCCAGCGTGTTCCTGGGCTCACACTGCGGTGAGGACCGTCGGGCTGCACGTTGCTTGGCCCCCAAAAGTCTATACTGTCCTTGACCTCTGCCATGAACAAAGCTAAATAAGGAGAAATAATTCCCTGACCAAGCACATGAGTGAAGGAGAACTTCATGCCACTGCATGGCAACTTTCTAGCTATAAATAATGGGGAGGGGAGAAAGAACCAGCTCATTATCTTCTGCATTTGGACAGATGTAAAGAAATCTTCTCTGAAAGCCTCATCTCCATTCTGCATTCTGGTATTTGGGAAAAAGTTACTGCATTGCATCTTTTCTCAGGAATGGGTAAATCAGCTTGGTGGTTTGAAAAAATATAAGCAAGCATCCATTTTTAATTATTATTCCCTTTTCCGCAGGCCACTGCCATTTTGGATTTGAGTGATGGCCAGAGTCAGAAAGGGTAAAAGCCACAAGACAAGGTTTTCTCATAGAGTTTTTCTGCTGTGATGCTGTGCAAATAAGAGAAGAAACTGCGCAGTGAGCATCAGATCAGGGAGAAACAGACCAACCAAAGCCCAGGGTGCCACCCGCATCCATGTGCATTTGAGATACAAGGGGGAGTTACCCCCTGCCAGAGACAACATGAAAAATAACCCTATAAATACTCATAAAATATTCCCAAAAGAATGCAAGATATGTAGAAAACAGCTCAAATCCTTGCTCCATCCTCTCCATCGGGAGCTCTGCCCAGGCTTTGACACCTTGCTGCAACCCTCCAGCCTTGCCCTTCCCTAGAATCCGTCTGGCAGCTCCTTCCCTAAGCCCGGGCTCGCGTTCTCCCAAGCTTCCCTTGGAGCCTGGGAAAACCTTCCCGATAAAATCTCCTCAGCCACTCCTTTCTCCCCGTTCAGAGCTATCCCTGCGGCTCCCATCTGCCAAAAGCCTTAAGAGACGTGGCTACATTGGGGCAAGTGCTGCAGGATCCTGCCCTTTCCCTGCACCCTGCTCTGCCTACCCTATCCCTGTATTTTTGCATGGATCCCGTATCCCGAATCTCCATCCCCTGGGTGAATCCTACCTGCTGAACACAAGGCCCTCGGGGCAGGGATAGTCTTGTCTTTATTTCTGCATTTGCAAAGCACCCAGCAGAGCCAAATCTAAACATTTCCTGATCACACTTGTTTCCCCAAGAAGTTTGAGCCTCTCTGCAAATTTTCAGGCATTTAGAAGTGTCCGTTTTCCTGTATTTAAAGGAAACTCAATTTTCAGAAAAAAAAATATAAGGGAGGGGGTCTTCTAAAACAAGTTCATCTCATGAGAGCCAAAATGCCAGAATTAATTCAGAAAACTGCAAAGGTGCCAGTGGCTCCTTCCCTCGTGCTCTGCAGGAGCCCGAGCGCGTCAAGTCTCCCCTCGACAGCAGCAGTCTGGGCAGCCCTGCATTATGTGCTGGAGCACCGACTTCCCTTGTGGTTGTGAGAAAGAGAGGCTTTAAAAAACACGATTTTAAACGATGCCCAAGAGTATATTTAAAGCAAGGCGAGCCAAATTCCACACTGACTTCTCCCCTGCTGCAGCACTGCTGGGCTTTAGCGGGGCTGCGCGGGAGATAAGGGAGCAGAGTCTGGCCAATTCGTTTGAACCATCGTTATATAATATTGATGCTGTATTGAATAGACATATACATTCTGGCATAGGGATGGAAATTAAATTGATTTATTAGTTTGATACCTCATACCAACGCCGAGCTGCCAGGGCATTGATCAGCTGCCTAGAATGAACCTCACCGTGTAATTTCCATGGAAATTTGACTGATCAGCAATCCCATAATTGGTTGCAAATGTCCTTCCTTCTATTTGTTTTGTTAAGTGGCTTTTTCATTAACACAGTGGAGCCAAGTAAATAAATATGACACTACTATTGGACTGAAGGCAGACAAGATTTGAGAAACGGGTACAAACTGGGAAAGGGCTGTGAGATTTTGTCAAACCAATGCTCATTTTTTTGTATCTTCCCCTTTTTTGCTGCATTTAGGGCTCTGCTTGCTTCCAAAGAGACTTCCTTTCAGCAAAAGGGCCAGAGCCAGCACCAGCCTCAGGGTAATGAATTTATGCCCCCAAATGCCCTAAGTCAGTAGGATTATTGTTAATGTCTCTGCTTAGCGCAGCGTCCTCAGAGATCGCCCTGCAAAGACGGGAGCAAGTCCAGACGTTGGGAAGGGGCTCATGGTTCAAGCAGGGAAGCACCCAGGCGCCCAAACACATTGGAAAACTTGCTCTTATGCTGCTGATACCTAAACAGTAGCAGGACAAGGAGCAAAGATAATAAAAAATAATGTCAAAGAGGAGGAAGTAGTTGAGTCAGAGAAGAACTAATCTCCTATTTTCACCTATTTTCAGCAGTCCAGAGCTTTGCACCCTTGATGCTTCCCATCCCCTGGGCTCTCTCACACTTAACCTCCATTTTCCTTCTGCTAGCTCTCCAAAAATATTCAACAATGTTTTCTTTCAATGCAGTTCATCATTGCAATGAATACAATCACAGAATAAGTTGCTCAGCCGACGTGTGCCCCTTAAGTTATTCCCGTTCCAGCCCTCAGGATGCCGGGCTGTTTGCAGGTGGGCTCGCTTAACCAGCCACCTTTCAAACCTGCACGCAAAAGAAATTGGGGTGAAAATGTTCAATATCATTGTTTTCCTCTATCTGTTGCATTTTTAGAAGAGATCTGTCTTGGAGCTGGGCAAAACCCCAGGATTGCTCTTGTAGGAGCTTCTCAGGGCAGTGCTAAGCAGTGCCTAAAGTGGTGGGCAACACATCCCTAGATCTTGGGTGCCCATATGATGCAGGGCTGGGGTCTGGGATGTTGGATGTGCTTTTCCAAAGAGCTTAGTGTAGCCATTACTCAGCAAATAGTAAAAAGAAACAGGTTTGTAATTGGCTTGCTCAGACAGTGGTAAATTATTAAAGTTTACTATGCCCTGGTGTATGTAAAATCCAGGAAAAAGCACCCTCTTCTTGTAAGGGCCTGCTCTGTAATTTCTGCTCGTAGCTTCTGCTCCCAGCAGTGGGGTCACTGAAACCAGCACCATCCCTTGGGTGAGCTGGCCCCAACGGGCCCCTTTTCCCCGGCCAATTTCTGTTCTTTTCGCCTTTTTTTCCTCTTTTCTTTTTTTCCTTTTTATCCTTTTCAAGATCCCGTTGTTGGAGGAGAGGCCAGTGAGGAGGCACCTCTGGACATGGGGCTGGAGCAGATGGGAGCTGTTGCCAGGCCCCCATTTCCCCCCCACTTTAATATTGCTCCAAAAAGCGCTTGTTTCCATGTCCTTCATCACCTCGGTGGTTCAGCCCAAGCCAAATCCCATCCTCACAGGAGCTCGGCCTCCCCAAAGCAGGAGCATTGCTCTGGGTAGAGAGAACAGCAGCATCAAAGAATTGCTTTCCATGCAAAGAACGGAGCAAATCAAACTGGAAAAGGGCCCTCAATCCTTTAAGCGTGTTCGGAGGGAGGTTTATGTTATTTGCAGGCGTTTTGGAGGCCGTTCGCAATGATCTGTCAAGGGCAGCGGCTGCTTCTTGGCACTGGCCCCTGCCCGAGCCCAGAGAGCATCTCCTGCCAGTGACTAAGCACTTCCCATAAACGAGGCTGCAGCGCAGCTCAGACGCCGAATCATCATCTGGAGATGTAAAATAGTAATAACAGAGTGGTGGTTTCAGTGTGAAAAAGGTCACAGATAAGCGTAATGGGCATTCTGATGTTGAGACTTGCTGCCGGGTTTCAAAGAACTTGAGCGCTCCATTTGATGTCTGCTCTCCGAGCACCAGAAACTGGAATTAAAAAATGCAATTAAAACATACCAAAGATGTAATCTGATCTTATGTCTGCTTCTACCCTTGCTGCTTCATCTTCTCCCGAAAACCCTTTGTCTCTTGCGCTTTAACAGGGTTGGCGATTGGGGTTTGCACCATTTGCTTGCCCAGAGCTCCCCGGTTGAGGCATCTCCATGCGCTTGGTTTTTCAAATTCTCTTATACATATTTCAGGAGAAGGCAAAAATCTCCTAATTGAAGAGAGAAACACAAATCCCCCTAAAGGAACCGCTCTGATGTTCAAGTCGTCTGGATGTTCATCAACAAGCAAGGAAAGGAGAGAAACGAGGCCAAACAGGCGGCTGATTCTGCTGGACCCAACTCAGAGCACTGACATTTCAGCTCTTTAATCTGCCAAATGATTTTTTTCCTGATGATATGAAAATAGTGATGCCCGAGCTTTTGCTTGGCCTGCCATGCAAAAGAGACAGCCCAATGACACCTGGATGCAGGAATATACAGTGCAGCGAAGGGACGGGTCTCAGGAAACCTCCCAATAGAGCAAAGGAGGATTCCTTGGTCTGTTCCTATGTCTACATCCATCCTCAGTCAATTATAAACTTCCCTTGATTGCACACACCCAAAGCCCCTCTGTCATTAGGATATAATAAAGAACTAATAAAAAACTTGAAGAATAATAAAGAGCTTATTTTACACGTGGCATCACAGTGTTGTCATGCAAACAGTTCTGTGCCAATGGAGAACCCAAGTGCTGTGTCACCCATCATAATCCTCCGGGCTCGCGCTCCGAACATGGAACAAAGTGGGAATGTTGACACCGGAGCATCTTAGAACAAGGCCAACCCAATGGTGAGGATGGACAAAAAGGATTTCTAAGCTTAAAAAGTAAAACCTGTTGACCGTGGGCTCCGTGAAGCCCAGAGCGCCTGGCACGCAGGAGGAACCGTTTTCACGAGGCAGCCTCACTTTTTGCATAACTCCCACCATGAAATTTCACCTTGATTTGCATCGACGCTGTCACCCACAACGGCAGGGCAGTGTTCATGTGCACTTGGATTCCCAGGTACACAAAAGTCTATTTTTGGTGGAAAATAAAGGCACTGAGCTAGTACAAGGAGGCAGCTGCCGCTGGAAGGGAGGCAGGGAGCAGGGATGCTGCCGTTTGCAGCTGGAGGAGGAGGCCAAGGTCTCCACCTGCTGTCATTGCCCTGCTCTGATGGGAAGTGTCAATACCATTTTTAAGCCCCTAAAAAGCAGCCCGGTTTGCAGAGGTCCTGGGGATTCTGCTTCAAGCTCAGTGACATTCAGGGATCCTTCAGAACTTGGAGAAAATCTGGGCACCATTGAAAACATATTTTAAGTCTCCTCCTAATGATATATCATCCGCAGCAAAGCAGAGTAATTTCCACAATATCCTACATGAATTACAGGCTTGTATGAAGGTGTTGTCACACAGAAGGCGTTGCACTCGGCTACGAGAAATCCTGTCCAAACCATCAGCTTCTGAACCAATTTCCACATCTGTGGAAGTAGAAAGTGCAATGTCCTATTGCAAGCTGAGGAGTTAGGATGGGAGCTGTAGAAGTCCCTATAAATACCTAAAGAACGAGGGCGTTCAGAGTTACACTAGTAGAGGCTACAGAAGCCTTTGTGTTTCAGAGATGAAGGCTTGAGAAACCCGCGGGAAGCCCCAGAAATCCTCCTGGCTCTTGGTGCTGCAGGTCACCGACGCTGCCCTGGAGAGCGGCGCGGCTACGAGGTGGGCAGGAACGTGGGGCTTCCAGGCGGCCCCTGCTCCAAGCCGCGCTCTGGCGCAGCGGGAACGTCGGGTTTTCAAAGGGAAGCAGCAGGGCTCCCGGGATCACTTGCAAGTTCAGATTAGGCCACTTTGGAGAGATCACAGGTAGGTCATTTCACCCTCCTCTTCTGAAGTCCCGGCTTTTTCTTGCACTTGGGCGGTTTAAAGCCTTGCGGGAAAGAGGATTTAGAAGAAAAGAGGGACTTCGCATTGGGCTTTCCCTGGCTGTGCTGGAGAAAGGCATGGAAAGGCTGGAGAAAAGCAGGCTGAGAGGGGATCTTATTAACATGTATAAATACATGAAGGGGGATTGTAGGGAAGAGGGGGCCAAGCTTTTTTTGGTGGTGGCCAGTGATAGGACAAGGGGTAATGGGTGCAGCTGAAGCACAGGAGGTTCCACCTGCAGGTGAGGG
>JAUBOD010001004.1:6022868-6036389 GCA_032353885.1 Nothura maculosa
TTCTCTGCTCACGCATGGGATGTGAGACAAGCTCAAGGTGCTGTAAGAATGCTAAGCACAGAAATAAAACACAACCAGACTATTTGAAATGTATTTGAAATGTATTTTCAGTATTTTAATATATTGCTACCTAAACTTTTTATGGTCTTATAATAATCACTTCCAAAAGCCTTATCTTTGCCCGCTGTATATATGTTTCTCCATGGGATGCTGCAGAAATGTTCTATATGTCCATTATCTAAGGTATATTCTATTTGAGGATGACATCTTCTGTCCTTCGAATTCAGAGCAAACTGAGAAGCATAAAGATGTGTAATTGGTTCTCTTTTTGGTTATCTACTTATATTTCTTTATTTAACTTAGATCCTTTTGCCTTAAACACTAAAATATTTCACTAACTGCCTATATCATACGATCTATTTAGGTGGAGTATCTTAAAAGTGCTCTAGAAAAAAAATCACATGATCCTTTTTTTTGTGTTTTCCTTGTAATTCTGTTATTAGGGAACTCCTACTATCCAGATGCTCCAAGGTTTCTTTGGCACGTGGATGTCATTAGGTACCAACACGAGGGCACCCATGTGGGGATGCGCCCTCCGAGCTGCGATTCCTTCGCTCTTCACGGCCTCAGCGGCCCCAATCCGGGTATTATCCGCCCCAAATGCCAGGGATTCGCATGGGATCCCTGTTCATCCTGTCCGTTAGGCTCAGGTTTATGTGGATGAGGGGTGCTGAGGGAAGCGGGATCTGGAGAAAGCAGCATTAGCACCGCAATGTCCATGACTGGGGTTGGTGCTCAAGTTATTTCTTGGAGGCAAAAATGATCCCGCATCCGATGCTCAGTCTGGCTTTGTGCCCATGGATCTGTGTGAGCATGTCCATGAAGCGGAAGCCACCAGAGCTCCCACTGCCGCTTTGTCCAAGGGGAGAGACATTCCAGGTCCTGCCAGATGGGGAATTTCTGGGAAAAGTGAATACAGCATGGGAGATAATGTGGGATTCTCACAGGGAAAGGCTTCCCAACCAACTGCCACTCGCGGCTGCCACACAAGGGAGCCTTCCCAGCAAGCGCCCACAAAAGAGCATCAGGTGTCTGTGTGAGGAAGGCAGGCGCTGCTCGAGGATGAGCAGGGGCAGCCGCAGGTCTGCGCTCCGGCCATTCCCGCCCCTTTGCCTCCATTTCCCTCTCCCGGGGGCTCCGCTTCCCGCCCCAGGGAGCGCCCTCAGCCCCGGGCCGGGCCGCGCGCACTGCGCATGCGCACAACTCCCCCCCCCCACCCCCGGGTCCTCCAGAGCAGACGAGACTGCGCGGTAGGGCGGAGCGGGGACGCCCTTCCGGGCTGCGCGCGGCCCGCTTCCTGCACGGGGCGCAACGGCGCCTGTTTCCACCCGGTGTTTGTTTGGGCTGTTCCAGGGATATTGGGTTCCTGCTCCCAGGAAATCCCACCTTAAAAAATGCCTCGTTTTCCCTACACACAAAGCCCAGGGCACCGTGAAGGCCGAGAGCCCATAGTCACTGCACGGTGTGTTAGGCGCCATACCAGAGCTGGAGGTTTCTTCTCAAACACGAGTGAAACGATGTTTTCCATTAAGGCTTTAAACACTTAAATTTAGATACTAGCTGTGGGCCCCAAACCCACTGCTGTTATACCCATTCCTACCTGGTCACACTTCTCTGGACTACAGCTTCACTGTAATTTCTTCTCAGTACAAAGGCAATTAGATCCTTTAGTGGTCCTGTCAATAACCACAAGGAGACCACTCATTAAGTCCTTAGACAATTGGCTTTTCCATTTGGTGAAGGTATTTTTGCATAGTTTTAATTGTAAAATCCCCACAAACTAGTTTGCTAAAAATTCTCATCTATAGCATCGTAGTTTTGTTGCAGCAGCTACTACTGCAGGTTTTGAGCCCAGAATCTGCACATGCTGCACTGGGTCTGCTACACGTGCAATGCTGGTTAGAGCCAAGACCAAAGCATTACAGTTTTGTTGCTGGGAGAGAAAAGGCCTAGGTTTGTGTTTAGTTTTTTTTGCTATATTCATCCAGCCTGGCTTTCCACATTGAGCAGCAAGTTGGCAAACCAACATTTACAAGAACAAAACTGAACTTCCTTAAAACCAGCAGCTCCAAGAACAGCCCTGGAGCTCCGAGACACAGACAGGAGCCCTGACTACCTGTGTGACACAGGCAAAGCCCCAAGAATTAACTCCATTTCAAGCTGCAGGCAGTTTTTTCTTCTGTCGATGATTAATTTGTTCCCTACCCCAAGGGGAGACTGAAGGGAGACCTCTTTAATCATTAGAAAAATAGTCAAAACCATATTACAGTATCAGGACAAATTGAGATGACAACATATTACAACTTAGTAAAATACAATCTCCCTGAAAAATAAAAGTTATCAGAATACATTATTTCAAGCCTGGTGATCTGCACCCCACTTGCAACTATGCCACGGGTTTAGAGGGGGATTTTTTAGCAAAACATTTACATCTGTTTCCCCATTTATAAGGTGGCAGCCACCAATACTTCTCTTCCTCATACAACTGAGGACACATCATCAAGTTAAGCTCTGGTGCAGATGCAGGGAAATCCAGTGAAGACTCTTACACCATAAGATTAACTTTTCCATTGGTAAAGTGCACGGTATAACTAGCATGTATCAACAGGAAAAACAGACTAAAAAAATGAATCCTTTGAAAGAGATACAGAGTGAGAGAAGAATGTCTTGCACTGAGGTTATGTATTTAACAGTTTTACATGAAATATATATAAAAACTTTAAGTGCTTTTCTCCAATTTAAAAATCTAAAGAATTCAAAAATAAGGCATTCAGTATTTGAAAAAGTACAGATTTACAAAATGTGTATATTCTTGTCATGAAAACTCCACACCAACATTATACACTTGGAAAAAAAAATACAAACAGGATATATTACAAATTTATGTAGCAATAACTTAGTTCATACCATGCAATAAAAAGTACGTTAATCAAGATACACAAGCTTTTAAGTTCTCTAAACTGGAGGGCTTACTTTTGTTTGCAAATGAGTTTTTACGGAAATTCTTAGAACTGTGGCACTTGAAATTTCTGGTTGCCTTTCTATTGAGAGTTAAATTGTACATAATGATTATGAGGGTGAAGAGGAAAAAAGCAGCTGTTACGAATCATTCCAACTTTGTTCAACAATAGCCGAAACTCTTTTCTCATATTCCCGTTTGTTCTCCTGATAAAGTTGTGCTGCCTGACTGTTTGCTGGACTGTTTGGGTTAGGTTCATCAAGCAGAGACTGTAAAAAGTAAAAAACAAAATGTGAGACACAAACCCAAAATAAATTGCTTAAAGGGGGAAAAATAGTTAAACAAAACTTTTAAATGGAGTCTATAAAGAATCCACTTAAAAAATCCACAGCTTACGCACTAATTAAATTACTGAACCTCAAATACCCATTGCTTAAACACAAACATTTGAGTACATTTCCTTACATCCTTCACAGAACTGTCACTGGTCAGTGTCAGGGGCAGTATGATACTGATTGACTGTTTGGCAGTTACACTAATAGAGTCATTACCTCCTTAAGTGAGGTAAAACAGATTTCAGCAATATTGTCTGTCTCCTTGAAGATTTCCTTGGCCAAGCCTTCAGGGAAAAATTACAATGTTTCAAACATTATCTTAGGCATATATATATCTATATATATGATGCCATATTATTCGTTTTAAAGAGGAATATAAATCAAAAACTGCCTCTCTACACAAGTTCTCTCATGGCAATTTTGTATTTCAAAAACAGTAATTTCACAGCACGGAAGTCCTTAAATGAACTAAAAAGCTACCGTTTGGTTCACAATTATTTAGAACTCCCTGCTATAGATAACTGCGAGCTGTATCACTGAGCTCTGTGTAATATGGGATACAGACTAATCACACCCTATTCCATTTGCTAAATAAATTTCCAGTTACCTGAATTGAAGTTAAAATAGATGAGACGTCGTATGTTGGGCTCCAGCGATTCTGAAGGATATCTAAACATATGCTACCATCTGCATAAACTGTAAAGAAAGCATAGGTATCACTTAAAAAATGCCTGATGTAGTTTAAATTTTTTCATTAAATATTACACAAAGAACAGTTACTATTCCAATTCAATCTGGGCTTAAATTAACATTTTATGAAAAAAGGCAGCAGTCACTGAAAACATTCAGTTACATCAGACAATCCTGCATAGTTTGACACCTCTTATACATTACTACAAGTGATAAAGCAGTTCAGGTGAAAAGGAGGATGGCACCAGCTCAGGAGCTCACTGATCTAGACTCAGTTTCTTCTTCCTCAGTGTAACTGGCTCAGATTCACAACTGGATTTAATGCCTCCTAGGGAGCAGTGAGACATTTACTGCAGGAGCAGAATGCACAGCAGCAGCTAAGGATCTCGCTGGCTCTCCACACTCCATGGGCACAGCTCCGTGTCTTATTTTCACATATCTAACACTCAGCAAGGTGAATAGGAGTGTCACTAAGGCAGGCAGTGACAAGAGCTGAAAAGTGTCCCTGAAATCCTATGTCCTTCCAATGGTCTTTGCAGAAAAACCTACCCAAAATTGGGATTCTCAACTCAAACTCCCACAGCCTCGTGTTCTAACTTGTTCCTGCCAGTAACAATAATTGCAGCTCCCCTCAGTGCACACAGAGGCATGTTGGCCTGTGTGTTTTATGACAAATGAACAGTTGAGCAGCATCTAAAAGGTCTGAAGAGCCACAGAATTGAAGTCTAGGTCAGTCGCTGCTTAATAAGGGCTCAAACCTGTACCCTGCAAGAAAATCCTCAGGCACCAAGCTATGCTTCCATGGGTTTGTGCTTCAGCCCTCAAATTGACTCTATACTCCTACACAACAGAGTTTTGGAAAAGCAAAAGGCAACAATTATAATTTTCTATCAAGAATTAGCACTTTCGAGGTTTTCTCCAGGGGAATATCCAGTAGGAATCAAAGCTTTCTCTTAGAGGGCTACTTCCTAGCCAAGTTGGAGGCCACATCTCCGTGCCTGCCCTCAGCTATGGCCACACATTTTCACCCTCTTCTCTAGTGGGCTAATGAGTACATTGAGCCAAGAGACCATGGATGTGCTTGGAGACTCAGCAGTCACAAAAGAAAACAAGATTGAGCTCTATCAGCTCCCCACTGCAGTGCACATGTCTGCACAAACCCAAGTGCTGCCACGTGGTGAGGGCCGTAACTGCAGTCAGAGCTGCTCTCTCCAGCTGAATGCAGCTGCTGGAACTGCTCGAGGTACCACAGACTTTGCTACCGAAGCTACACATTGAGCAGAAGATGGATAACTGTTTCTCAATAGCATCATATTTCTTGAATTTTCATCAAACAGCTAATGTCTTGGACATCTACTTAGGAAGTGTTAAGGGAGAGCAGGGAGAGCTCTTATACATTCTGCAGCTTCACAGGACATAGGGCCCTATTGCAGTATGTGTTAGGTATTATGGCTAAATAAAGATGAAAAATACTTACCATTTGGATGAAACATTTTTGATAAAAACCTAACAGTTGGAGGTTTGTTTGGATATTCTTCTGAAAACTCTATTACTAGTTTAAAAGTACCTGTGCAAACAAACATAAATACAATCAGATAAATAGCAGCAATAAAAACTCCTTTAGGAACATACTACATAAGTTAATTCATGTGCTCCACAATATTTTTTCCTACCAATACATAAACATACAATTTTACATCTGGCTTCTTTCACATATTTCAAGTGGTAACAGAACTACTGCTTATTGCTAGGAATAAAAGCAGCAGCATCTAGAGAAAAGTTTGGAGACTCAGTGAAGACAGAAACAGTAGCTAGAGTCGCCACCAGTTACCCCACTGCCTCCTGCTTCTTCAGGGGACCAATGTGTCACTTCCAGGGATTTCTGTGGTTTTACAGCATTTCATTAAGGTGTTAGAAACTCAAAACTGAACTTTCCTAACCAACAGTGTCAGTCTTTGCAGCTCATGGCTGATCACTAAAAACCTTTATTATGAATCAGTGAATAATTTAACTCCTCCATATCAAAACAGAGACAAATGCAGCTGCTGCAGATTATCACAGTGCTGCTATAAACATGAAAGTCATTATTCCTCCTATGTCCACGGGAGGATCATTACACATACGAATTTTCCTGTTTATCCACCAATTTGGTATCCTTTCGCTCCTTACCGAGTTCTATATTCAGAACAATTCATGCTTTTGCACCTGCTCATAATAAGAAAAACATGCTCCAAAGTTGAAAACAGAAAAAAAACATACTATTTTGTTAAAATTAACTGTAGGAGAAACAAAAACATGAGGTTGCTTAAGACAAACTTCCTCCACTAAGAGCGCTAGTGTTCTGTATATAAATAAATCTAAATATAATCCTTGCTTCATAGCTTTGTAACTAACCATCAACCACCTTGACAAGAGAATGTTTAGGTCAAAATTTTGCATTTTCATAGTCAGGGACCATACTCCTTTACTGCTTCTGCTTATTTTCTTTGTTCCAATTTTATAATACCCCTTACCCCCAAGCAAAACAGTGTTTACACTGGAAACATTTGCAAAAGTGACAGAAGAAATAAAAGTTAGCTGCTTACCATCCTCAAAGGGGGTTCCTTCTGGCCTGAAAGGTTTTCAAAAATTCCAGTTAAAAAATTACCAGTAGCTACCTCAAGCATGCATAGGAAATAAATAATTCCTCCTCCCCTCCCTCTTTCTCAAGACAGAAGCAAAGACTCAGAAAACTATACAGACGTAATCTCTGGGAATCTGGTCAGATTTAATAAAGTTTTCCATAGCTGTCTTTCATTCAAGAAATCTCCCTTATCATCATGTTAAGCGATGAGTGTTTGATGCACTGCTTGATTAGAATTGGTAGGAAAACTCCTAGCAAGACTACTTCGGTTTTAAAAAAAGAAAGCATTAAGATAGTTCCTGTTCCATAGGCTACACAATATTCCTAGACAGAACTTGCATCTGGTTCTCTTGGGAATCAATCCAATCACAGCTGATACATCTGCATTTAGCAGCCAAGGACAAGTAGTTCTTATCTCCTTTTAAAAGCAATATTGCTTTTTCAAAATCCAACACAATCCATCCCATTTATTATGCTAGATACAATTTTGAACAAGATATAAACTTTGTCTCCTAAATAGTCTGTATTACTCTTAAAAAGATTTTTATTACTCTTAAAAAGATTAAACAGATTATGACACAATTTGTCATTTTTGACAATTTTTTGACCCTACATACAGAAAACAAAGGGAATGCTGTAATGCATGTATATACACATATATCATTGTATTTACCCCTTCAATATAGGCCTTTATAGTGAGGAAAAAAAAAAACCCACTTACCCAAATATAACTGCATTCCATTGCATTATATTATTCTCAGATGGAGCACCACTGACACCCACAGGAGGGTCTTCTTGCAACCTAAGAATAATAGAGAGAGAATGACAAGCCTTATATAAATGCAATGCCTGCTCTAGAGGTAAGATACATAGTTTGTAAATCTTCTAATTCCGAATTAGAGAATACATGCTAGTGTTACATGCAGATTAATACTACTACGGAAGAGAAAATCCTAGAGGATATACCCCGAGCTTTCCCCTAAGCACTGCTCTGAGGGCCCAACACATTGGGTGAGCTTACAGGGGGCAAAAATGATTTAAAGCACCACATGCAGTGGCACGAGTAGGAAGCTATGAAAGAACAGAAAGAAGAACAGAAAGGGCCTTTCCTGATGGTTGCTGCAATAAATTCATCAACAGGACCCAATCACAGACCAAAGCATTAGTTTTTGGTAACAAAACAAAACAAGCCAGTAGTGATACAGATAGGACGGGTTTATTGAAACTAAGTACATGGATCTTGCCCTGCATTTTTGATCTTGCACATGAGATAGAGCTGAACTAGTTATAAACCCATCCTAGCTGGCCAATTAACTGCTCTGAAAGGAAGAGGGAGCGAGGGAAAAAACCTCTGTACCGCTCCCTGTTACCAGTTCAACAAATGTAAATATTTATCTCTAATCATGGAAGTGTTTTACATTGTTTTTAGTGCCTTAATCCTATGACTAATTACAAACGCATTACAAACTTGCGTCAAGTAGGAATATATATCATAACTTAAGGATCCAAATACTCTCATTCTGGCCAACCTCTGGTCTACCAACGTTGCTCCTTAAAGCTTTCAGAGAGCCCTGGATCAGAGTGTAAAGCAGCAAGTTCCAGCCACATAGCAAGATTCTGCAGCACCACTCCCTTCGGTGACAGCTCCTATCATTCCCACATCTTTAGCCTTGCAATTATGAAAGAATAAAGAAAATGAAGCAACTGCCCTTGATTCAAAAGCAATTCCCAAATATTAGGATAAGGTCTAACCACATAACAGGACATTGTTATGGGCCAGTCTTTACCGAGAGGTCTGCAGACCAAGGGACAAATTCCACCAAGATGTGTGTGTAAATGCAGATTTATTTATTCAGAGCTGACACTGGTTCTCAGTCCTAAGTTATGTCCTCTCTGGCTTTTTTGTAGGGGTATTTCCCAAGTGTATGATACAAAATGAGCTAAAATTGCACATGTACGTGGGCAGTGAGCAATGAGGCTGCCCTGCAACACCAGGGTTCTCCCTGTTTGCAGTTCAGAGCCCCTCTGAGCTCTGTGTTTACATCTCTGTTCTCTGAGCACACGCATTTCAGACAGCTTAATATCAACAGCATCAACCGCCTGCTATTTTGGTCAGCAAGAGCAGGAATGTGACTTCTCCCCACGCGATAGCCACACTGCAAGCCAGTAATAATGGCTACATCTGCAGCTAATAACACACCAAAAGATGGTTTTGGTGCTTAGATCCCTTAAAAAGCTCCCCTGCACTGTCAGGGTGAGCAAAAACGGGCAAGGCAAGAAACTAGACTGGTCAGAAACAGAGTCTGGAAATACTTAAGAAAAAGGCATCATGTCCTTTTCCAAGAGCAAAAACAAACAGCCAGCTTATTTTTGTTGCTTTAATAATAATAAAAAAGGAAAATGGAAAAAAAAATCTGTTCAACTGTTCTTTCTTCATCACTGTTGACAATTGCGGGAGTTGAGTTAGAGAGGGAGTTTATATTTAACAAACCCAATCAGATTTCACAGCACACACTGTCTGCTTCTTTCAGAGTGAGGCAAGATTTACATAAGGCCTCAACAAAAATATAACTCGAGAGTAGGAGGGAGAAAATTAGAAAAAAATGGTATGAAAATGTTACATAAGTTTTGAGGCATGGAAGTTCTTATAAATGGGCAAATGAACTGGAAACTGTTCCATACTTCACTGTATTTATTTGATTATACTTTTTGAAGTCTTCTCAAATTTCAACGTTATCAAATCACTTCTAAGATAATTCCTTTCTACTACTGACTACAAAAAAAAAAAACAAAAAACACGGAAAACATGTCTGTCTGCAATCCTGAAAAATCACTCTGTCCTTCACCCTGAACGAAGGGCTACTTGGCTTGAGGTTACACAAACGACAAGGGAAAAAGAAGTGTGAATATCTCATTTTAGCTCAAGTCAAATTCAAGTGACCTTCCACTCACAGAACACTGAATTAAAACCTAACAACAAGGCAGGGGCCACTCAAATATCTCTGACTGGGTAACAACTTGGTAGATCAAAGAAAACAAACAGAAAAGAAAACAAAACCAAACATCGCCCTTCTGATATTGCGGTTTTATATGGAGTCGCATAGAACAACTCCATGGGCATGTGTCAATGTTTACAGATGTATTTTCAGGTTCTGGTATAACATAGCTCCGCTAAAAAAAGACAGTATGGAAGCTGACTCACCTCCAGCAACTCGGGAGATTCCCGATCAAGGAAATCATAAAACACACCATGAAGCTCACAAGAAGGAAAATGAAAACCCCACTTCCCCGCCATACACTCCATTAGGAGCATATTTACATGCCAGACTGGAAGTGAATTATTCCGGAGTCTGTGGCCCAGCCATTAGCACTTAAAAGCGCTGCAGAAGCGCTGGTGACCGCACTGCCGGTGCACGTTACCGGCTCCTCGTTATTCCCCGCACACAAACCCCTGGTTTTGCCCGCATTTGAGGTGCCCGCAGCCAAGGGGGGCCCCGCGAGGCCCGGCCGCCCCGCAGCGCCGCGGGCCGCCCCCGCAGGCCCCCGCCGGCCGCCTGAGGGGAGGGAAGGGGGCGCAGGGCCAGGCCGGGCCCCAGGGGGAAGCCAAGGGGAAAATGGGCCAAATTAAACAGGGAAAATGAGTCTTGGGGGAAACCCGGTCTGGCAGCGCGGCCTGGGGCTCGGCGGGAAGCAGCGCCCCGCATCCCTGCGGAACTCGGGGGCGGCCCTGGCTTCGCGGAGCCGCCGGAGCCTCCATCCCCGCGGCGAGCGGGACGCGGCTCCCGACAACAAGCGGCGCCAGCGGAGGAGCCCGCGCAGCGCGGACGGGGCTGCTCCCCGCACGTACCGGCCGGACCCAGCCCAGCCCAGCCCAGCCCAGCCCAGCCCGGACCGGACCGGACCCGCGCCCCGCGTGCCTTCACCTCTTGAAGTCGCGCATGAGCCTGCGGCGCGCCGGGGTGGACATGGCGAGCGGAGCGCGCACGAGCCGCCTCCCGCTGCACAAACAAGCCGCAATGGCGTCGCCTGCGCGGGGCGGGGCCTCGGCGGGCGGGGCGGGGCCTCCGGGGGTGGGGCCTCGGGGGCGGGGCCGAGAGCGCCAGCGGGGGGGAGCGGAGCGGAATGGTCCATCCCACCCCCGGGGGGGGGGGGTGCGATGGTGCCGCCCCTGGCACGTTCCACGTCCCGCCGCGGGGGGAGGTTATCCCCGGTTCTGCTTTATCATGGATGCAAAGGGAGCCCCGGGATTGGAATGGGCACAAAGAGGGCGGCGAGGCGATGAGGAACTTGTCTGCTGGAAGGGCTCGCTTGTTTGGCGTAGGAAAATGAGGCTGCGAACAGGCACAGAGCCCGTCTATAAATACATCAGAGGGGCTGAGGAGACGGGAGCTAATTTAAACTAAATGACAATACTGGCAGAAGAACAAATGGGCATCAGGTTGCTCAAGGAGCATTTCAGGGAGATACTTCTGCTCCCATTACTTATTTCCAAAACAGGCTGGTGGAGAACCAGGAAGTTGTGCTGATCCTCCCCACAGACGGGAACGTTTTTCCTTTTTTTAAATCCACCTAACTCCAGCAGACTTCAACAGATCTTGTTGAAACCGCGACCTTATTCTTATTTGGAGCCTTGGAAGTGGGCCTCGGAACCCGGATTTCTGTGATCCCACGTGCCTGCGCACTTTGCTTTCGGGAGTACTTAGGGAGATGATAAACATCACGAGACTCATAATGGAGCGACAGAAATAAACGCCGCCCTCGCCCTCTTGCCCGTTTCCTCGCCTGCCTGCAGCTCTCCGTGTGCCCGCAGCCTGACCTTTGGTTTCGGGTGGCACTCGAGCTGCTCTGCGCTCCAGAGCCGCTTCCAGGACCTCACGGGCAGGCTGGGCACTGCACTGGGCTCAACTCGTGCTGACCATGGTTAAGGCTGAGCTTTTAACCTGCAAAGACTTAAGCCCTCAACATGTCTTAACCCGTTGTACCATCTCAGTGAGAACACTAAGATGCTAAAAGGTGAAGTAAAGGATGCATAAAACAGACACCTGATTTTACATAGAGTGAGCAATTTGGAAGAGGGTCAACAATGAGAAACTCTTCTTGGGCTGGTTAGTTCATCATTTCCCTCTCATCACAACAGTGTGACTCCCTGCAGTCTCCTTTCCCAGATTACCCTCCTTTGCCCACTACACCCTAGGCCAGTCCCCCATCTTTAGCAGTTTATATTTAGCACTAGCATAAGGGAGATGGCAGAGTACAAAACAGGAGCAAGCTCGGGCCTGTGTAGCCCATTAGCACAGGTTTAACAGCATCATTATCTCGCTATTACCATGCTCTCCACCATCCCCTGAGAGCATCCCCTGCCCACAGGGCAGCTCTCCCCTTTGAAGCCTCAGCCACCCCACACACATCCACACCTCCGCTCCAGGGCAAGTCACTCCCTGCACAGAAAAACCCTGACAGGAGGAGGTGAGATGTTAGTCCCCAAATCCTAACACGTCTTACTGACTGCAGGAATCATTCTGGCCCTTACCAAGTCCCTATTCTTCTTTAAAAAGACATAGGCGCTTGGTCGGATGGGCAGCGTGGGACACGGAGATGTGTCCAAGCAGCGGAGGGCAATGACGAGCTGCCCAGCTCTGCAGTGCCAAAGCGGAAAGGCCGGACACAAATTACACAGAACAGGATGGTCTCACGTTTATTGGCATTATCTAATTATCCTTTACAAACTGAGAAGCTTGGAAAATAACAGGGAAACAAAACGACTTACCTTTACATTTGTCAAGACAGTCCAGCTTCCTAGTAACTTTTCTTTTCCCCCTTCCAGGTCACTCTGATACTGCAGGGGCCCTCTGGGAAGATTTATTATTAACATTGGCCAAATTCTGGAACCTAAAATTAGAGAAATGAAGAAGCCAAAGTGTGCGTTAGAATCTGCTCCTGTCCCCATTCTGTACCCTGGCAGCTCGGCAGCCTCCTGCAGAGGGGCCAAACAGTCCTCAGGAGAGACTATTCCTGTTCCAAAGCTTTTACCAACAAGGAGAACCCAGCGGGGCGCGTGGCACAACAGCAGCCGACTCGCTCACCTCAGCCCACTGCAGGAGGAGGTGGTATCAAAAATAGACACCAAAAAGAAAGGTGAGCAGCTCATTTGGTCCATAAAGCAGCAGAAACAGTCGCCAGCCTCTGAACTCCTATAACCTACTGACTGAAGGGGGGTTCTGCACCACATCCCCATTACCAGCCTTGCCTTTTAGGGGCTCTTAACCTTGGTTTTCAGGAAAAAAATTCAAATTTTCAGGAAAAAATACAAGATTCAGGATAAATCTTTGTGCAGCCCTAGTTACTACATCTTCCTATTCTAGCAGTAAACTGTTGATAATTCTTCTTCAAACATAATATAATTAGATATATCCCCTCTTAAAAATAGCAGTAATAATTTTTAAAAAGCAGCATTTACCTCAAAACATACCCCCTAGAGCAGGAAGCATGGCCAAAACTACAGAAAGCAGCAGATTCCACAGCTGCCTCCCCTGAGCCGTCCATGTGGCCACGATGACTATTTAGTACTTGCTCATGGTGACACTGCTCCAGGTTTCTCCCTCGGCCTGGCTCAGTGTCCTCCTCACCGCGGTACTTTTCACGGAGATCTAAAGCAGGTTGTTCAAACAAGAAAAGAGACAGAAGAAAAAAAAGAGACAGAAGAGGAAGAAGAGGAAGAAAAAAAGGAAAAGAAGAAAAAAAGGAAAGGAAGAAAAAAAGGAAAGGAAGAAAAAAAGTAAAGGAAGAAAAAAAGGAAAGGAAGAAAAAAAGGAAAGGAAGAAAAAAAGGAAAGGAAGAAAAAAAGGAAAGGAAGA
>JAUBOD010001004.1:6121644-6132576 GCA_032353885.1 Nothura maculosa
ATTCCCTGTTTCACAAACACCCATGTCATGGGGATGCTCCTGCCATCTCCACGTCTCCAGGAAGAGGTGGAAGCACCAAAGAGGTCCATAAACCTCCAATTCCCCCTCTAAACAGAGTATTCCCCCATGGGACCAATTTGTGAGGACAGCAAGAATCCCACAGCATTCCCACAGTGCCTGGAAAAGGCCTCCGTTCACATCCCCAAAGCTTATGCCAATGGCATGGGATCGTTGTGGGGCATCGCAGTCCATTTTCCCACAGGTGCTTTGAAAAAGTTGGCTCCCAGCATCCGGCAAGAGAACCCAACCGTGTGAATGAAAGGTTTATCTGCAACCTCTTCAGCTGCACCCGAGGTGCTCACAGCAAACTGAAATGATGAAAAGTAAGATAAATATGTAGTTGGTTTTCAAAAGAAAGCAGTTAATTTTTCTTTTAATTCAGTGGAGTGGGGGCTGCAATCACTGCTCCAAAAAATGCCCATATAAGACCCATGGTTGTTAGCTTACAATCACACGACACAATTTCAAGATTGAAATTAAATGTCTGCTTTTTTTTTAGGATTAGTCATGCAACCTTCCCCTGAGACCTCAGTGTCAAGCTGGGTCAAGCTCTCTCTTTCCTCCACATGATCATCAATTCTAAGGTCAAATTTTATGCAGTCATTCCTGTAGGAGCTATTATTTCAAATTATATGTCAATTATCTACGCCAAATTTAGCAGCTCTTCCTTTCAAAATCCAAACCTACTTAAAAATCCTGATGTCTGCATTAAAATATTCTGTATCACAGTCGTGGGCCTGAAGCTGGAGAGGGTCAGTAGCCAAGGAAAGTTGTCTTCACCAAGGAGTCACATTGAGGCTTTGAAATCAAATTCCAATAGCGACAAAAGCTCAGCTATCAGTGCCACATTTGGTCCTAATATCAAGAAGGAGGCAGAGAACTGAACAAAGCAGCTATGTTTGCAGCCTAAACAAAGAAAAAAGGAGCTTTCCCTATCTTTAGCAATAACCTTTCTCCCCAAAGAAAATTATGTCAGCATGTAACTCAGGTGGAGTTGAGCAGGCTGAATTTGGGTTATAACCTAATGGAAACATTGCAGAAGTATATTCCTTGTTTTTGCACAGGGACATACACATAAAACCACCCAGAAATGACCTGAATTCATTCATTTTCCCCTAGTTTGGTCCTATATGAAGATTGCTGGGTACCAATCCATGCAGAGCCAGAGTGCAAGAGCACAAGCTGAACAGTGAAATGAAGAAATTCAAGCTGAATTAGATCAAGATGAAAGAATCCCTGAATGACGCCTTTTGGGCTCTTTTTATAGTCTTTAGCAGCATCATGTATTGGTTAGCTCCAAGAGCAGCAGGATATGAGATGTTATCAGTTCTGCGTTTTTTCCTTCAGAAACCAGAGATTACAGATTCCTAGTGGCACTGGAGCAAGGGCTTCTCTTCTTCCAGAGCACAGGGACAGACCAAGTGAGAAAAAAGCATCTGCAATGTGGACAGAGGCAAAGTGGGGCTAGGGAACCTCCGGCTTCCCAGAGGAAGATTTTCCTTGGTTTGATGGTATAACACGTAATTTTAAAAGCTGTGTCCTGCAAGAAGCTTACCTCCTGGAGTGTGCCTCAGTCTATCATAAAGCTTTAATTTTAATGAATACTGAGACGTGCAGGAGAGCCTAGGAGTGGTTCCCACTGAAGTTCAATGGGGCCCAGGCAGCCGAGTGCTCTGAATACCCAATAAACAGCACTCTCATGCATCCAAATGAAACATTTTACAGAGTAAAAGTCCTTGATCTCGCAAACACTTATATATACAAATAATTTCATGCACAAATTGGCAGGCTGCTTTCCACGAGATCATCCCCACATGTGAAATAATTCCCTTAAATGAGTATTTGCAGGACTGAGCTTTATGCACAGGGAAGACCTTGGGAATTACAGCGCCCATGGAGCGAGCAGTAGTCATATTTAGGAGCCAAAGGCCTTTTGTCCTGATCTCTACCATAAAGCTCTAGGCTCTAAACACGTCTGAGTTTTTAATAACAAATATATAGGTTGGGCTGTTCAAGTCCCAGCAGAAGGGTCTATGTGGGACCTTGGTCACTGGTGCTAAAGCCACACTAACAAGAACCTCTCCTAAGGATGATGTGCAGCACAGGCCACAACCTGCATCATAAACCTTGTTCCAGAGAGCTCGTGTCCATCATTTAGGAGAACTCAACAGGGATTAAACCAGAAACCAAGCAGATATTAAGCACCCCTCTGCAGAATGTTATCTAAAACATGACAGCATTTGCAGAGAATGATCCCCTCTGTGCCATGAGCATGTTAACTACGGCCTGGAAAAGAGGGAAGAATTGTATCTCAGTGCTACACGCAGGAATTACATTCCCTGCCAAAGTAATCTGTATGTCAGTTTAAAGAAAAAGGGAAAAAACGCTGTAAAAAGATTATCTGGGGATTCTCACGGAGGGGTGTGTGCTATGCGGGGACACGGCTCTTCTCCATAGATAATGGTCTCAGCATCAGGAATGGCGGAAAAGCAGGAAGAGCTGCCAGGGATCAGGGGGACACCAAGGGATAGTGAAGGTGGCAGGGCTCAGTTCCAATGGGATGCAGCCTTGGGATGGCCCTCATCCAGCCTGGAGCCTAATGTGAGTGCATTACCCACCCAAAAAGGCATCGTTTGGGACCTTGGTGTGTTTTGCAAGCAGGATTCAGGCAGGATCTCCTGCCTTTGCTCCTTGTCACCTGGGTGCACGGCACTAGGCCCAATCCCTCCCGGTGAGACAAAGCCCTTCTGTGCAGCACTTGTTTTAAAGGCAAATTGTGAACGCAAGGGCTGTAATTTCTTCCTGTACATTCGCAACGGGCTAATTTGCACCAGTGACGAGGTACCCTACTGGAAGAAGGTCTTAACGTCGCATGAATCAGCAAGCGAGCTAATGAACAAACAATTAGGGAGCGAACAAAGGCACGCACTTTGTTTGTTACCTTTAGCGAGCCCTAATAACATACTCTATTAGTGCCTGCGTTTTGCTAAAGCGAGGCAGTCTAGACAGCAGCCCACAGCGCACGCCGAGACACCTCGGGAGGGAAACGTCGGCGCGCCGGAGGGCGAGGAGCCGGGGAGCGACGCGGGCACGGCGCGAATCCGACCCCGGCTCATGGCATAGAGCTGGTTTTACACCCTGCAACCCATCAACCCGCTGCCAGGTTGGGTTTGCATGGAGCAAAGATGCGTTTAGAGGAGGCAGAAGAGAGATGAGAGGTGTTGCTGCAAGCAGGGCCCAATGGGGACCCCTCCTGCGGCTCCTGCTCGCTCCTCGTGTGCTCGGGGCTCGCCCAACACCGCGCTCGAGCAGGAGGAAATGGGGTGTGTGCCCAAATGCTCCATTACATATTGTAATGGCAGACGTTAATTCAACGTTAATAACACTTGGCGCTTTTCAATCACGTCTTCCAAAAGCCCTCGGAGAGGCGGGGAAGCATCTGGCTGACGACGACTGGGCACAGCCCAAAGGTGTATCCTCGCCCGGGGCAAAAGAAAGGAGATGAAGTGACTTGCCGGGGTGGCAGGGCTGGGAAGGCCATGTGCAGCTCCGCGTTTCCAGACCTACATTCCCATCTCCTTGCCAGAAAGAGGAGCTGGTTTAAATATTACCGTTCGCTGACCTACTTACAGCGCTGCTGTCAAAACTTGGAGGTGGCGACTGCGCCATTTCCCCTCTCTGCTGGTCTTTTGGGGGAAAACGCCATCTTCGCAGCAAGCCCTGCAGCTGTGTCTCAGCAGACAGGGCGCAATTCCTTGCTCCGCTTCCTGATGAGTCCCCAGTTGCTCACAACACCTAAAATGCGTTTTCTGCAAGGCTTTTTTGGGGACCTGCAGTGTGAGCTGCGCCTTGCCCAGGAGCGAGTGGCCCCTGGAGACACGGAGCAGCCCCCATGCCAAAGGCTCAGCCCATATCTGCTCCTGCTTGTCCCCATCACGGCCTTCAGCGTCTCATCCCTCACCCCCTCTGGGGCGCACCGGGCTGCGCTGTGACTGTTGTCAGCCAGGAAAAAATAAAAAAGGCAAAACAAGCCCAAAGCCCCAGCCCTTTCCTGCTTGCAGGGAGCCGCAGCGCGAGCCAGCGCCGTGCAGGCCCGAAGGCCGTGCAGCCGAGCGCTCCGTCCCTCGCCGGACCCCGCGCCGGGCAGGAAACGCTCCGGCCACCCCTCGGCCCACCGGGAGATAAGCGGGGCCGATAGCGGCCCCGGTGCCTGGCCACGAAGCTCCCGGCCACGGCCGGGGCTGCCGAAATAGGTCACATCCTGCGGCACTTAACGATGGGGCCGCATGGCTCTGGGCAGCAGAGCAGCCGGGCCCAGCTCCGGGCATCGCGATGCTCCCAACCGAGCATGCAGTGACAGCTGGCCACGCAACGGGGCCGAATTCTGCCTTTATCGCCCAAAATCCTCCCAGAGGAGCCCCCTGCAGCCATCCCCGACGCCCCGCGTCCGCGCGGGGCACCTGGCAGCCGTTCCCGGCCCGCTCCGCGCGCTGTTTACGGGCTCCTTTATCGAGGAGCGCCAGGTGGGGATGCGGTCGCCGCCTCGGCGCCCGTGCCGCCCAGCGCCTGCATCGCAGTGTCACCGACTGTACGCGCAGCCATCAGATAACGGCGGCGCTGCGCTCGCCGCCGCTGCACCCCGCGCTCGCACACGCGCGGGAGGACGTGGTTCGCGCACAACCCTCGCAGCAAACCACACACGAGCTGGTGCGCTCAACTATCTGCTTTATCTCCACTTTTTTTTTTTTAAGTAAATTACACCATTTTTTTCTTTTTTTTTTTTTTTACTGTTTTCAAAGCTAATACACAAATGACAGGATGTTGTTGAAGGAAAATATGAGCTTTCGTAAGTTATTATTATTAGCACATGCGCACCTCCGCGCTGCTTTGATCTTACTGTAGCTTCGTTGTTTACCCATCCTGGCTCGGCACCAGCCACGCTCCAGCCCTGGCGCCTGTTCCGATGGAGCCCGCAAACAATCGGAGCGGGATCCATCGGCCACAAGCGCTCAGAGCTCCAGGATAGCGGCCGGGTCCGTCCTGCCGGGCGCTCTATATATAGTGTTTCCCAAAGGCTCTCAGCTGTGCCGAGGTGTTGGCTGCAGAGCGGAAGGGCGGTAATGTGTACTCAATAAACTCAATAACTTTGATAGCTCGCATGTAGGCTGGAGCGCGCGCGGGTTTTGTTTGCAGCGGAACCCGGCTCCTTCCATTGTTTTATGAGCAAAAAGGCAAAAGAAACAGCAAAGAAAAGCAGCGCGGGCGGACTTCAAAACAGGGCACATTCGCTCCGGGATTTGCAGCCACTTGGGCTGGTTTCAGAGACCAAAATAAGTTTCTGTACATTGTTATGTATATAATTTTTTTAGGCTCCCGCTAGCAATAAAGTCAGCCCACTGCAGAAAAAAGTAATTTCCAGGCTGTTTCTACTTCTGTCATCACTGGAATTGTTGACTAAGTTCCAGTCAGCGACAGCCCTGCAGACTCACAGAAAGCAGGGGCATTTTGCAGACAACTCTCAGGGTGCAACTTGGCCAAGATGCACCAAAATCAAAAGCTAGCTCGGCTTTAAAGCCATGGCCTAGACGTGCAAGAAACAAGCATGGGGAAAAGTTAGCAAATACAACTCTATTACAAAAATCCTGTATTTTCCCCTAGCAATAGCGAGCAGGGTCCATTTGTGCCAAGTGCCGTATGCACACACACGGCCAGAGAGCTTCCACTCTGGAAGGGCTGCAAACTTAGCCAAAATGCAAGTCATTTTATTTGGGCAAATGGAGAGAATGAGTGAAGGAGAATAATGCAACAGGAACAGGCGAGGTGACTGTATCAACGGGCTGCATGCACAATTAGACAATAATTTTAAACATCCTGCTTGCAAAACTGAGCTGTGCTCTAATAGAGCAGCAGGCCAATTTTTCTGGAAACGCATTGCAAAGGGTTCACACGCCGGCTTCAAACACCAGCCATGGAAAGCAGGAATAAAATTCCCCAAGTGCAAGAGACCCAGCTGCAAAACCTACTCCTGCTCAGACGTGAGCTTGACAGGAGGCGACATCCCATCAACCTGGGGTAACCGCAACATCAGGAGGCCGGAGAAAGCAAAGTTAAAAAATACCTATTTTTTTGAAAAAAAGTCCTGGAAAAATGCCCTAAAAATAGTTTGCAAAAGTTTACAAGTTTGTGGTGAGGGCAGATAGGGAGTAAAGGATGGCGGTGCTGCCAGGGACACGCGGCTGCCAGTTTCGCTGCGCAATCACTTCCACCCATGTCCTGCCAGGGATGGATTACCAGAGCAGATTAAACCTTCAACCAATTTCCCTGCCTGGAAACTTGCAGATTGTCTAGACTTTCTCTGTATTCAACGATATGCACAAAGTTGGCCCTTTATCGCTGCAGCATCGCCCGCCGATCCGGTGGGATCTAATCCCGCCGGGCAGCCGCGCGCCGCCGTGGGAGCTCCAGGTGAGCTCGACTTGGGGTGGCCCTGTGCGCAGACTCATTTATTTCAGACGGAATTCACATAAATTCAGAACCGCTTCCAAATTTCTTGACTGCGAGATCAAAGAGGCAAGAACTTGCTCCGTGCCATGTGTGGAGCTGCTCGACGGGGCAGCGCGGAAGAAAGTCTTGGAGATTATGCCCTCAAAAACAAACCCAAATGCCACCCTCACATGAAAAAGCATTGCTTGGCAGTAACAATTAATTTCTTAACTGAAACCCGCCCAACTGTGTCCAAGTGTTTTAATTTGCCTATTGCTACAGTATGCAAGGGAGCTGGCAGTAATGGATTTGCAATTAAAACTAAAACTGGCAAAGAAATCGCAAAGCTGGCAAAAGAGCTAATCTGCAAGCCATGATCACAAGATTACAAAGTGTTTATGCACATGCTAATTACTGGAGCACGGAGCTGAGAATGACTGGTAGCCGAGAACACTGGGTCTGTGCGCTCCGAATCCCGACATCCCTATGGCCGGCCTGGGCTGCACTTCCTGCATGGAAAATGCAGGAAAAACGCCGACGTTGGGACTCTACTTGCACCAGTCTGAGTGAAGGGAATACTCTGGACTCACACAAATGCAAGGAATGGGGCAATACGGCAGAATCCAGAGATGATCCCATTGGGGTCATGCTATTTCTCCCACGCTTATCAGCAGGACTGAAACCAATGCTCTTGCACATCCACTAACACCACATTCCCTGGAAGCCTCAACCTCGGCTTCAACACGGGACCCGTGAATGGGAAATGGTTATGGCCATGAATAAACCAGTGCCCTGGTATTCACCTTGCCACCCTTCACCCTGCTATCTCCTGGCTCCAAAAATAGTTGTTCCGATCGATCCCTGGGGATGAGCATCTCGCGCCACTCCGCTTGGGCAAGATCGCTCCTGTCGCCACCAGCACCAAATCCTGCAAAAGCAGAGGGTGGCAAGGAGCAGGGAAAGCTCCCAGGCACGAAACGCTGGTGCCAGCAGCTAATAACGGGGGCAAGAGGCACCGTGAAGAACGATTCCAAGACGGGGGAGAAGAATTCAAGGAGAAAACCAAGTGGAAGAGCAGTCCCAGGAAAAAAAAAAGGCTGCTGGGAAAACTGTGATTCTTTAATATGTAGGATTAAGGATTGCCAGTATCCTCAGGGAGGAAATGCAAATGGGGTTCAGACCATTTTTTCCATAAAAATTAGGAAGGAGAAAGAATAGACTTTGAAGTTTAACATGTTAGTAAATGAAAGCAACAGTAAAGGAGACACAAAGAGAAAGCAAGCCCTGGACGCCCAGAATTATGTCTTAAACACTCGGTAGTGAAAGACAGATCCCGAGGTGATGATGAGGCTTCCCTTCATGCCGTGCTCAGATCCCAGAAAAGCTCTAGATTAGAAACTGCCTGAGAAAAAAAGAAAAGGGAATTACACAACAAAGGTAGGATGGAGCAGGGCACTCAAATGGGATGCTTGGAGCCTTATTCAGCGCGCTGGGGATGACAAGGCAGCGAGGAAGACGGGATGGGAGCTCACGCAGGCACCGGCGCTGAGCACAGGGAGAGTTTCTGGAGGGATCTTTGCCTGCGAGATGGCAGCCAGAGCCAGAGAAGGAGGAGATGAGAGCAGAGAGGCCTATGGAGGAGCCAGAAACGCTGCCCACAAGGGACGTGTCCAGTTTGGCGGCCTCTGGAGGAGTCGCTCATTCCCTCCCAAGGGCAGGACAGCTAAGTCCAACACGCATGGAGGCGGTGAAGGAGTAGAAGTGTTTTGTAAGGACAAGCAGTGACTGAAATTCAGGTCACTGCTGTGCCTGGCACAGTGACGGTGCCTGCGATGAGTTTGGGAGGTCCCAATGGCCAGGCCGGAGCCTGGTCACTGGCTGGGAAGGGCCATTTGTCTTTGGCTCATCGTCATTCCCATCTCCCTGCTCGTGCAAGGCAATTACGGAAGGAGTTTAAGGTGTTGTTATTGGTGGTCATAGAGTGGTGTGTATCAGGGCATGGAATCCAACCATCACCTGAGAGGATGAGTGTTACGGAGCTCATTAGAGCTACATGGAGTGCGATTCAAGGGAGAGGTGCTTCAGAACTTGACTTGGAGATGAATCCATCCTTACGACACACAGTCAAGCAATTAATGGGACATCCAGCCATTGCAGGAAACGGGTGCGAGGCAGTGGTCCCTGATATAGCAGAGATGATGCACCACGATAAGGAAGAGATGATATAATGCTGGTTCCATCCAACCATAAGCTCTATGACTCCACAGTTTTTCCTCGTTCCATGTGAGATACGTGGAACATAAGGGTTTGAAAAATGCAACAGTCTTGCTGAGTTTCTTAAAAACATTTGGGAGAAAACTACCCCAATTTCAACAGATCTGGTGAGTTGCTCTGCACTTCCCAGCAAGCATCTCCACCAGGTCCCCTTGCTGTGACCCAACACTCTTGCCTGGTCCATGCAGAGCCCTCCACTCAAGTGCTGCCTATTTAAAGCCATCCTACAAACCAGTTTAATAAAAGCTGACTGCATCTGCTTCCATGTTATTAGTTCTGCCCCAAAACTCTGTTCCTGGCAGCACAATGTTCCACACTAATGAGCCAAACCTTCCCCTCCCATGGCAGTTCTCCTAAACCTCCACACCATTCAGCTCACAAAGTTACCACCCTGTTTTCCCCTCGGGGCAGGGAAGGATTGCAGCTGCAGAGGGGGTTCTTCAAATAATACGGAGGCCAAAGATCTGTGGGAAAATCTGCTCTCAGACAAATAGCACTTGGGGGCATCCGCGCCGAGAACCAGCCCCTCTCTGCCTCCGTCTGGGTCCCACGTCCTCCTGGCAGCGCTTTTCCCTGCCCCACGCCGCCGTTCATCCCATGCCAGGTCTCCCACCCGGCAGGGCAGGGTGGCAGAGCCGGCGCTCGCCCCGGTGCATCGTGCGGCTCCGTGGAGCGCTCCGACCCGGAACATCGCCGCTCCTAGTGCACCAAGTGGTATCAGCCACGTAGCGCTCCCTTTCTTGAGGATTTCAAGCCATTTTTGGGGTGATTTTTCTCTCCGCCGCTCAGCATCCCGCTCGGTACAAACTGCAACGCGGGGTTATCGCTCTGAGGTGCTTGTCGACGCTGCTCAGATTGAGGAGAGATGAGATTAGCCTGATTATCTCACCGAAACGAGCTGCTGTGCTTCATTCACAGCGATAAGGGTGCGAGGTGGGAGCCCTTGCTGCATTCACCCACACAGGACCCCACTCGCAGCCCCCACGATGGAAAATGTGTCTATAGGACTCACTGCAGCCACAAGCCATTGGCCTAAGTGTCCCAACAGATGCACATGTCCCATCCCTGCCAGTTTCCTCCCGCTCCCAGGAGTTGGCTCCTCTAACGTGCCTCGTTATAAACCTTTCTGCACCGCATGCGACAGCAGCCTCTCCCTGCGCAGCTTCCAGCCGCTGCCGACTTCGCCTCGAGCCATTAACTGACAAACTGGCAGCGAGCGGCTGTTAACAAATGATTTCCTAGAGATTACCGTTTCAGTGAAAAAAGGTTCCAAGATAAATAGACTCGCTCTTCACGACAAGGAATCCGAGTTATGCATCCAGGGAGTCTGGCGCATGTGTCCAAGGGCCACGCCGTGCAACCCCCGCGGTGGTTCTCATGGGCATGGCACGAGCCCGCAAAGCAGAAGCGACACCGTGTCCCTGGGTCAGCACCTGTACAGCAGGTGCATTTTAGAAGACGTTTCGGACTGTCCAAGCCAATGTACATTATCCATTTGGATAATGCCATGCTCTGAAATCACAGTTTCGGGCCAAAAAAGAGTGATTTGCCATCAAAGGCAGAAAACATGCCAACTGCCTTAGAGGGGCTGCGCTTTTAGGACCACCTGCAACTTGCTAGAAAATTATGAAACTTCAATTTCTTGAATATCTCAGAGTAAATGCTCCAATAAAGCGGCACAGCCTATTTTTCCCTTTGGCAGCTCCTCACAGGGGTCATTTCTGCCCCCCACGGTGGTGCAGGAGCCAGCGGCTGATTTTGCAGCCGCGGTCAAACCGCCGCGTTCGCCGCCTGCTCCCAGCGTCGCCTGCACGGGCACCCAGAGCGCTCCGCAGCGCTCCCGGGGAAACTGAGTCACGGGCGAGCAGGCTCGCGGGAGCGGGATGCGGCTCCCTCCATCGCGGCGCCTACAGGACTATCCGGTTCCTCGGCTCCGGGAGCTCCCGCCTGCCCCGCTTGGACCTGCCTTTGAGAACATCCTGTTAGCGCGTAAACAACCCGTGTCGCTACCGCCCGATGATGCGGCTGTTCCCAGGCGGCTGACGCTCCCGGGAACGGGCTCCATCCGGGGTCGGATCCCTCCCACCCCGGGGACCATCAGCAGTCAGGGATTTA
>JAUBOD010001004.1:6142684-6159185 GCA_032353885.1 Nothura maculosa
CATGCAGGCGTGTGCACACGTGTGCATACCTACAAGTGTGCATGCAGGCGCTGGCACCCACATGGCCTCTACACATCCACACATGGACGTCCCTACATCTACATACATGTGCATGCAGCAACACACATGGACATCTGCACATGCGGCACACTCCAGCACACATCAACACACACATCAGCACATACAAACCTTGTGCACATGCTTTGCACGCCCGTCTACATACATGTAGCAGCATGCAGCCGCCCGGCCCCACATGTGCACACACGTGTGCACCCCCAGCACACACGTGTGCAGCTTTGCAGATAGCCCACTTCCATTCAGTTTGGCTTGGATAGGCCTGGCTTGGCTGGGCTCGGTTCTGCCCATCTCGACTTGGCCTGGTGCAGCTCGGCTTAGCCCAGCCCAGCTCAGCCTGACCTGGTTCCGCTCAGCCCAGCCCAGCTTGACCCAGTCCAGCCCAACCCAGCCTGGCTTGCTTCACTCTGCTTCACCCAACTTGGCCTGACCTTGGTTCTGCTTGGCCCAGATCGACCCAGCTCAGCTTGGCCCGACCCAGTTGAGCCCTTCCCAGTTCAGCTGATCCCAGCTTGGTTCATCCCAGCCCAGCTCATCCCTGCAACTTGCTGCCTGATCCCCGGCCCCTTTGGAAGGAGAGACATGATGTCAGATCACAGAAAATTATTAGTTTTCCTCATTGGCCCCCAGGGTCAGGAAACAAAAATTAACATCTTCGCGGGCCGTTTCGGAGGCACTAGACACTTGTGTGTCGGCGTCGGGCTTTTTTCTGCAAGCAGTTCCCATGGAAAAGGAAACTCCCCATCTCTTCTGATCACATACGACAGGTCCTGTGCATGTCTCCGGTAGCTTAAAAAAACACACCGATATTTATTTTCCTTAATTAAGATTGCATAAGATAGCCCTGGGTCCTGGAGACTTTTCTACAGACTGTAATGACGCCATGTAAATTGTTTTTTATGACCCAATATACTACAGATTGTCACATTCAACACTTGAATAGGAAGCTAAAAATCTCGGTCCCTATTTTTCTTGTTAATTAGGGTATTATTACTATGGATATAATCTCATTACTTTTTGGGGAGGAGAAGAACTAGTTGGAGCCACTTTGAAAAGTACTGAGTGTATTTAAATGAAGCAAAATCGGCCTTTCTGCTAATTGCTGGTTTTGCATGACACAGAATTATTGTTCTTCTTCAGGGGGCACCGGTTTCGTGGTGCCCAAGGAGGTGGGAGCCGTAAAGGGGCCGCTCGCTGCTTTCCTGCTCAGCCCAAAACACGAGCCGGCTCCCCCATAGGAAACTCCGTCTGCAAATTTCCATCCTTTTAAACACCACAAAAATCAAATAAGCTGCAGCCACTTTGAGTAATAATCATTTGAATGAAATATTTGCTACTTGAAGATTTTTTTTTTCCTTTCTTTCAGATGATCCTCTTGTTTTGCATGTGAAAAAAATCGTCTGAGATTTACAGCCCTCCCAAATGGAGATAAAGCCTTGGCAATGAGTTGGAAACCTGTTGTAATCTGTGATCCAGGAAACAAAGAGCCTCATTAATGCAGAGACTTTGGTGAGCCTTTGATGTTAGCTAGCATAGCATTCACTCTCAGTGCCATTTGCATTTAAACATTCATAAAAACATCATCTCTGCTTCCTTTGCCTTAAGCAATTTAGGAGTAAAGTATAGCTTCTATTTAAAGAAACCCACTGTGGTGAGGCTTAGAATACAAATATCACATAATCTTCAAGCAGAGCAAATATTTTATCCTACATTTCTGGTGGGCACATTTCATAATATTATATGGAAGACCCAAAATAAAAGATCCATCTTATTTTCATTAGCCTTACACCACACATCCGAGTGAAAAGGGAAAAAGGGCCCCGTTAATTCTAAATATACTATGTGCAGATTTGTGGAAGTAAGAGAATCCAGGGGATTTTGCATTATTCACAGGAGCTGAATTTTAAAAACATGGATGCCTATAGGAAGGTGCCCAAATATGTATTTAGGCACTTGACAATTTTGTGAACAGGGTTGTTCCTTTCCAGGAGTTGCTTTCTGGACTGCAAAATATTCATTCTGTTGTTAGGATGGAGTGAAAAAAAAGAGACTTTTTTATTTTTTTCAAACAAAACGAAACAAAAATGAAAATAAAAGTAACTCTCCTGTTCAGGAAAGCCACTAAATCAGATTAAAGCCACCACGGAGTGTTTCCCTTCCAGGAGAAGGCACTGTTGCATGTGGGGAATTTGGGAAACCACTTAGAAAACAAAAGCCTTTCCATCCCCACTGTTCTCCAGCCTGTTATTCACCAACACACCTAGGGGAAATGCAGCAGCACTACAAATATTCAAGTCAGGTTGACTTGGTGTTTGGAAATGTTCAACTTTGGGTGTCCTGGCTCAGTGTACCATTAAAAATAACAGGGAGTTTAAGCTGATTCCCCGTCACACAGGGAGTGCTTTTTTTGCTTTAAATTTTAGCAGCAAATATAAGGGAATCTTTATGTTTGGGACTATGAGTCAGTGCAGCCAGACTAATGTTTTAAGCATCAGAGGCAAGTTTCCTATACGATGAATATCCAAAATTAAAAATTGAAATGGAAAACACTTAAAAACAACTTTACCTTGGATAAAATATTTCTGGAGCTGGATCAAAGCAAAGCAGAAAGCCTGGCTTGCTTGTCAGATCCTATCTGCGCTGAACTTCAAGGTTTGATTTGTATTATTTACATGGAAAAGGTCTCAAGAAACCAATTTGGCACTAAGTATCTTCATTACGTTTTTTCGCTTGTATGGGTGATTAAATCAATCTAGGGTCCCCATTTAATTTTTTTTGAAATGTGCAGCCAGCTGTGAATTGTGGAACTTTTTCTGATGTCATCTTTGTGCTGCAGATATGCATTTTTTTTTCCTTTTTAATGAGGCATTTAAAGCAAAGGAGCACGTTTGTTTCCACACTTTCTAACTGTCCTTCCAGGAACTGCTCAGAGTAACTTTTTAGACCAGTTTAACTGTAACAGCTGCAGATAATAAGCCAGATTAAGCGATAACCAAATCTGCCTGTCTGTCCATCCATTCATTACCCTGCATTTATCAACACGTTGTCTGAAGCTGCCTGTGAAACCCGGCACACGCGTTTTCGTGTCACAATCTGCACAACGGTGTTGTGCTCCTCACCATAGGCACTGCGTTAGGGGAAACCTCTGCTTTAAGGTCGCCAAAAATGTTGCCCCTCGCATTTCCTAGGCTCGAATTTCACCTTTGGTTTAGTCAAGAGGGACTTCTAAGAGATGCCCTTGATTTCAAATTGAAAAATTTGATTTTTTTCCCCATATTTTTGTTTATTTAACAGAAACTGTTGGGCTTTGCTTTTGTTTTGCTCTCTATGGACACACTTCACATCTCTCATAGCCCTGGCAGGTTGGGTGTCCTACACCTGCCTTCCTCCTTCATTGCATTTGCTGCAGATGTTTCCAAAAAATCCAGATTTCTCCAAAAATCCAAACTTCTCCAGCATCCACACCTCATGGGCTGCTTCCATGCTCCATTTCCAAAGAGCATCCTGGGAATTTACCATCCTCCTGCAGGAACACGTGTCCCTCTGTCCCATAGGGCAGGGGGTGGCAGGGACATCCCATGCGGACACCCCGGAGCCTCTCCGAGCTCCCGGCGGACAGGCTGGGACCAGCTGAGCGCATCCTGGCAAGTGACCAGCCTAAACCAGGCCACCGAAAGCTCTGTTTTGCCCCAAGGGGTTTACGCTGGGGTAATTATCTCAGCGGAGTCATAGCAGGAACATTTTCTTAGTCTAGACAAGCTCTAATGGGTAACGTGGACCTATCGTGCGCAGCCGAAACGTCCCGACCCGGCTGTGGGGAGCCCGATCCACGTCCTCCCTGCTCAGCAGCATTTTGGGGTGGTTTGGAGCCTCCTTGGCAGCATTTTGGGGTGGTTTGGAGTGTTCTGGAGCCTCCTCGGCAGCATTTTGGGGTGGTTTGGAGCATCCTCGGCAGCACTTTGGGGTGGTTTGGAGCCTCCTCGGGTCCCCACCTCATGGTCTGCAGTAGGAGATAGGGCCAAGCAGCTGCTGACCCATTTCCCCACTGTCCTCTCTCTGCCTTGCATGATTTTAACTGTTTATTTGAGTTCTGTGATGAGCTTGAGGACATTGATCCAGACTTGCTTGAAGGAGGCGCTGGCGAAACACCCAGGATTGCTTTTAAATTGTGAATGGGGAATGCTCCTC
The DNA here is from genome assembly GCA_032353885.1 of Nothura maculosa. Lineage (NCBI taxonomy): Eukaryota > Metazoa > Chordata > Aves > Tinamiformes > Tinamidae > Nothura > Nothura maculosa. Next base: position 6,146,948 of record JAUBOD010001004.1, read on the forward strand.
CTGACATGGCAATATTGAAGCTGCTTTCCAATGACAATGTGCTTTTCCAGAAAAGTTCCTGGCTTTTGTGACCAGAGTTTCCCTTTTTCCCTCTTGGAAGGCAAGTAGCAAAGGCACCAAAGCCCAACAACCAGGACCAGAATCCTGTTTTCTCCAGGAAATTCTAGCTGAAGAGGATAATCGCTCTCAAAGTCATTATCAGATGTTAAGAGCCGTAGTGCGAAATCCATTTTGGAGCCTGTGATCTTTGGATCACTCCCTGCATCTATTGCACAACCTGGCACGAGCTCTCGTCAAATCTCCCTGCTGCAGTTTCACGTGTTGCATGTATTAGAGTCCCTCCATTTAGGGTTTTTTCAGGTTGTAGCACTGTCTTTTCAGGCACTTTTCACTTAAAAAGTCATTTCTTCGTTCCCGGTACAAACTGCACTTCAGATGATGAAAGGATTTTAAAGACTCACCTATTTTCCACTCTGTGTGTTTTGCTCTTGGTTTTGGAGCTGGACCAACCAACTGGCATCGTGTTTAATATTCCTCATTACTTTCACTGGCAGGTTCTCAGGCGCTTGCCCGATGCTGAAAGCTTTGGGTCTCCAACAGGAAGGAGCATGTTTGTTTGTTTACAAAAACACTTTTCCAGGGCTGCATCCTGTGGTCATACAATCCTCCAAGTAGTCCCTGCTCCAGTGAGTCATCCCTCCAAATTAAAAGGACCCGTGAGGAAGGATCTGCAGAATCGCACTCCTTGCTTCCACACTTTTGCTCTTAAACCATAGAGAAAAACAAGCTTTTTTTTGTTTTGATCTATAAAACAGTATTTTCACCAAACTTAACTATCTTATTTATGTATTTAGGCCTGGCAGAGCTCTTCAGAGTTAACAAAAGCCCTGTAAACCCAAGGGGGCAGCCCTTGCTGTCCATTATTGCCTTGCTTCAGCTCGCGTGAAGTGCACTTTGTGCTGGGGTTCCTGTTTGTGCGCTGGACAGAACAAAGTACAAGAGAAATCCAAATATTGTCCTTTAAGCTCCGGCTCTGCTCGGATGTGCTCCCTAGAGGCTGGTGGTCAGAGCAGCCTCCAGCTTCTTCTTGCCCCCGGCACCTCTGCTAGCCAAGGTGCCTGAGCTCCATCACGTGGACCCCCAAAATGTGGCATAGAGCCGTTCCCTGTGGAATCATCCTGTTTTTAATTGGGATGCTTGAGAGTCCAGTGGCAGCAGCAAGGTTTGAGCCTCGCCAAGCACCTCCTATAGGCACTGGTGCTGCTGGGGGAGAGTGAAAAGGGCTCTGGGTTGTGGGGTGGCAACCTCATCTGTATGAAGGAAAGAAAAGGAAAGACCCTGAGATTCTGCCCAGGAATGCGGGATTTCTGGAGGGGAATATTACATTGAACTTCCACAATGAGATTATTAAAGAAGCAGGAGGAAGGACCCCCAAAATATCTACAAATCTGAATTCAACCAGGCAGAGCTTTGTGATAACGAATGCAGCACACTTTATCTTGGAAATACTGTTTTTTCAGCTCTTTAGTGCCAGCTCTCTCAAGACACAGTGACCCAGGGCCTGGACAGATTCCTACCCATCCCACAGGGGTGGATGCTGAAGGTTGTCTTGTGTCCCCACATCTTCATGCCACCCTTGTCCCTACCAAGTCCTCCTTGCCACCACCGTCCTCGCTCCCCCTTGCCCACTGGTACGTGGAGGACTTGGCCATCCCCTCCCATGCCTTTGTGCGATACAACCCAGCTTTTAGCTACTTACTTAAATAAACCAGATTAAAGGAGCATTAAGAGCTGTGCTACAAATCCTACCATATTAAGCAAGGCAATTCCCGTAGCTCGCCGGGGCTGGGTGAGCACAAGGGGTGCCTCGGAGTTGAACTGCATGTTTCGACAGTCTGTTGCTCTCCCAAGTGTTGTATATGAGCCGACATCCGCTGCTGGCACGCGGACAGAGCGGCGCTCGCCAGCTCCTCCTCATCTGGAACGAGGAGACAGGCGGTGTTAAATACATGTGTCATCACTGGCCTCCCCCCGACGGGTTTATCATTGGGTTGTGCAACGCGGTTGAACCAACTGAGCCCATTTCGTTTAGATGAACCCGGGCCAAGTAACTGTACCGAGGCTGACTCCAGAGGAGTTGCTTGAATAGCTTGTCCCGAAGCAAACACAAACACCCCTCGTGCTCAGACCTCTTGGTTGGGCTGTGTTTGCCCCCGAGACAACAAAGGGACCGTATGGCTAATAGTATCCCGCATCCATGTGCTCGGCATCCGTGTGCTCATGGGGCTCACCAAGGGCATTCCAAGGAAACCTTGTGCCATGAGGGCTTTGAGTGACTCAGGAGGTGACCAGGTCCTTCCGAGGCAGAGCTGAGCCCACACTGAGGTATGGTTTAGCACACTCAAGCTTGGGACGTCCTTCAGACCAGACTCTACATGACAGTGACCATCCTGGGAGACAACGCACACTTCCAACCTCACAATGGTCTTTCCCCCAACGAGCCCGCCCTTTGCTTGGTGGCACTTGCTGCCCCTTTAAAGCTATGACCCTGGTCTACACCACAATCCCAAGGTGTGCCCGTAGACTCATCTTCAGCTCATCAGGCGCTCACACCTGTGTGCTGGCATCAGCTGATGGGTATTTAACTGGGCTCTTGCTGCTTCCTCCCTCCTTTTGGTGAGAACCTTCATCCTTCCTGTTGCTTTGTGGCCTTTGGAGGATGGTTCCTTGTTGTGCTACCAGCATTTCCTCATTCCTGGTGTAAGTCCAAAAGTTTCTTATCTGATAACAGAAACCCATTATACACTTGAGGTGTCCTGGGGGGGTGGTTCTGGTCCAGGTGCCAATCTGTTGCTTTGGGGCTGAGGTGCAGGGTGGTTTGTGTCCCTAAGTGTGTGGTGAGCCTGTCAGTTCCCTGCACAAGGGACAAGAATAGTGTGGTAGCTGCAAGTGATGCATTGCTGGAGAGCCAAGCAGGGGACAGTGGCCATGGGCAGCTTGGGTACGGGCAAAGAGGAGCTGCTAAAAGGCTTTGCTGAAGCTCTAGGAGGACAAGAATTGCTATATAAAACTGCAATCGCCCAGTCTAATGGCTAAACATGAATTGTGTTATGAGATGCTTTCATCTTAGTATAGGTTAGCATTCCTCTGGGTTTTTTTTTTGTATTTGTATATAAATATTTTTCTTGAAGTCAAGCTGGCCTAATTGGAAGTAAGAGCTAGTCGATGTCATTTATTTTAATGCTCTAATATATTTCCCCTAGTTAATCATTGCTATTTCTAAATATAAATTTCCTTTCCTTTTCTTTCAAGTCACTGAAAATGAAAGGGCCTGCTTTACTCTTTGACCTCCTCTAACAAGCAGCCCCTTGAAAGGCAGTGGTTGCAGGGAGCGAGCTGTAGGCACAACAGATGGGTTGAGTAAATTACAGCCTGCACATGAGCTGTGCGGGGACTGAGTTTGGGATGGAGGCTTAAAAAGCCCAGAATTTTTCTGTGCTGTAGCTTGTTTCTCGCTGTCAAGCCCCAACTGTTAAGCGGATAAGTCGTGTGATGTTGGCTCGCGGTACTGATTGATTTGTAGCACTTCGGCCCCAAAATTACCAGCTTGCTGGGGCTCAGCCTGCAGTACGGCTCAGCCAGGAGACTGTGTCCTCTAGGTATGTGTCTGCATTTTGCTTTTCTGGTTTGCTAAAGCTATTCTCATTGAATTACTTCTCCTGATCAGCAAAAAGCCTCTTTATGGTTTCCCATGGATTTCGTAGACAAATCAGTCCATGTCTATTTGCAGGACAGGTGACTCCTAAATGATTTAAAAAAGGCAATTTATAATCAACACTGACTGTTTATAACAGTAATCCTGACTTAGCTATTTGCTTATCTTCCCATGTACGAATCCCTTTGGGTTTAACAATTTATTTTCCAAGAGGGTGCCCGTAGCCCTCGCTGCCATAGGGATCCATTGTGGAGCTCGAGCTGCAAGGGCTGCAGAACAGAGCAGAATGAGACCAGAACAGAATAAGTTTCCTTGCGGCAGTTTAGCAATTGCTGCGAGGTTTGAAGCTCTGAAATGTGTTTGATAGAGAGGAGCGGCAGCGCGTTGTCATTGTGATCAAACACGGAGCTGCTGAGGGGAAGAATAAATTATTTGCATGGGTGTGATGAACGCTTGAAGGGAACTTGAAAAGTTGCACGTCGAGCACTGGGAAAATTTCTGAAAATGATCTGTGTTGTTCTTTGCCGTGTCAGAAACTTAACATTAAAAAGAGATCGCTGGTTCTGTTTATTGCATTGTATTAAATATTTGCCAAAAGGAATATGTCTAGCATAGCATAGCAATCAGTGTGAGATCAGGTGGGTTCCTATTTATGTGAGTATTTGCATCAGTAATGAATTTTTGGAGAAGCTGTTTCTCATCTTATATCCTTAAGAACATCAATGCTTCTTACAGCTTGTTCTTACGCTGTGCCCCACTTTGCAGTCCTTCAAGTCACTTGAATTTAGATCAGCTGTGTGATAGACTTAATGAATCTCTGCATATGGCTTGTGTAGGAGACCAATGTGGTTCAAGAAGGGGCATAAAGGAGTCGTGTCTGTTTTAATGAACATACAATTCCCCTTTGGAAGAAAAAGATGCATATGGTAATGATGAAGATGGCAATAGCAGCAGCCTTGTCAACACTTGGGAAACTGGTGCAAAGTATTTTCAGTGCTGCTTTCTGCTTGATCTCTGAGTGCGGTAAGAGCAGCTGGGGCTCGTTACTGCCCTGCTCCCCATAACCTGCTGCCTGGGGGCTGCTCGGCCTGTGGCCTGGCTCCCACCCATGCAGGATGCCCTGCATGGAATATCCGCGTGCATCCTGCATGGAATATCCGCGTGCATCCTGCATGGAATATCCGCGTGCATCCTGCATGGAATATCCGTGTGCATCCTGCCTCCAGGAGAGCGCTCCGTCTGGCGCTGCAACTGCTTCTCTTGCAGAGCAGGTCGTGGTGCCTGGCGTGCAGCAGCTTCCAGCGGCCGGGCTGCAAACGGGATGCGCTCTGCAAGGGTAGTACAAGCCTGCAAAACTGTCCTGTAAATCACTGATCCAGGCAGGGCTGCTTCTATGGGAAACAGTTGCAGAATGCAGACGTCAATTAACTACAGCAAAGCAGCAATGTTTGCCTGCATCTGATTTTTCTTTTTATCTCCTCTTCCAAGGCAGTGATTGCAAATGAAGTTACCAGCTTTTCCCTTTTCCCCTTTTTGAAAGGTCCATCCCATATAAGTTATCTGTGCCAGGGGTTTCGCCGCATTCCTGCGGCTGCTCCTGTGCCGAGGGCTGCAGCAATGCCCTCTGACGGGGCTGGTTTCCCCAATACAATCCGTCATTGCACAAGGATTTGCAGCTCCGGGAGAACTGCATGAAGAATTTTAGCAAGTTGTCACTGTGATTGATCAAAATGCCTTTCTGAAGGTCCTTGCAGCAAGTCCATGCAACAGTGTGAGCTCTGAGAGGTCCAGCTGAAGCTCTGTGGAGGGCAGCTCCGGGAGGCAGCATGTAATTATCCAGGCTGGAGTCCGGCCAGGTTTCCAAGGTTAACACCTTTCATCTTGACATCAAATCTTTAATGACCACATGTGGAATAGCCTTTTGTTTAGCATTGCATTTAGGAATATAATGTATCCTGCATTACTGTGCTGCTTTTGTCACACTGGACATACATGGCTCAATACTGGTCTGAGGGAGAAGGACAGTCAAAGGTGCCCGTGATATTCCATGGCTATCGTGTATTTCCTCTGGTGAATGGTATCCGGCTATAACCAGGACCTACCGTGTTTTGTTTGGTTTTCCTCTCCAGATCTGCTTCTCTGTCCTCCTTACAAGCTAATGGCAAACACTGCAATTACCCTTATTTCCCGCTTGCCAACTAAAATAATTAGAAAAGTAGGCAATGTGATTTTTGGAAAGATGCATTAGGAAATGAAGGGGAGAGCAATGACAGCGTGTTCTCATGGTGCCAATTAAAACACCACTGAAGCAGAGAGCCAAGCAGACGGAGGAGATTCACGGGGATTCACTCAGAAGAATCCCGGGAAGGCTCCGTGCTGCTTCGGAGCATATGGAAATCGTCCAGGGAATGAGCGGCAGACCGGCTTTCCGGAGCGGTGAATATTGTTTAGGAAGTGGCGGAGCAATCTCAGGCATCTGTAACGGTGGTGTTTGTTGTGATACCTGAGTCAGCCCAGGTGGAACAGCATTGTTGCTCCTATTTACCTATTAATTACTCTTGCTTAGGTGCTAACACTCTTTATGACCCTAAACAGCTTGGGCTTTGGGCTTCTTTATGCAAGTCTAACTGTAACCTGCGCTTAAAAACCTAGATTATGGGCGTTCTAGACACTGAGTAAAAGCAAGTGCATGGCCAAGGAGAACATGAATGTCTGTTGAGTACAAACTGAATGCAGGCTGTAGCTCTTAATGGGCACAGAGAAATAGCTCTTTCCTGGCAGCTGTTTCAACAGCTGAATGTCAAACTGGAGCCTCTTTTCTGGTAAATCTGGTGATTCTCTTCATGTGCGAAGGTGGTTCTGTTCTTAGGAAATAGGATTTAAAGCACCATAAAACTCTGTTCTGGACTGAACCATGACAGGCTAAAGTTGGGGTGCATCCTTCCCTTCAGAAGGCCATTTTCATGTCAGTTTATTGATGTATATTTGTTCCCTATTGGGAACATTCAAAATGTGCTAAAATTCCCTATTCATAATGTGCTAAAACAAGTTATCCCATTCCTGCTTTTTATTATTTTACCCATCACATTCAAACATCCATCTGCTATAGAAGGAGGTCAAATGCTCACAGGTGTTCCTGTTGCTGGCTGTGTGATTTTTTTATTATTATTATTTTTTGCTTTGTCCCCATCTACCCATTTCTCTGGACTTTGACAATCTTGCCTTGGTGGTGAAGCAGCAGGAAGGGTTTGGTGCATTTTTTGCATGCACTGTGACCATGGCAGCTTCCTCCAACTGTTGCAAGCCAAGGAGGAGCAGAAGTGGGATCAGTCTGGGATATATTAGAAAAGGATTTGTCAGTGAGCTCTGCGAGTAAATTTATCCCTTGGAAAAGCTGTGGCCTGACCCCCCAAGGATGGGGAAAAGCCTTGTAGACTGTTCTGTTTCAAGTGTCCCAAAGTGCCACGTTTACAGCTGGCTCTTGCTTTGCTGCTGGAAAACCTCTTGGCAGCAGTGAAGTGGTTGGGAACCAAGACCACTGCTTGAACTGGTATCGCTGTCTTCTTTCTGGCTCTGCTCCCTCCTGTCTTGTTAGATAATGAGTTTTTTGGGACATTCAAATACCTGCTCTTTGCAGTCAGTGTTGTCATGTCTCTTGATCCAGGACTGGAGCTTTAAAATATATCTCATGCAGTAGAATAGAGTAAATGCAAGTATAATAATCTTCACTATTTAAGTCAATGGTGATTTTCAGGGTTTTAAATCTTGGAAATGGTGAAGACAAATCCAGAGCACTGTTCTTAGGGTTTTGCAGAGCTGTCTCCAGCTCGGCTACCACACAGGGCTTGTTGGCCTGCAGGTTTCCCCCTGGATGAGCCCCATGGGCCTCCCTATTCCCTGCTGCTGTTCTGGGAGGAGGAGGAGATGCAGAGGGTGGCCCTGGTCTTGGGTGAAACACCCATGGGTGCTGCAGCAGGACCTGGCCAAGCTCTGCCCTTGCACCCCATGCACTGCTGCTCCTTGTGCTCACGGCTCTCCTTGGGGCTCAGCACCATGCAGGGAGCTTGGCCAAGCACAGGGATGTGTCCCGTTGCACACCAAGCTGGTGAAAGGCTTTATGACCATGGAACAAGTTAGAGCATTGAACAATTTGAAGGATATTTTGGGGGTACTGCTGCTGTTTCTCCCTCCTTCCCTCTCATTCCTCCATGGTACTTGTCAGGCTCTCAAGTCATGTTCTTAAGGAGCTAAAACAGCTACTTTCACCACCCCTGTTTATCATACAGAGCCAACTTTAACATGTCAGTTTTTATTTTACAGTCTGTTTTCTATAACGCTGCATCTATCATAAAAGGCCTGAAAACTTTAGAGTGGGAAATGGGTAATTGTCCTTTTTCTCAGATGAAAAGGAGCGAAGACGGTAATGAGAAAACAGCAAGAACATCCTTCCTTGTTTTCTAGGGATCCTCGGGAGCCGGGAGCCTGGGGTTTTGCTCTTCATATTCATGGAATCTGTAGGGATTCTTTGACCTAAAGCCAGCTCTCTGCCCGATGCTTGGCTGCGTTCCCAGTCCAGCCAAACCCAGCTTCCGAGGGCTGTTAAATCCCAGTGTGGTTCTGCCGACCTTGGGGTTTGAAGGTGGTCTGGAAGACCTGGCAAGAACTTCCTGGTGCCACCATGGGTGACTGTCCTGTCTGCACCTGGGATATCTTCTCACAGAGCTCCTTTACAGTTTTATTCTGAGTCTCGTGATGCTTCCTAAAGCTCTTGCTCCAGGAGTCACAAGGCTTGGCTTTCTCTTAAAATAATTATAAATCTAGTCCTCACAACTCCAAGAAATTTGGGGAAAAGGACCCTGATGCCTTAACCGGAAAGGAGAGGCCAAAGGTCTGAACATCTCTCCCTGTTTGTTTCAGAATTTTAACTTCATATTTTTTTTTTTAAATTAATCTTTTTCTCTCTGTACAGCCAGCCTAATGACTTTAGTAAACTTGTGCTGGCAGAACTAACAGCAGCTTAAATAAAGTGACTAATTGTTTTCATTCATCAGCCATTCACTGCAAGAGCAATTAGAGCCTCAGCGTCCTGCCCCCAAACGAGGGCCAGATCCTGCAGTCCTGCACTGCTTACCTTGCCCAGCGCTCTATTTATGCTCATCAGTACAAATATAGCCCTTTTTTTTTAAAATCTGGCCTTTTCAGATGGGTTTCAAAACCGACTTTGACCGGAGTGCCTGCAGCTCACCTTGTTTTCAAGCAAAAGATTAAAATAAAGTTTATTTTCCTGATTTGATCTATTAAAATGGTAGATGGCAACGAAAATGCTGAGAAGCCCCATGTCTCTTTATTAAAACTGAAACCCAGCACTGAGGGGAGCTGCTGTGCTTGGCAAGGCGCCAGGCTCATCCTGTGAAGGGCACGAAGTATTTCCAGTTTGCTGCTTGCTTCTTGTTTCCCTGTAAGAAAGATTTAAGGGAAAAAAGGAAAAAGCAAACCTCACATTTCCTTGTCTAAGCACTCAGTGATCAAAAGACCCAGAAATAGTTAAAAATAGTTAAAAAAATAGTTAAAATAGCACCCCCTATCACTTCACCATGTATCCTACAGGAGCTGCAGGAAAGATGAGGTGGTGACTGGAAGTTCTCTGGTGCCCAAGGTTGAGTTGATGGAAAAGCCTGAATTTTCCAGGACTTTTCTCTTTCCACACCATTCCCATGCAATGTGGAAGGAACACAGAAGATGTTTTGATTCAAACCAAAAACCCAACTAGAAAAATATCAGCTAGATTCTGCAGAAACAAAGACTTTGCAATGCTCCCTTGCCTTCTATGCAGCTGAAGGGAAACTTCGGGAGAGCTTTAAGTCCAGTTAGGAAGCTGCTCCAAACTTCATAGCTTGGTCATTTTCTGCTATTTCAATCTGCATTTGTGTATATGATAACTCAAAAACTAAGGGGAAGTGTTCACTTCTAAATCCTTGTCTACTTATACATGAAGCAGCTGTAATTGGCAGCAAGAGGCTCATGATGGAAAAAATCAAAATGAGAATAATTTAGAGCTATTTAGAGGTAAACTTAAAGCTTGCTTGTACTCAAAACACTTCTCAGTCATGCTGTGGGCTGGTTGAGAAGAAAGCAGTATTTGGTAGCACCTAGCTAGTAAATGCAAGATGTGCATTTAGCCAGGTGGCAGTGCTGCCCTTCCAGGCAGATCGGGAGCAGAGAAGAGCCCAAGCCCTTGAAGTGAATGTGAAATTCCCACTTCAGAGGCTTGTTCCTGTTCCAGGATCTTCCCTGGTAGTGTCATGTGTCGTCGTCTTGAATTCTGCAAATATTGTAACTAGTTTTTTAATATTCTCCAAGCAAGCCTGCATGCTAATGGATAGCAAAGTGATACAAGACATGTGCATCTCCCAACAATTTAAATTTAAACCCTGTATCTTAAAGTAAGGCAACTCTATTACAACATCAAAAGTACTTTGCATATATATATATTTCTTTTCCAAGGCGCTCGGTGTGATTTATGAGCAGCAATTAACAAAGCCATTTAAAGCCATGTGCTGGAGGTGTTGCTGGGCCCATGTAGGAACTGTGCGGGCTGAGGCTCTGGGGTGTCAAGTGCAGCCTGTCCGAGGGGACCCTGCAAACGCAGCCCAGAACTGGGGATCCGGAGCGATTGTCCTGTGCTGAAAACTGCCTCTTTCCTAAGGAAAAGGGAAAGATGCTGATTAAAATCCAGCGGGCTTGCTACAAAGCCTGCCAAGCATTAGGAGCATACAAATGGTTTTAAATGCATAGGGGTTGTTTTTATTAAATTATGAATGTACGGGGGTTTTAACATAAGGTTGCAGGAATGTATCTAAACCAGGATGGAATAAGAATCAATATAGGTCATTAAAAATGAAAAAATGCTATTAGAACTGATTTTTTCCCCATCATTCTGCATTGTTTGTATTCCAGACTCCCTTTATGCTGCTTTATACACCTTTAAAAGCCTTTAAAAATGTATATCTCAGTAGGCTTGTAGACTACTGTGTGTTATAGCTGGTGGTGAATGGGTTTCCTTCTCCTCTGGTCTGTGGTGCTCTAACTATCAGCTAATACTGAAACTGGGATCAGGTCTGCTCTGAATCATGTTATAAGCAAAGGAGAGGGAAGATTGGCTTTATAAAGAGAGAATAATTTAGAAAAAAATGGCTGAACCTGCATTTTACAGCAGCACCTACAAAAAGAAAGTTTTAATAAATACCTTAGTTTCTTGCTTGCAAGTACATTCATATTAGTAATGGGGCAAGAATTCCAGAAGATCCACCTTGCTAATTGGGGAAGTTCAGAAGCATGTAAAAACTTGATAATATAGCATGGGGACTTGCCGTGTGTTTAAACCTTGGGAATTGCTTTATTCACCCATGAAACCAGCAGCTATGTTGTAGTGGAGATAGGACGGCCTTGTGCAGAGGTTTCTGCTGCACGGCTGCTGATTTAATCGGGGATTTTCATTTAATGAAAAAAAAGTAAAAGTAGAATATAGATGCGGGTAATTAAATATAGGGGAGCCTATTTCTGTTTTTAGTGTGAGTGCCTTTTTATTTGTAAACCTGACTCATTTGTAAAGATATAAAGAAGATAGGGTCATGCATAGAGCATAATTCAAGTTGTTGTATGAGTGTGAGGGGGCCTCACGAGCCAGTGAGAGGCTGTTCTGCAGCCATGGTCTCTCCTACCAGTACAGTTATTGCTCTTGCTCATGTATTTCCACATGCAAGTATCTTCCTCTTCATCTCTTGGGAGCATTTTATGCTTTGGTGATGAGTACTTAAAACAAAAGTGCTATCTGCTTGCATGATTCTGTTGGGGGAAAACAACCCGAAGACATCAACCCCGTTCCCAAAACAAGTGACAAACACAGGTGAAGCAAGTAGCTCTCTGGGGCGCTGCAATTGGGTGCAAACATTGCAGTCTGTGAGCCTGCACGGCTCGGTCCTCGTGTTGCTCCGGGCACCTGATTCAATGCAAAATCCTGCAAACTTGCTGGGCCATCCCTGCCCATTGGTGTTTTGTTTCTTCCTCCTCTGGTCAAAAGTGCAGAGTAAAATAGGTCTGTGGTCCTGCTCCCATTACAGCCCGGGAGAATTTGCTTGCACTGAAGTCACCGGCAAAACCCTCAATAACTTTAATGGGGACAAGAAGAGGCTCCCCGTGATTGAGTCTGAAGGGCTCAGCTCAAGGCAGGGAGACGGGGGCTCTTTGAAAATGACAACTTGTGGCTTTCGGAGAGGCCATTAACGTGTTTGTCATGGGGGAAAGAGGGTAAATAAGGAACTTGAAAAGAAAGGCGGATATTAATTATGCCTCAGACAGCATTGCTGGGTGCTGATGACATGCTCTGGCTCTCCAGACGACTGTAATTTGCAAGTGAGCACGGCTAGAAGGAGACTTTACAGCAAGCCGAGCAATTAGCTCTTCCTGAGTTGCAAGAGTGACATCATGTGTGCAAACCATGCCTGCGCCTTCAGCGAACAGCAC
>JAUBOD010001004.1:6185069-6195903 GCA_032353885.1 Nothura maculosa
AAATCTATTGGACACTTCAAGAGAGAATATAGGTAGCCTCCTTTTCTCCTTTCCCTTGCCCCAACCCTGTTTTTATTCTATTTGCTGCAAATCCATAATGGTTTTTATGGTTCCACATTGTTTTCATCCCCCTGGCATAGGGACTTTTTCCAAGCAGTGTCCTGGCAGGGAGGAGCTGAACACCTGGTGTATTAGATGCATTAGTTGATGCAGCATCCCTCAATTTGCCTTCTGTTCTGGTCACCCAGAGATCTTCACTGTCCTCTCCAAGACACCTGGCCTGAACCAGGAGCAAACAGGCTTGCAGAGCCAACCCATTGAACTAGGACCAAACAGGTTTGCCCATTTGGTCCTGTTGGAAGAACTACTCAAGTCCACGTAGGTTAGTCAATAGATAACGAATGTCATGCACATGTGTGTCGGCACATGTTGAAACACATCTTAGTCCATGAAACAAGCTAGTTAGAACGTCATAAGAGCTACTGAAACATTGCTAAGCTGGGAAACAAAATGCCTCGTTAAAAATGGATTGAATCAGAAGATATCTTGTAATTAGCCTGGACCGATGAGTAAGCTATGAGAATACGCTTTACCACGGGAGATATTTTACTGTGCAGCCCAAATAGTTTAAAACTTCTTTGATATTCGTTTTAATAATGCCAGCTCTATGAGAATACGTTTGCAACTTGAGCAAGAGATTTTTTTTTCTCTTAATACCTGGAATTAAGGTATTAACTCTTCCCTAGGAGTCTTATTTTCACTTTTATGCAACTAGTAGCCTCTATTAGGACGTGTTGTGGTGAGGTACTTGGTCCCACCAAGGCAGGCTGTGGTTAGGAGTGGGCAGCAGGACACAGGAGGTAGGGAGCATGGGTGAACTTGGCCAATGCCATTCCCATGACAGTGGGGGACCAGCGCAATAAATGGCAGAGCCAGATTTTCCAAGGGAATCTCAAACAAAATTAAACCATTTGCGTTTGCTTTAATATAGGGATGTGTGATATTATCTGTCTACAGCATTAGTCTGTGCTGCTGCCTTTGAAGCTGGTAATTGGTACCAGGGTGGTGTGTTAGAGCTTCCATGTTAGGCAGGATTTTGGAAGGAGTCTCGGTTATCCAGACAAATGGGCATTTTCATGGTATTACCCAGCACCACATGATGCTACATATTCCTCATCAGTGGCTGCGTTCAGGTTTGGGCATCTTTGGGGTTTGGGGTTTTTCCCTAGTTAATTAAGAGCTGTGAGAAGGGAAAAATATTTTGGGTGTTGGAGAGGAAAGGTTAAACCAGGGAAATGTGGCTAGTTTAGCTGGGTGATGCTTAAGGTGGTCACAGCCTGTGACATTGAAGGGGTTAAGGATCAGAAGTGTTGCCCTTCCTCCAGGCAATGCAGTTAAGGGGAGGTGCCAAGTTGGAAAAAGCAAAATGCCCATGGAATAGGAGGATGTAGCCTTGAAAACAAGGTGTTTAAGATGGAGCTTAGCTCCTAGCATGGGGAATGTGAAGGAAAAAACATCCTGTGCCTAAACACAGTGACTGGAAGGACTCCATCCCAGATGGGTGGCCTGTCCTCTGCTGATGAGCTTGGGCGCAGCTTAAGGAAGCCTGGAGGAAAGTCCTGCCATTTGGCCTTGGAAACTCCCTTGCTGCAAGTCTGGGAGGTTTGGCAGAGAGTGGTCCCACAGTGGTGGAAGGGTTGGCCATGTAACCCCTTACTGGTCCTTGGTCCTTGCTTTTGGTGTAGCTGTTGACTCCATTGGCACTGGGCTTACATGAAGCAGGAGCAGCATCTGGTTTGTGCAACAGCTCGAGTTTTTTTGGCATTACAAATTCTTAGGCAATGGCCACAACGGAATTTTAATTGGGGAAGTAAGAAAGGTTGTGCTGGGAGACAGGCAAACCACAGCAATTATCAGTGGTGAGAAAACCAGCAAGGATCAGGGAATTCATACAAGTCTTGCAAAGGATTACCTAAACGGGCCTGTTTAGGGTGACTGTCACAGATTATTTTTTCATAAGAAAAATTACTTAAAACTGTAGTAACTTCCACTGCTATGCTTTACCCAGTGTTCAGCTGCACCCACGAGTCCCTTGCATTTCTCTTTGGAAAAGAGTGGATATTCCTGCCCTGATTGGTATCCAGGATCTTGTTCATTATGCCAAAATAACACATCACATCATGGATTGAGAGATTCAGTTTTGTCTCAATTCTAAGTATCAGTACCTAGGAATATTGAACTATATAAAGAGTATAGATGCAGACCCTCAAGATGAGGGAGACAAAAGGCAGCCAGAAGGAGCCCTTATCTTCCTATTAGCACACGTGTGTTGAGCAAGGCGGAGTGGTCTGGTGCACAGCCCCTCTTCTGTAAAGCCTGCAGTTGTGCCCAGGACATACAGGGGATCCTAATTCTTGACCAAATGCAATAGAAACAGATCATTAGTTCCTATCAGCCGGCAAAGAATGTGTCCCACTTAAATTGCAATGCGCTCTCCCACTCACAAGGGCAGTGGGTGCATGCAAGGGTGCTGACAAGTCTTCTCTAACTTGCTTAGAGGCAGAAGCTGTATTTGCTACACAGGATACGGGCTCAATTTTTGCAGATTTAAAGCAAGATTGACTGGAGGTTTTTCTCCATATCGCTACAGATAGTACCTATTACTGTTAAGCATAGAAAAAAATATCACTCCTTTAAGTACTTCATTTGAATATTCAGAACAAAAGGAAGAGTGGGAGGAAGATGTAGGTCAAAGGCCTCAGGAAGATGCCAGGTGAATGTTCAAACAACCGCAAGATTGGTCTCTATTAATGTCAGGGGTAACTTTGTGCACTTGAGCAGTTTCTGTGGAATTTTGCTCCCATTAGAGGAAATCTTAGGTGCTGGGGGAGTAATGAATAGTGATAATTAATAAACTTGGTTCCTCTGGGACATGTTGCACGTTGCAGGCAGGCCCAGCAAGCCTGGTCCTGAGACTAAGAAAAGTTGAGTGAGCAGAGGGTTATTCAGCTCTTGCTGCAGGGAGCACTTCGGGTGTCCCCAGAGGTGAGGACACCTCGCTGTGGCCCTGCAGGGCTTTCTGTAGCTTGGAACAGAGCTCCTGATTAGAAACAAGTGCAGCTGCTTTGTATCTCCAGCTGAGACAGACCCACATTGAAAACTTGATGCAAATGGTTCTTCTTTGCAGCAACCCCCATGGTAAGTTCACCAGCCCATAAGGTCGTGTGGACCTAACCCAACACGGGCTCCTGTTGCTGCTCCTTCAAGAAGAACCATCTATGTTCTTCATGTTATAATCCTGCTCAGCTATAATGCAATTTGGTGGGCTATAGGTCCTGCTCAGAGGAGTTTCAATACCCGAGGACAGAAGTTGGCAGCAAAAAAGCTCTCCTCTCCTTATAAGTAAGTGCTATGAAGGAATGAGGCTGTATGACTGACTTTGTTGCTCTGATGTATTGATGGATGTTTGTAAGCCTCTGTGTGATGGAGGCAGTTGTAACGCTGGATGAAATCTGTTGCTTAGTCATTTTTCTAAGGGGCTGAACAAAATGTCCTTAAAACTTGTGGGACGGTCAGAGGAGAAGGGGTCACAGGAGAACCCATCTTGGCTCTACCAGCAAGCAGGACCTCAGCTTTGCCTCCATGAGCTGTCAGTCTCAGACCATGGAAAGCTCCACAAACAAAATAATCCTGCTTAGTGTCTGGAGAGACCTGTTCTTTATAAGAATTCTGCACAGATTCTGCTTTTTCTTTTTTTAAAGAAACCCACTGACTAACCATCATTAAAACAAATGGATTTTTTCTTTAGTCCATTATAAAACTAAGGGTTTCTAGCCTCTTGCTTCTAATATGGCACTTGGTGTGAAAATGGTTGCAGATGTAAGTTTTGCCTGGCAAGTGTGTCTCATGATGTGCCACGCTGAAAGAGCTGCTTCCCCCGTGTGTTGCTTGCCCACATGAAGAGCAGAAATTCTTCTTTTGAGAACAGAGAAACCTTTTCCTTTTCTTGCAACCTGCTTGAGTCTTCTGAGGTTCTCTTCTACAGGTTCCCTTTGAAGTTGTTATGGCTCGCAGAATTTTGGGGGCATTTTTGGGTGGCTCTTGTAAGCCTTTTAACCACTGACTGTGCTCACCATAGTTTGTAGCTGGAAATCCAGCCCAAAGAGGTGGCAGATCAGCATCAAATAAACAAATGGACTGATGATGGAAGCTCAATGAACAGCTAAGGTCCAACATTGTACAAGGTGGATGATACAACTAGATGAGTTAGAGGTGTAAGGAGTCTACTCTATAGGGGAGGCTGGGATAGAAAGATGCTGCAGAGCCAGCCCAGGAGATTGAGGCCTTGGGATGGAAAAGGAAGGGCAGTAGGATGGGAAGAAGAGCAAGAGAAAAGGAAAGAAAGAAAGGAAGACTCAAAGTAGGTCAAACTACTTCAAAGAAGAGCCAAATGCTGAAGCTCTGTGTGTGATCTGTGCTGGGAAAGTTCACAACTGTTTTCCACTCTATAGTAACCTGTGTGCAGAGCACATGTTCACAGCTGAGCTGCTGGAGGTGACTGGTGAGAGCCTGTAGACAGGATACCTCCCAGGAAGGCTCTCTGCCTTCCCAAGGAAATGGGAGGGCCTTTCCATGGGCTGCTTTGCCCTTGGACAGCCCATAGGTTTTGACCTGCTCTACTGCTGGGTAATGATCCTGGATCACTTCTGATTAATGGTGGTTTTTATTTATTTATTTATTTTATTTTGGGAAATTGTGCCTCCTGTGCTATTTCTGTCTAGTTTCCCAGACATTTTTCAAAAATGTGCATGCAAAAGTGTATGAGTTTGAATGTGAGATTTATGAGGTATTTTTATTTTAATGGGCAGAGCTAGTTCAGCCAAGCAGAACTGCAGTTAGTGCAGCAGAACTTCTCCGTTCACCTTGATGAAGTTCTAGGTTATGTACACTGAGCCAAACTGCTCGAGAGGTAGTCTAGAGCCCATGAGAACTAAGCCTAAGAAGGGCTTATCGTGCTCTGGATTAGGCTGTGATTGCACAGAGTTGAAGATTGGGGGAAAAATATATTGAGCCTAATTAATTTCTCTAGAAAAATGTTTCAATGTAGGGGTAGAATAACTTCTATGAACATTTGCAATAACTAATGGGAGGAGGGAAAAAAACAGAAAGATGGAGTGAAGAAGTGGAGGTATGGATAAAGAAAGGGGTAGACAGAAGAACGGGGGAGATTCTGGTGTATTTGGCTGGGGTGTTTTTGGTGTGTTTGATGCAGGGCTCGCTAGGTGGCATGGCCGAGCTGCTGCTAGACAAGCATTAAGGCGCCTTCCTTCAATGTTATTTTATATTTTTATGTGCTGCCTTATGGCAGCTTGTCTGAATCCGGCCACTCTCCTACCAAACAGGAGGCTCCTCATCGGGGTGGTCCGGCTGCCCCTCGGCTCCTGTGAGGGACATCGCTCTGCTGTCCCTCTCCAGCACTAAATAGACCCCCAGAAATACCCTTCTGAGAACAAAACACAAGCTTGAGCTTCTCAAAGGGTTTCTTTAGCATATCTCGTTCATTTGGCTTTGGTATAATAACGTCAGTGCTCAGGACCTGCTGACTATGCACACGTTATGCGCAAAGCTGACAAGCTCTTCTGTGCTGAAACCGAACGGGAAGGGGGCTCCTAACGGGCTCACAGACCAGCATTAACATCCTCTGATTAATGGGATTTTTTGTCACTTCCACTAATAATTATTTTTTTTATTAAGCGCATTTTTTCGGGGTTTAGTGTGCCAAGTGCTGAAGTGACAGCCAGCTTCTCTCGGTAAAGCTTTCAATCAAAGCTCAAGACCAAGGATCAAAAAATGCCTTTGGATAGAGACACTGACAGAGTGTCACAGAGACAGAGACATAAAGCACTTGGGTTAAAAGAGAGCAGATATTGGTAGCAGTGAAATGTAGAGGTTAAAGTATATTTGTGTGTAGTATAAAGTCAGCGGGGCTTTTTTCCAGGTTTATCTTATTTTTGATATTTGTATTTTATATTTGCAATTTGCTCAATTTAGGCTTCCGTTCTGTTCTTATGTGCCAAGTCAGAGGAGGCAATTTTGACTTTCTGAAGTCCCAAACCACTTTCAGGGTCACATTACAGCCAGGTCATCCCACCCCTTCCCAGGGTGTCCTGAGTCTCCTACAATAACACAACTGTATTTCCAGGCTGCTGCTGTTCATTCTCAGAGCTGAGACGAAACTTGGCTTTTCCGAGGTGGAACACATCAAAGGGCAGAATCTCTTCCAAGAGAGGAAACCCACATCCTCACAGGATGCTCTGCAAGCTGTTAGCCATGTTCTTGGTGCTGGATTCGATCCAGGCTGGAAGCAGCAAGGCAGGCACATCCCTGCGGAGCTGCAGCCACCAGCATCCCTAGGGATGAGGGCTGCTCTCGGCCTTGGCAGGAAAGCCAGACCTCGGGAAACGCTTGGGCTTCGCCTTGGGAAGCAGCATCTGCTCCAAAACCCATTGGAATCGGGGGAAAAGCTGCCGACGAAGTGCTGCTATTAATCACAGTGATCTGTAACCACAATGTGGAAGACTTGTCTGCTGAATTAGAGCCTGTGCTTCCTTTTCAATTAGCTCTCTAAATACCCCACAAATAACGTTTTGCTTGGCATGTATCTATCACCTATTTATCTCACAGACCATATCTTTGCTGCTTCTATGATCTTGCTTCCGAGACAAGATAATGATGTATATTTAGAACGTATTGCGGCTTGTGCAAACGTGGCCTTTGATTCTTTGACTTCTCCTGAGAGATGAAGAGGCCTGTGGTGTCCTTCAAGGCGAGCTGGCTTGGCAGGTTTATTTCTTCCTCTCAGGTTCATTTGATCTCACATTCTCTGAAAATACTTTTGGTACCCGGAGCCACAACTGCTGCGATGGGGCAGAGCAGCTCCCTCTGTGCCAGTCAGCTCTGCTCCTTGGGGTTATTGATATCACACATAATCTGGCCTCCAGACGGTCACCTCCCGGCCTGGGATATGGAATTATAGACTCTCCAAAAGTCATTTGAGTTGGGGAAGTCGGGTGTCTGCTCAGCCACCCTCTGCAACGTTTGTTTGTCAAGGAAAGGAAAATATATGGGGAAAGAGAGAGGCCTGACTTTGATTGCGGTCATTTACAGGAAATAAAAACATAACCCAAAGGGAGAGAGCGCCAAGCGTAAAGCCACTGGGTCAATCCCGAGATCAAAAGAAGCTGGGGAGTTCTTAGCTTTTATTGTATTGCCCTCTTGTTTTCTGGTTTTCGCTTTCTTTCCTGAAAAGTGACACTGCAGCCGCCCGGCTCTGTCCCTGCGCCCGGCTGCAAGCAGCCTCTGCATGGTGTGCATGCATGGGCAGTATCTCTGCTTGGCCTCTAGGAGCTACTGGGGAAGAAAAGCCTTTTTATTCTATGCTTTAAACTGGATTTATGCTCCCCATGAAGCTTGCTCTGCTCCGTGAATGAGGAGGCCTAAATGGGACTTTATCATGCAAGGTGCCTGGATTCCCACAGCACCGGGGCCACAGAGACAGGAGAACATCTGGATGGAGTTTGCAAGGGCGCAGCTTGCATGTTCACATGCCAAGGAACTGCTCCAAAACACAGCCAAATGCATTGGGGAAATCCAAGCTCTGGGCTGCTTTATCTTCCTAAGGCAGTAGGACCTGCTGTGGATCTGGCCAGAGCTCCTCGGGAGCTGGCAGGAGCTCTGGAAGAGGGAAGGACCAGGCAGGCAACAAGAGGGACAAGGAACAACCATTCTGACCTGAACCATCTCTACTGATCACCCAGCTCTTGTCCAAGGGCTTGGGGATGCCAAGAAGGGGGATTCCTTCCAATTCACCTTGCATGAACACTTGCAAGTGTTGCACTTGGTTCTGTGAAGATAACCTCAGCTAAAACCACTCCAACAACTGCTGTTAGGAGAGAGCTACAGAGGGGCTGGACCATATGGAGAGGAACGTGAGTAGGAAGCAGTGATGTGCTAGCAAGGAAGGGTATAACCCCAGGGAGCAGTGGGGTGGTGGTTGGAGATGGGCTTTTCCTGGCTGGCCAGAGATGCCCCATGGAGCATTGGAGAGTCCCTGAAGCTGCATTTGCTGCAACATGGGGATGCTGCAAACAGTCCGTCCTCAGCACGTGATCAGCACGAGGTCGGGGCTTGCATGTGTGAGCAAAACTTGATCTATGTTTCTGAGCCTAAGAGCTGTGAAGATGTTTTTATATAGCGTGATGCAGCCAGCAAAGTGTCCTTGCTCATTTTATTTCCTCCACCAGGGCACTCCTGACTGGTTATCAGTCAATTCCTTGCAAGATCAAGTGCTGAAAATGTTGGTGCTGCTAAAAAGAGACAAATCAAACTCCACCAAACAAATGTATCTTGGATCTCTGGATAATGAGTTTTTTGGCTGTTCAAACCTGCCAGGTAATACAAATGAAGCTGTATTTGAATTATATTGCATTCTTAAAATAATGTAAAATTAATGAGCTGCATATGAGCAGCAGAACAATTTTTCTCATAGCTTCATTTTAGTTAGATAAATTATTTTGGGAGACAGAGGGAAAGATGGCAAAATTTTGCATAGTTTAGCTGCATAAAATTGATTAATGAGCACCAAACAAGTGCAAAATTCTGCCTGACCAGACTCAGCATAAGAATGAGAAGTGGGGAAATCTGTTACAATCCAATGTTGTTTGTGCCATTAATGTAACTCTGTGATTTATTCCCACTTAACAGGGTATGAAGTAGTATCAGAACTGAGGTCACAGCTGCATCCATTAGTGATACAGAGCAGAGCTTAAAAATAATCCTTTGGCTGGCGTGCACACTTATATAACAGAGAATGGTTCTGTTCCAGATTTTCCAGCAAGCTACAATGTTAAGCTGTAGACTGAGTCTATCCAAGCTCAAGATCCAAAGCTTGCCTAAGCAATGGGCATTAGGTGGGACTGATGTGCAGATTATTTGTGGCAATTACAGATTTCTAGTATTCTGGTTTCTCCCTGTGGAATAAATTAACACATAACATTACCCACAATGGGGGCAGGCAGAATAAATGAGAGGAGTGGAGTTTAGAGCACGTTGGTGGTTTATTTAAACTGCTGGCAGAGTCTATTCCTCTTAAACTGGAGTCCCAAGTGCTGAGCTGCTCCTTTGACATCTACTGTCACCTCCAGCCTGCGGGGATCATCAGCAGGTCATACTGGGTATGAAAAACAGCAGAACAGGTGATGCATGGCCCCATATTAGGACATTTGCTGCCATCTTTTGGTAGGTATCTGCTACAGAGAGAAGTTAAAAATTATCTTTCCCTGCAGAAACATGAGGCTTCATCTCTGCTCTTTCCTCGTGCACCTACTGCATCGTCAGCTCCCTCTTTCTCTTCAGTGGGAGCTCCACAGATAAAATAGAGCATCCCAGCTGCTGAGCAAGCAGGGATAATGCCACGGGAGACATGGAGTGTGCCAGGAGTGATGCCGGAGTTGGAGAACCAGGATGCGGGGCATGGAGCCCACACGGTTTCTTCTTGCCCCTTGCTGGCAAAGAGGAAAGTCTTGGGCAGAAGCCACATGGATGAAAGCCTCCAAGGGCTCTGAGCACTGGGAAAAACTGAAGCAGCAAAGGCAGTGTAAACCTCATCCTGAACCAGAGCAGGATCCAGGCTGCAGCCTCTGCTTGCCGTTAAGTGCTTCCGATGCCGGGAGACAATAAAAGGATCTGTTTGTGAAGAGGGGGCAGCAGTGGGATAGGGAAAGTGAGGCTGGGAGCAGCCCCTCAGCCAGGCCCTTTGGGGAGCTGTTATCCCCTAGTACTGCATGAGGGAGGAAAAGAGACTTTTAAACTCAATTGGGATTGACTCAGTTGGACATAGATCATTTTGTTGTTGTTAGATTCTCCTCCTAACAAAAGCCACCCGCAGATGCTGGGTAATGGTCTCATCCTGGAGGATAATCACAGAGCCGCACAGCAGCTTCCTAAGCGAGTAATTCCGCTTATCACGCAGGGCAAGGCCCTTGCTGGGCTCCCCAGACATCTCCGATAAAGCTGGGGCTCTGTATTTCATCTGGAAGCTGCCTCCAATCCATGCTGGCGCAGAGCTCCCTCCTGGGATTCCGGGAGAGGCTCCCGTTGGGATTCAGCTGGCTCTGCTTTTCCTTCATACCACGAGGTGTGATCCATGAGCCCAGTGGGATCACGGGTGCCTCCCGGGGCTGTGGCAGTGGGAATCGGCCGTGTCCCAGTGCACATCCCAGCCAGCCCTAGGAGCCTGGGCAAAACCTCTCCCGATGCCCCTCTCCTGCTCCTCCAGGTGATTCCCGGCGCTTTGACATCTCCCGCGCCCATCCGCCATTTCCCGCTCCGCCGGGGCCGCCTCCCTGCTCGGCACGGGGCTGCAGTCGCGCCTAACGCGCGTCTTTCATCCCCTGCTACATAAGCGGCGCCTACGGAGCCGGGGTGCTCGGGGCCGGGATCGGGATCGGGATCAGGATCAGGGTCTGGGTGCCCGGGAGCGAGCTCGCTCGCAGGGCCGGGATCGGTGTCCGGGTGCCCGGGGCCGCCCCACAAGGCCCGCCCTTTCCCGCCCCTTCCCGCGCAGCCGCCGCAGCGCGCGGGGAGGCGCCGCGCAGGGGCAGCCGCCGCCGCCGTCGGAGGCCGCGCACGGGAGGGGGGCGCAGGTAGGCGGCGAGCGGGAGGTCCCGGTGTCCCCTCCACCCCAGCCCTGCTCCATGTCCCCGGGCTCCATCCCCGCCGGCCCCGCGCGCCCCTGCCCCGCGCCCCGCCGCGGCGGCCGCCCCTTATGTAACCG
>JAUBOD010001004.1:6195984-6218365 GCA_032353885.1 Nothura maculosa
GCGGGCCCGGCCTCACGGAGCCGTCACGCGGATTTAGAGGTGACCTCGGCTGGGGCGGCCCCGGCGCCGCGTGCCCGCGCACGGCGTAATTTTTCGCTTTTCCCCCCATTTTTTTTACTTATGCTCATAATTTATATATATATTTTTAATTTGGGTGCAGAAGTGTCAGTTAAGCTGCGCCCAGGCTGCGGGCAGGCCGGGCGCAGCGGCGGGGCTGTCTCCCCGCGGCGCCGTCGGGGCGCCCCGAGGCCGCGGTGCGGGGCGGGATCGCGGAGCTGACTCATCCCGCCCAGCCGGGCCGAGCCCCCCGGGACGCTCCCAGGGAGCCGCCTTGAACGGCTGCTGCCTCCTGGGCCGATGGAGAGGGTTGCCATTCCCACGTGGAGTCCGTGTCAGCGGTTCTGCCCTGTCGCGGAGGTGTCTTAAAATGCGTCCTCCTGCGGATGCTTTATGGGATCCGGCCTCCCCTCTGGTCCTCCCGCCTTCCCTGTGTGGGGCTGGAGCGAGCGGATGCGCGTGGGTATCCCGGCGGATGCGCGTGGGCATCCCGGCGGTCGCCATGGCAGCGGGAGCGCATCCCGCCGTGCGCTTCCCAGTGGGAGCACATCCTGCCATGCCCTTTCCGGGGATGCAGTGGATGCATGTCCTGCTGCGCTTCCTGGGGATGTAGTGGGAGCGCATTCCGCCGTGCCCTTCCCAGGGATGCAGTGGGAATGCATCCTGCCATGCACTTCCCGGGGATGCAGCGGGAATGCATCCCGCCACACTTACCGGGAATGCAGCGGGAGGCGTCCCTGGCACACGTGTGTTTGGGCACTGCAGCACAACAGGACCATGAAGCGGTGCCCCCAGGTGGGCTCGGGTGCAGCGGGTGCCTCTGTCCCATGGGAAAGCAGCAAATTCCCGTTCTCCTTTCCCGCCTTGTGGTGAGGGGAAGGGGCTGGCATGGGAGAGGCGCTCTGCGCGTGTCGCATCCTGCATGGTGCTCTGGTGTGAGGGAAATGCCCCAAATTCACTGCCCTTGTTCCACCCAAAAGGTTCTGTGAGCGGCACCAGCACCGGTCGCTTCCTCGTAGCCCTGTGCTTGGGAGACACGGGTCGTTATCCTGCATTTTGGGCCGGCTCCTAGTGCCTGTGATTCCTCGTTTGTCCTTGGCGGTTCCAGCAACTGCAGTAGTCAGAGCAGGCACCAACTTGTGCTTGCCATTTATATATGATGGTTTGATAAAGGGTTCAGTGCAATGACAATGTTCTTGATACTCACAAAATCAAGGTCAGACTCTTTAACTCCATAAATATGCATATAGATTAAATTGCAATGTTTGGGTTTGCTTTAAGGTTGCTCTCAGCCTAATAAACCCTATAGAAGGGACAGAATATGTCGCATGGATCTTCTCGACGTGCTGGTGGTTTGAAAGCAGCAGTGCAGCAGCAGATCCCATTGCAGAGGGCCACTGCGTGGGGCTGCTAATCCAGAGCAAGAAAGAAACTGCCGACTCCAGAGTCTTCAATCTTGAGTCATAAGCGTGCGTGGATTATGCGGCTCCTGCACAGCAGCAAGTCAGGGCAAAAAGAAATCTGTTGCTAAGTGTTCTGGCCCATATTGCAAAGTATTTACAAATTGTGTGCTTAGGCGGGCTTTGGAGGAGCCCTGCGCGCGTGATTAATGTGGTGTCTGACCTCAGTGGGGCTCTGCGTGTGCTTATACTTAAGCCTGTGTTTAAGTCTCTGCAGAATGAGGCGTGTGAGGCTGATTCGAAGCAGTTGGTGACCGTGGGCAGCCCGTCAGGCAGGGGGAAGACGGGGCAGGTTGTGTGTGTCTTATTTTAAGCCATGTCTTATTTTATTTGTTAATATAAAATAGGTTGATTTGGAAATGACATTGCAGGCCACAAATCCAGGAAGACATCTGAAAGCTACTTCATACCAAATGACAATTCTTTTAATAATGGACATAAATAAGAAGTAATAAGATTTTGGGGTCTCGAGGCTGAAGGCCTTCATGTCAAATGAGCTGGAAAAGTTGGAGTGAAGTCCAGCAAAGACCCCATGGTCCCTGCGGGCATTTCATTCTGGATGCATTTCATTCCTATCTTAAATTTTTACATGGATCCCTCACCTCCTGTAAATATTGTAACATTGATAAGTCTGTGTATGGGAACTTGGTCAAGAGAGATGGAGCAAAAAGATGTATTTGAGGGATGAAATCCCTTGTCACATCTCTATAAATGCAGGTCAGGGTGATCGCAGGTCCTGTCTCATCCCAGGAGAGCTGGAGCTCCACAGTGATCCATGAGCATCCAAGTGCAGGGGAGCCGAGGGTGAAAACTTGGCCATCTTTGATGCTTGGGAATATCTGAGTCATACTCAGCCCTGCTGGAACCGCCCTGTGTCCAGTGCAGTTTTTGTCCTGGGAGCTGCCTCTTGTGTCACTCATCTCCAAGGAAAACTCCCCATTCTTTCCCTTTTACACTCATAAATCAAGTGTTCCCTTGGAGGCTGCTCTTAATACTCACTTTGAGCTAAGTCCTTAGTTCAGGAAGGGTGTTTTGCAGGGCTTCAGTCACGATGTACTTAAAACCAAAATATTATCCTGCTTGATGAAGAGGTGCGGATGGTCCTGGCCCTGCTTTGTGCAGGAGCTCGAGTCTGTAGTTACTCCGAGATATCCAAGGGCAAGGATATTGAGTAAGGATAAAATCCATGAATTCATTTCACCTGCAGCCTGGTAGGAATTTATGCCCTGGTTTCCGTCAGTGGAAAGCAGGGCCCTTGGCCGTGTGGCTCCTCCCTGATCCGTTAATACGAATCCCTACCTGTCTGCTGAGCCGAGCTCGCATGCAGCATCATCAGCTTTGTTTTCCCCTGTTAAACAAGAGGCACCTGAATACAGATTAGCTAATGCAAACAGAAATAATTATTTTTGCTCCTTGATGGCAGCAGCAGCAAGGTTGGCTGCTGCATGCATATTGCACAGAGTGTTTTCCACCCTCAGCAGTGTTGAACGCTGGGGTCTGTGTGCATGACATGATTGGCCTTACAAATAGTCTTAGAGAGGACGTGGATTTAGCTTTCAACATGGTCAGCCCCTGCCTCAATCCAAGCCCAGCAAAACCCAGCTGCAAAACACGCAGCACTCGCTCCTCAAGGACAGATATTGATTTTTAGAAGTAGCTCCAAGTGGCTGCTGGTGAACTCAGGGTTTGATTGAGAGAGTCCGAAATGCAGCTGAGAGGCAGCGCTTTGAAAGGTAACGCGTTGTTCTGCTTCCCTTTCGATGCAGGGCTTTTAGCCCTCTAATTTATTGATGCTTCTGAGTGGAAATGCCCGATGCAGGGCTCTGATGAGACTGCAGCTCTGCCTGGGAAGGAGCAATTCCTGAGTCCATACAATCCCTGGAGAATCATCCCAGGATGGCCTGGGCTCCATCCTGAGCTCTGACCTCAAGGGTGACATTGTCCTTTGCTGCACTGACCTTAATAAAAACAGAGGATTTGTCTAAAGGAATCCGTAATGCCACCAGCCTCTGTGCTGGTTAAGCCTGGGTTAGGTTTCCAGAACCACATGCGAGTGACTATTAGAATGGGCTCTCCTCTAGTGAGAGGTGTTTAGGGATTGGCATTCTGGCTTTCGTGTTGGCATAAAAATGGAGAGAGGCAATTAGGTCTTACACAAGCAGCCCAGACTGCTTTGGAATATGGAATACGTTGTGTTTTTAGTGAACTGCTGATGTGTTGGGGCTGCAGCTTGGGAAGAAGCTGCAGGACTTTAGGATGCACCCGTGCACAGTCTCAGCCAGCCACGCTGCATCCCGCAGTCACCCTTTCATCCTGCCTTGCTCCTGTTCCAAGAAGGCTGAGCCAAGAGATGTGTTTTGCACCTCCAGGACAGGGATTCCTGCCTTATGCAATGGCAATATCCCTGTAACAGGCAGCAGCCTGTTGAACGGAGCGCCCGGGGCTGCTGAAATTCCCTGTGCGAATCCTGGGAGTGGAACCGGCTCTCGTGGCCGGGCCGGGCGCTCCGGGCGCTGCCAACGGCCCCATGTGCTCGGAGCGACACGGTTGGTTTGGGCTTTGCAGGAATAGTCTCTGCTCATGCAGAATGGTTTGGAAGAAGCCTTAATAGGCAAGTCTCAAAGCATTTTCAGTCCTGTGTGATAGGCGTGTTATTAATGCTGCGTGTGCCGCTGTGCACTGGTTTTTCTTGCCTGCTAGTAAGTGTAGCTGCAATATACTGACTGACAATACAGCACGGGGGCAGCAGCCAGGATTGAGGAGAACCTGCTCTGTGAGGATGATTATTGCTTTTTTCAAAATTTTGTATGATTTTTATTTTGTAAAATGAGTTTTAATTTTTTTTAATGAAGTCTTATATTAAAAGTCAGAAAGTGCACATCGTTTCAAGGTGGTCTGGATGTGGCTACTTCCATAGAACAAAGTACTGCACTTGAGTAAGAAAGGAGACCTGGTTGGTTCGTGCCTCTCAAATCATTCATGCGGCTCTGTTGCTAAAGAAACACAAAAAAATAACTGTTTGGAAAGGCAGAGGAAGTTTCTGCTTTTTATTTTTTGTTCTGCAGCCTGTTTCTCATCCTCATGGCAAATACTACGGGTTAATCATTAATGTTTGCTAATGAAGGAGATCCAATCACAGTGTTTGCTCTAGTTACTTTCCTCACATTGTCTTAAGTTGTTAGGTAGTGGATAGAGACTTAGGAATTTGGCTTAGGTTGCCAGTTACTGAACTGGCATAAGTAACCAAGTTTCCAAACATGTAATCTTCCTCTCTCTATCTATGTATTTATTTATTTTCAGAAAATGGCTGTTCCACCAGCTTACGCTGATTTGGGAAAATCTGCCAGAGATGTTTTCACCAAGGGATATGGTAAATATAAAACTGTTCTTTTGTTGTTTAATTAATTCCTAAAACTGATTTGTCATGATTTTACTGTTTTTTGCTGACAAAAATTCCAATATTTCTCATTAGTTTTTGAATAGTTTTATATCAGAGCTTCGTGTTGTCCTCACTGCCCTCTGAAGGGCAGGGAACTTGAATTCTGACATTTTTCCTTTTACCCCCAGGTCTATCTGCACTATATTTTCACTCGTCCCTTTTATCATGAGTCAAGGCCACCAATGTCAGTAGTTTCCTTGTGAACAAAACGCTATTCAGGAGGAATAAACCCCTTATCACCTAATTTGGCCCTAGTGGTATTGATGAAGACAGATGGACTAGTCTAGTCAATATATCCTGTCTGATATAATCAGCTCATAGGAAAATATGTTGTTTTAGCTGTAGTTCATGGGAGATCTAGAAGGGAGTTTTTAAGATCATTTCTAAGTTATGTTTTCATGAACATTTGTATAATACTTTTTTGTTTACCTATTTTCTAGGTTTTGGGTTAATCAAACTTGATTTGAAAACTAAATCTGAAAATGGACTGGTGAGTTGGACCTGAAGTATCTGAAAGTTCTTGTGTTTCCTGTGTGTTTGTTTTGATGGTGTAAATATCTATTCCTTATTCTGCCTTTGTCCATTTTCCTGTATATTATGAACCTGCAAGATGCCTTGTATCAGCACTGGAATCCAGTTTCGTGGGGCAAACACGTGTTGATATTAATGCCTAGCAAAATGTTTTCAAAGTTTTTGAGAGTGCTGCAGTATTAAATATCCCAAAATTATAATTTCAAATTAAAATCAAATTATAATGACTTATTTCTTCAATAAATTTAAGGTATATGTGTGTGTCTGTGTATGTATGTATATATATATCTAAAAATATATATACTTTTTTTCTTTCTGTTTTTAGGAATTTACAAGCTCAGGTTCAGCAAACTCAGAAACAAGCAAAGTTAGTGGTAGTTTGGAAACAAAATACAGATGGGTGGAATACGGATTGATGTTCACAGAAAAATGGAACACGGATAACACGCTAGGCACTGAGATAACCCTTGAAGATCAGGTATTTTGGGCTCAAAGCATACACATTACCAATTACCTCTCTTTTTTAAAAAAAAATCTGAATGAAACTATTGAATTTCTCTCCTGTTCAGCTTGCAAAAGGACTGAAGCTGACGTTTGACTCCTCATTTTCTCCTAACACTGGGTAAGTTGTGACTAAGTGTGAGTGACAAGAAAAGCATTTTTGGTTTTAGTTGTCCAGAACGCCAGCTTATTTCTTTTTGCTTCTTCTTCCATAAGATATAAAGACAGGTTATAATCAGGGTATGCATGTCACATGACATTAAAATATTAATATTAACTTTTTAAACATGAGTTGTAGCAAGCAAAATTTTAAAATTTAGTTAAAACTAAATTAAATTAAAATTAAATTAATTAAATTAATAATTAAATTAAAGATGTAAATGTAATTATTTTCACATTAGATGAAGAATTGGAGAAGAAAAGGGTTTTTTTCCTCCTCTTGTTTATTTTCGGCCATGTTGGGAGATGCTTAGCTACTGTCTGAATAAAAACTCTGAACAAATGGACGTAATTCAGAGCTTAACAAGCTCCATAAGCCAGTTGGCTGCAGCTCTAATAGGTCGCTGCAGTAATTGGGTTCACCTCCCAAGCTGAATTTATCATTTAAATTCTTGCTGGGCACAATGTGACTTGGTGGTGGATGAGGATTTCTGACCTAGGGATTGGATGCCACGTTTTATGTGGGCCACAGGGATTAAGCAGCAGCTGTACGACTAGATGATGTTGATTTATTTTTTTCCTTGATTATCTCTTTGTGAACAGTGTTGCCAGTGAGTCAAAATAGACAAAATATTCTGAAAATTAGCTTTTTGTAGGAGCACATGGCTCTGCAGGCTACCAGGGTAACAGCTTCAATGAAGGTTTCGGCCTGTTTTCTGCATTTAGTGTCCCCCACTGTAAACTGCTTTCACTGTATTCCTGATTCTAGATTAACCAGATACCTACAGAGTAATTTCTCTTTCTTTGTTGATAATTTTGTTTTATCTGGTGGGATTATTTAAAAAAAGAGAGAATGATGAGTTGCAGCTGTACAGCTACTTCTCAGGAACTTCACAGAGATAACATCTGATTCATAACAACTTTATTCCCTGCAGGAGATTATTATATGCAGGGAGATTACAATAATCTGAGTAAATGATGTAATATTCAGTCATGTTGCAACCAGGCTGAAGGTGATAGGAGTGTATCATGTATGATTATGACAGAGCTTCCCCTCCCTCTTTACTACTGTCTTTGAATCTTGTAACTGGGGAAGTGACCTTCAGAAATGCCCTGTGTTAGCTCACGTCCATCCCCATGGACGCTGGTAGGGAGACGTTCCACACATTTTTATGGAAATTGCAGACAGGGCAGGCCGTGTGCTGAATGCACTGGCTGCGAGTCTGCTGCCTTGCTCAAACACACAGATGAAGGAGGAAATTTGTTCTGGCCGATGGTACAAAAGGAAACAAATGACTTAAGTTTATTTGTATGTTTACTTCAAAGGAAAACAATCCTCCAGCCTTTTCTCCAGCTGTAAATATTAAAATGTGTGTATCTAAAGCATCGTAGGGACAAAAGGGGGTGCTAGAGCCACTCAGGTCACTCAGTTCTTAGCAGCCAGAGTTCCCCTCCAGCAGCTGGAGGCAGAGCAGCGCTTCTGAACTTGCCCCTTCACTAGGGGTGTCTGAGGATTGCTTGTGTGCCACAGCCCAGCGCTGCTTTCTGTGGCCAACACAGAAACTCTTGCAGTCCTGTTACCTCCTCCTCCCTAGCAAACTTCAACACCAAGAAAATCAGATGTGTGTGACATGATGAATGGCTTTTGTCACCGTGGCTCTGCTGCCTTTTCCCAACACAGCTCAGGAGTGTTCTGTATTATAGCACACAGCATCTTCCTGCTTTCCTGCACAGAATTTGCTGCAGGTGAATCAGGTTTTTGCAAGTCTGCAGTGCAGAAGGTGACATACCAGCTGGATCTCCAGGCATGGATATGTTTGTTTATAGGAACTGTTACAGTGAATTGAAGTAACTGACTTGCTTAAAGTGCATAAAGTTATTAAGAGCCCATATTTTTCAAAGTAATGCTTTGTTTTGTTCTCCTTTAGGAAAAAGAGTGCTAAAGTTAAGTCAGGTTACAAGCGGGAACACATCAACATTGGCTGTGACATGGATTTCGATATCGCCGGTCCTTCGATACGAGGAGCCCTGGTGCTTGGCTATGAGGGCTGGCTGGCCGGTTACCAAATGACTTTTGAGACCACTAAGTCCAGAATAACCCAGAGCAACTTTGCTGTTGGCTATAAAACTGATGAATTCCAGCTTCACACTAATGTGTAAGTATTGGCAGGCAGGCTTTTAAACATGGGAATGCAAAAGGATTTTGCTGTTTGGAAATGTTAGGAAAAGACTTTCAGCATTGGTGAAAGAGGGATTGGTGGATGAGACACTGCAAGCTGGGAATGCAAAACGCAATTTTTGTTTGAATTATGTGTGTGAGGGAGTGCTGATGAAAAGAACTGGAAGTGAGTGAATACTAAAGCATTCAGAGCCTGTCCTTCTGAAAGATATTTAGTGGAATAATCACAAAATAGATTACATTTTCTTCATGGGGAAAAAAAAGTCTCCCTTTTGCACTTACCAAGATAGGATTGGAAATGGTAGCTTGATCTGTAGGAGAAAGAATTAATCAGAGGATGAACAAGAATGGGAAAAAAGGAAATGATGTAAGAGCTATGGACCAAATTTGTGTTAGTATTGGAAGGGCAATGGTCTGACAGTTTGTCTTATTGCTGAACCCCCAAATAATCTATTTACATGACATCCATCTTTCCTGCATGTGTGTACAGGAAAGGAAAACAGGACAAAATTTCATGGAAACCTTCATTTCTTCCATCTCCTGACTGTTGTGAAGAAAAAAATTATGCCTTTTGCCAGTATTTAAGATTAGCTGATCCTTAATCTCTTCTTTTCTCCCCTTTCCCATTAGCTAATTAGGTATTCTGCATGTAGCAGAGCTCTCACAGGCAGTTCCTGCTCAGGGCTGAACAACTCTCTGCTCTCAGAGCTGCTCCTTCCACGGCTCTCTGGTCTGCTCCATGCTGGTTTGCAGGGATCTGCTTTAGGACGCCCAAATTCCCTCACGGAACAACCTTTATAGGGCAGATGTTTGAGGCATCGCCAAGCACAAGTGTGTGGGCAGGAAGCTTCCATCCAAACAGCGTGCGGGATCCCCTTGCACTCAGTAGTTGAGTGGTTTCCCCAAACACAGGGGCTTTCAACTCGGTGATGCTGTAGGAGTTAAAATGTTGTATTACGGGCCTTTGCTATAAAATGCTGTAATTCTACTTTTAATTAAGGCAGTGGCAGCAAATAACTTCAGATCTGTAAGATCTGAGCTTCCCCTACCCTCTCTTTGATCCCGAAAGGTCTTTGATAGCTGCTACTGTATAGAAATAATTAATATTCCTTAGGAGGAAGCCTAGGTCGGTTATTATTTCTCGCTTGTGACCTGAAAGGTGATGTGTGATATGAACAAAAATTTCATTATTGCTTTAATGGATTTGTTAGGGACTCCTGACATGTTTCAGCTCTGAAACATGACAGTTTTTGAAAAATTCAGGAAACACTTGTATTTTGAATGGCCGTCACTAGCGTACTGGCTTTTATCTAGACAGTTGAGTGTTTCAAAGAAATACGGCAGAGTAGATAAATTAACTAGGTGGGGCTTGAGATACCTCGTTTTGTTTCTGGCTTCACACACCTCTTTGTGGCTTCAGGAGGATGCTTAATGATGCCTAAATCATTTGTGTAGGAGGGTAGTATTTTTGACCTACAAATAAAAAGTGCTATTATTAAAATGAGCTTTTGCCTTTTTTTTTTTTAATAATACATGATAACTAAAGGGAGGCAGGGCTGGATAATTTCTACTTTGAAATATGACTTTCCTCGTGTTTTGAGCATAGCTCAGACCCCCCCCTAATGTTGCAGGTCAAGACAGAGCTGTACGGGAAGCTTGCACAAAATCTGCCTGTATAACCAGCTCTACTCAGTCCTTTTTAATCCCTCCTTTTCTTGAGAACCAAGCACATGCAGTTATATGTGAGCTTCAGGCTTATCTGAAGTAAGTATTGTAGTGTTTTTTTCTGGAAGAATTGCTCTAACAATTTAAAAAGTTGCTGCTATTGCTTGAACTTTAAAGTAGGTGTATTATTATCGTCTGTGCAGCTGTTAGAAACTAATAAGCATGGACCAAGTGGATAAAACTGGAGAGATCCTAAATCTGCCTTTATCATCATTCAAGGTTATGTATACTGTAATAAGTGGAGCTAGCCTATTTTACAATCGAGAAATAATCCAAAGTGTTTTATTTGCAGAGGTCTTCATGTGGTTTAAAGCCTGTTTCATGCAAAGTATTTCTATCCTCTTTTAAGAAAATGAGCCAAAAATGGAAATTCATGTGTGCAATTTTACTCGGAGTGAAAAGCTTAGTGAAATTTCTGCTGTGGTTTATATGATCTGAATGACTTCTAAGGTTTTGCATTTTATTTTAGTTACCATGCTGTATCCCTGTTATGACACTGATGTAGGTGGTTAATGAAGTTCTGCTACTCATTAGCAGTGATTGGAGGTTCCCATAATTTAACTGTTGCCTAGTGCTCTGTGGGAACCAAAGTTAGTCCCGTTTCAGTTCCTAGCCCAGAGATATCCACAAGGCAAGTATATCATTGGGACAAATGATATTAATTTACAGGAGCTGATGGACTTTGATATTAAGTTGTTATCTGCACTTCTATGTGCTTCGTGTATGCCTAGTAAAAACGTGCTGGTGAGGCAGTGCTGGGAGTGCTCACCTGTAGATGAGCACTCATTTGCAGCGACCAAGGTATGGTCTGGGAAGATGGGTGTCTGGGAATGGGATTATTGATTATTTCATATGTGTGTGGCTAGGGGCGAATCTCTTAACCACAAAGACTCCCATCTACAGAGAAGGGAAACTGGGAAACTTTTGTCTTTGTCTATTTTGGAGAGTTTGTCTTGGCTTTTCTACAGTCGTAGGTGTTGCAGACACTGAATGAAGTAGAAGCAAATGCTTTACAAATAGAGATCTTGCTGAAAAAGCTGCTGTTTTGGGGGCCCATCTTAAAACTGGGTTAATGTATTAATTTTAGGAACGATGGAACAGAATTTGGAGGCTCCATTTACCAGAAGGTGAATGACAAATTGGAAACGGCCGTGAATCTTGCTTGGACAGCTGGTAATAGCAACACCCGCTTTGGAATAGCAGCCAAGTATCAGATTGATCCCGATGCCTCTTTTTCCGTGAGTGCTATACATGTGCATTTGTGAGCATTTGAAAACAAGCTCTTGTAATGGAAATGTGAAGCAGCCTTATATCAGTGAGTAAAGTACTCCTTGATGCAATGCTTTGGGGTGTAGTTGGCACATTTTCTGTATCTTTTTGTGTGTGTCAG
This sequence comes from Nothura maculosa, assembly GCA_032353885.1. Classification (NCBI taxonomy): domain Eukaryota; kingdom Metazoa; phylum Chordata; class Aves; order Tinamiformes; family Tinamidae; genus Nothura; species Nothura maculosa. Next base: position 6,207,426 of record JAUBOD010001004.1, read on the forward strand.
CATGACGCCGTAACTGGAGGATTTACATTGCAAGTGCTAGAGTGCTTTGTCATAGAGGGCACTGTTCTGAGCGGTTCTCATGTTAGCCTTGTTGAAAAAAATTATAACCTTGTTTCATAAAGAATATTGCAGATTGGTTGACATTTTGTAAGTGATGGCAAAATACAATCTATATCATGCTTGCGATTTGAAATGGGAACTCATTCACCCTAGTTAAAAGGTGTTCAAGAAGAAATGCAGCAAATTATTTACATTCTGTATTTTTTATCTTTTAGGCTAAAGTGAACAACTCCAGTCTGATTGGTTTAGGATACACACAGACTTTGAAGCCAGGTAAGCCTGTGCGAAAGAAATTCCGAGACCAGATAAGCTCTATTTCAGTCTTGAAATATTGAAGAATTTCTTGTGATAAAATGTAACTAGTTTTGTAACACTGTTGTCCCCATAGCAACCTAATACTGAACTTTTTGAGGGACAGTTCTGTTAATTCTGGATGTTATCAAAAGCAGAATTATTAGAGACTATTATATACTGACCATTTGGATACACATTTGTGTTTATATGAATTGTATCTACAGTTAGATGTTTCACGGATAGGTAAATGAATTTTTACTACTTGAAGTCTTCCTACTGAGTTTGTTTTACTTGAAAATGTAATACCAGCAAGGTCCACTGGTCCCACGTCCAATTTTTTTTATTATTATTGGTCTCAATTCCAGTTCCAATTTTTCTGTTACTATTGTTAGTCCCAGTTCAGGTCCCAGTTTCTATTGCTGGTGGATTATCGCACTGTAAAATTAATCAGTGGACTAACAGGAGCTGCCTGACTGATTTTTCATTACTTGGAATGGTAAAAAGAAGCAGAGTCCAGCCTCAAGGTTTGTTTATCTAAATGAACAAGCCAAATTCAGAACAATTTCCCATTTGTAGGTCAACTGCTCTGCAAGTTGTTTCTTAAATCAACAACAAAAGGCCCAAACAACCATTACAAGCAATTACGTTTACCTAGCTCTCCAATAAATGGAAGCAGCAGCACAGCTATTGAATCTACAGCTCATTCCAAATTTTAACAGCTGTTTTCTCTTTCACTTCTATTTTACAGGTATCAAACTGACATTGTCAGCTTTGTTGGATGGCAAGAATGTCAATGCAGGTGGTCACAAACTTGGTCTAGGATTGGAATTTGAAGCATAAAAAGTGATGCTACCATCACTGTTTGGAAGATACTTTAACGCATAGCTACCTTCAGAATATAGTGTACCTTTCAATGTTTTATGTATGGGATGCAAGTTCCTGCTGAGTATCAGTCATGCTAGTGCTGGTTTAAGATGGCTAAGCTGAAGATGTTTCAGAAGCGAGCCAAAAACAAACAAAAAAATCCTAATTCCAGGCATTTTCAGAATGTTGTTGCCCATCACATCTGCCAACTGCTACGTAAGAAATGTGAAGGTATTGATTAGCTTTACTGGAGCATTGACTGCCCAGGGAGTATGTGAATGTGCTGTAAAAATAATGACTTTAAGAATTACAATCCACTCTAGTGAATTGTGGTCTGTACGCTGAATGCCCTGACACCACAGGTTCAGAACTTCAGTGATAGAATGTGTAAAATTGCCTGAGAAAAAAAAGGGATTTTTTTTTTCTTTTGATAGGTATTCATAAATGTTTTGTCTTTATTTAGTTACTTTACACCTACAGCTCTCTTCAGAATGCTTTAGGCCGTCCACCTTGTGTAACTGTTGCAGAGGAGGTTTAATGTGACTCAGCCAACACTACTTGTCCTGTGCTGTGGTTCCTTTCCCGTGCACTGAATGGGAAGCTTGTAAGACAGAGCCATAATCAGGGAAGGAAGAGGCTTTGTGACTGCAATCACGCAGTTGCATCACTTCACATTTGCAATGGACTCTTGTTACCACTTTTTCTTTTAGCAGTTAAATGGGTATGTTTTTAGAGTCTTCCATTTTGTGTGGAACTAGACCCCAAAATGCTGTACCTGACACTACTAAAAATGGATTAAAAAAAGCAAACCCAACTTGAATAAAATATTGAAATGTCACCTTCATCTTCTTGTCTTATATTGTAAAAATAACTTCATACTGCTGTGTTCTGACTGAAGGAGAAGTTGCAGCTTGTGTAATGTGTTCTGGGTGTCTCTGAGCAGGGAAGTTGGACAAGATCATGTCTAGAGCTCCCTTCCAACCTCAACCATTATGTGATAACGTATCCTGGATCTGGAAACAGAGCAACAGCATGTTACTGCACTTTCTGTAGCCCCTACTAAATAATTTGGTTCATTTTTTGAGGCAGTCAGTTTTGGAAATGTTTCTCAGGACCCAGACATAAAAAAAGTCACGGTACAGAGAGAATTAAATACTGAAGACTGAAAAATTCAGACCAGCATAAGGAGGAGTTAAGGGCGCGCTCGCTCCTACGCCCTTTTACCTCAGGGTTTAACGGTCGCGCACGCCCCGCCCCTTTCCCAACGGTCGGCGGGGGCGAGTGCGCATGCGCGGGCTCCCCCGCGGCGCCGGCTGCACATGCGCTACCGCCCCCCCCGGCACCCCTTGCGCGCATGCGCGGCGCCGGGGGCGGCGCCATCGCCACGTCGCTGGGGGCAGCCCGCGAACATGGCGGCCGCCGGCGTGAGGGGAGCCCCGGGGAGCGGCGCGCTCGCCCTGGTGCTGCTGCTGCTGCTCTGCGGCCGGGCCCTGGCCCAGGCGGCCGGCGGTGAGCGCGGGGCACGCGGGCAACGGCTGCGGGGGCGGTTACCGGCTGCGGTTGGGGTGCCGGACGGGTAGGCCGCCTCGCTCTTCCAGCCGCCTCTCTGCTTTCATTTTCTAGAAAATACGTTAAAATGAGCTTGCTGGGCCCTGTGCTTCCTTTGGGTATGCTGACGAGTTTCCAGCAAACGTTAATAGGAGATGTGTGTGTCGAGTGCAGTGAGGTTTTGCTCTTTCCAGGTAGATCGGTGTCTGGGCAATGGAGGAAGAGATTCCCGCAGGAAAGCAAGGGGAGATTTAACGTGTTGAGAGGAGAAGCCCCAGCTTCTCCCAACGGGTTAAACTAGGAGCAACCAATTACATTTGTGCTGCCCCATGTCTAGGGAAAGGGAATAGTGGGAAGAGAGACTCATGTTTGGCCACAAAGCAAGAACTTTTAATTTCAAAGATTGTGAAATATTTCTGTCTTCAAAAATATATTTTTAAATTATACTTTTCCATATAATGTTTACTGAGAACACCATGTTGTTAGTTCTGCTTGTGTGATTAATCATTAAAATCTGTTTATTAACCTGAGGCATCTCTCAAGTCTAGGAGCTCCTGCAGCCTCCCATTGTAATGTCAATGATTTTTGAGGAGATACCACAAATCAGTTGTGGTTTTAGTTTCTAAACTTGCTGCAGTTGTAAAACAAAAGATGAAAGCTTCTTTGGAGAGGTTTAAGAGTAAATTATCTTTCTCTTTAATGTGTAATCACTATGGATAGGGAGTAACGCTGTGTTCATTATTTACTGTTTTTTTTTTAGTAGTGTATTTTTTGTAATGGAAGTGTATCCTTTCAAAGAGCCAGCTCAATGTGACTCTATCTAGAATCTGAAATATCACAGTCATAAAATAAGTAAAGGTTCTTAGGTAGTTTCTAAGATGCATTTTTTATGGAAAAGTTGGAAAGGGTCTTTGATTTGCCCCTTGGCATTCCTCCTTTTCAGGAAACTCATGAATAAAAAAATGTTGAAGAGTTTGTTTTCTTAGCTTGTCTGCTTTTTACCATGAAAGGAACAGCTTTTGGGAAAGCTGCTTGTTTATCAGAATTACTTGGGAGTTCAGAAACTGGGGTAGAAAATTCTAGTGCTTTTTATGAGGTGGAGAGAATCTGCATTGAGGCTGTGCCTTTTAGATATGTATGTTTTGAATTGCCAGCAAGTTGGCCGTGCAAGGACTGTGATTTTGAGGAGGCTCAAAAATACTTAGTTCTTGTTTGTAGAAGGTTTTTTCTTCTCTCTGACCTATTTCTGATACTACAACAATGTTGAGAAAGGTTGATTTAAAGTGATAATTAAAGTGATACTTCCCTTATTTTAAAGAACAGTTTTGCTATCAATATACCAGGTTAATTATGCATTCTTTGAGCCCCAGGTGCAGAGGAATGTTATTCCTGGCTCAGTGGGATTAGTGGGGCCTTTCTGTTTTGCAGTAGGTTAAAGTCTATTTCATGCTGGAAAAGTGTACCAGGTAAACAAGGCGCAGTCTGTTGTAACTGAGCCTCTGTAAACACTCCTGCTTCATGAATGGCATGATTCAGTGTATCCTCTGTATAATATTTTACATCTGAGTAATTTGACACAAGCAATTGGTTGAATGCATCATGGAGCTCTTTAGGAGCACTCAATGAAAGTATTGTCACTTAAAAAAAAAGAAAAAGTTGACATGCCAAAAAATATGAGAAGGTGCTGGGCCCTTGTGTGCTGACCAAAGGAGAAGTTGCAGTACGTTCTCATTTTCTTCAAGCAAAAAATGGTAGAGAGAAACATTTTAGAGCTCTGTTACCTGCAGGAGCTGTTCTAGTGACCTCAGCCAAATCCCAGGGAGAAAGGATGTGATGATGGAGAAAACAGTGGCTGAGTATGGTCCTACAGGACATCAAGGCATTCGTACATGGAGGGTGGGAGGTGCGTCTCTAAAGTCCTCATTCTGGACAGTAAGCATGCTAAGTGTTTGAGGAACACCTTGGCATGCTGATGTGGTAAGTGTGTCCTTCCCAACTTAATGTCTGTCCCCCTGCAGACTTCTCTTTGAAGTTTACTAAGTGCAGTTCTGCTAATGACTTCTCTAAAGTTGACAGTATGAAATAACTCCAGTCCATAATGGCAGGATTTCATGGTTGTAAAATACTTGTCCTGTGATCATTTTTAATTGAAGTGTTGCAAGAGAATTTAATGTCTTGAGTTTAATATTACGTGTTTTTTTGTCCCTTTCTCAGAGTCTGTAAAAGAAGAGGAGCTTCAGAAAAATAATTCAAGAAGTGAGAATGAAACACTGCAAAATGTGATAGACGGTTTGCACAGTATAACACCAACAAAAAAAGAGGTGCCCCCAACAACAGCTAAAATCACTTCAATGACTGCAGTAAAACCATCTCCAGCAAGAGGTGATTCTCTGCTCAGTGTCCTCTCTCATGCAGTGACTGTTAGTCCTGTTTCTCAGATGGATGTTGATGCTTCTGAAGACACTAAAATTGAGGAAGAGGATCTTCTAACAGATTTGAAAGACACACTAAATAGTTCACTGCCCATAATAAAAGAAACTCTGGAGTCTGATGGAGATGACTATGGTCCTTATGAAATGACATCGAATTCAAGATATAGTCCAGACCTCCTAGACGTGCCAGAAGATGAGGACTCTGACACCATTAGTAATTATAACGAGGAGATTAAGTCCCATGAAGAGAGGATGAAAGACGCTACTGTTGCAGATTTGGAAGAAGACAGCCACTTCTTCTTTCATCTGGTTATAGTTGCCTTCTTAGTAGCTGTTGTTTATATCACCTATCACAATAAGAGGAAGGTAGGTGCACAGTTAAAAGTTAAGGGAGATTGCTTTAATATTTAAAATTGCTTGGACATTGTCACCATTTTAATAAGAGGAACTTGGCTTTTTGGGGAATCAAACGTACTGTGACTACTTATGAAAAATTGTGATCATTAATATCATTTTCATCTATACAGTGGAAACAAACTTGAATCAAACATTTTAGACAGAAAAATGGTAACATGAGCAAGCAGTAACAGGACACTGACAGTGTCATGTGGACATGACTTCTAGAAATAGCGCCTGAGTGAAGTCACTTGAAGGTGATGAACTCCTTTTGGTTCTGCCCAGGATTATAAACAGCAAATTAAGAAAGCATTAATCTCAGGTGATGTGAGGATGTTCTTGATATAAGTATGTGAATACTTGTAACATATACTCACTTGAAGGTCATTTGTAAATGGTAAATATTTCTTGGGCTTAGCTGTAAATTTTTAGAAAGCTCTTTATGTTCAGTTTTACACAGGCAGAAACCAGCTTATTAGTGGTTTGGGGGAAATGTTTTTCAGCATGAACTAATTCTCTGCATCTCAGAGTTGCCTGATTAGTAGTATTTGTTCCAAATATGTCGCTACCACAGTAATATGCACAGACAAATTACCAGTCACATCATAGATTAATTCCTAGGTCTGGGGAGCCCCACTGTTTCTCTTTATCCTTGTGCAGAACACTGGTTTGGTCCAGGATTCTGGGGAATCTGGAAAGAACACAAAAAATACTTGTACTTTACAGTACTGAAATATAACTCCAAGTGGTTATAGGGGAAGTGTTCTAGAGTGCCCCTGTTGATTTTGGAAATTTAACTTTGAGATAAGTTTGAATAAAATTCCCTCCCTTTCCTACCTAAATGAAATAATATATGGAAGGTCATTTGGGTAACAGGAAAGTGATCTGTTGCTCTTACACTTCAGCACTTGAAAATAATTTTGTGAGCAGAAAATAGACTAGTGCTGTAAATACATCCCCAGTGGCATGTATTTATGTGAGACTTAGCTCACTCTATTCCTTTTTTCCCTTCCTGTGCCTACTTTTATCATCCCTTTGCCAGTACAGCCAGGTTTTGCTGTAAACTGGGTTCCTAATATGAAGTAGGCAGGAGACGGTGCTGAATAGGATAAAGATTCCAGATATTCTTAAAACTGAGCACCTCAGTGCTTGTTTTGCCACGTAGTCTCTGTTCAGTGCCCTGCTGCTATTGCTAAAGGGGCATGGAGTGTAATGCAGAGGGAGTTGTGTGGGTGCTGCTCTTCTAGCATTTGTTTCACCACCAGTAATGCAACTTTAACAAGAGTGAACGGCCAGAATAGGTGAGATGAATGAACAAATGCACCACATAGGGCAGAATTCTAATAAACTCTGCATGCAGTGCAGTACTGCTCCACTCCAGTACATCTGGGGCTCCATATGTGCCCATATTAAAGGAATTATGGGTGGGATGGAGGAGTTTTGGCAAAACTGTAGCTGAGCTGCAAAACTGCAGTCTGTGGCTAGGACAGTATGGAAATGGCTAATGACTTGTGACATGTTGTATAGTAACAGTATTGCCATTGCTAAGAGCCCTGGATGAGACCGTGATTGCAGGTGCAGCTATGAAACTGGCTCTTGAAGCCAAAATATTTCTCCATGTACTTACATCTTGGCTCTGTTTCCTTGCAGATCTTCTTGTTGGTCCAGAGCCGCAGATGGCGGGATGGCCTGTGCTCCAGAACAGTGGAATATCATCGTTTAGATCAAAACGTTAACGAAGCGATGCCTTCCTTGAAGATAACCAACGATTATGTATTTTGAAAGCACTGTGATTTGCGTTTGCTGAACTTCTCAGTCTTTGCCTGCCTAGTCATGTATGATATTCAGGTATTCTAAATATGCCGCTTGTGCTGAAGTGAGGGGGACTTTCTCAGACACGGATTTTTCGGATTAAATCTCATGCAAGGTCAAGGGCTTGATGCACCTGTTTGCTACTTTGGTCAGGTTTTAAATCAGCTATATAGAGTTTAATAATTAGTGCCCTTTCTATTTATCAAGCATCTTCCCTTCTATCTAGAGCAGTCTTAATAGTAGTAATGCAAAGGGAAAAAAAAGCATCAAGTATCTTAAGTTTAATTTATTAATGTTTGACATCGCTGAATCAAATTAATGATCTCTTTGCTAATCACTGAAATGGTTTATAAATCCGACTGTATTACAGTTCGAAAAATAATTAGTTTTTTTCTGTGCTGAAATCCTGGTGCTGCAAAAATAATTATGTTTAAAATACTTCATTAGAGAAATTATACACTGTATTTCTTTAGAATGCTCCAGATTTATGAGAAGGTCTTGCAGCTTCTTGACTGTCCATATTTTTTTTTCTTTAATTATATTTATGACTGTTTTATTATCTTCATAATTACTGAGTGGAAAATAAACTTTATGATATAATTTTAGTGAAATATGGATGACAGGCTTTCGGTACATCAAAACTTTCCCTTGGATTTGAGGACAGTTGGAACACACTGTTACATACTCTGGTACGTTAGGAACAGGAGAGGCCTGAGAATAAAAGAACAACATATTTTGTTGCTACTCTGACCAAGGTAACAGGCAGATGAAGGTAATAACGTGTGGGCTGCCAGTCTGTGGAGAGCACATTCTCATTTTTGACAAATATTTAGCATTACTGTAAAGCAATTACTGGTACATTAGGGGTTTTTTATTATTATTATTCATTTTTAACCATGTCTTTTGTACGTTCATTATTTATGTTTTCATGAGTTGTAAAATTTAAAATCTCATTAGTTTTCTGTACATTCTGTTTATGAGTTAGTTTTCAAAACCGATTAAATGTGTAAATAATAGTGGATCAGAACCGTAATTAATGACTCGGTATTCACGTGATTATCTAACACTTTGAACAAAATCAGAGCGTTCCGGGTATCGGCATGAAGATTCGAAGGCTTGTTACTGTCTTACTAGTGAAACACTAAAACCTCCAAGTTCTACTGTTACCTTCTTTTCATAACCACAAGGAAGTAAAGCACAAAATATACCAAATCTGTTTTCTTGCCATAATTTTTATTATATTTGGACTTGTATCACTTAATATTTTAATAAGGTTTTTAAAATAAATGGCAATAATAAGCTTGTGGGTTTTTTTTTAATCTCAGCTATTTTTCTCCTTTTATACAGTACCTTACCATAGAGAGTTTATTTATGCCTAGATCTGAACAAACTATGCCAAATCTTCATTATTGGTGAAATTCAGCCCATGCGGAGGATATGTGCAGTTTGTTTTATGCCTCTGTTAAATGATATGTAGGGTAGATAGCAAAGCTTGACTGAAGGCATTCAAGCTGTAAAAAATAAAATATTAAATTTAAAAGATTTTTTTTAATGTAAGTTATAGTTATATAATTAGCATCATCTAATTTTCTTAAATTTTAGTACAGCTTTTGGATGGAGGTACTTGAGACTCGCCTGAACACCTGCACTAAAGCATAACGCTGCTTTGGTGAAGACCCAAGGGTAAAATTACCTTGCAAAGCTCTTCTAGAAAGGTTGGGTTTGGAAAGAAGGGGACTAATGAATGTTTTCCATGGTTCAGTAGCTTTCTTTTTAAACGCCATTCATAAAAATTTAGTGTTTTTGGCATTAGATCATACAATTTGCAAAACAGTTGTTTCTTTGAGCCTGGTACTGCAGGACTTGCGGAGAACACAGAATGAAATACTATTAAAAGTTCCTGATAGCATAAATACGCAATAAACCTCAACTTAAAACTTTTCTTGACAGCCGTTTTCTCCTCATCCTACTGAGGGAACGAGGTCCACCTATTCGGCCTCTTGGCTGCAAGAGGAAGAATGCTTTATAAATATAGAGTAGCAAATCTGCTCTGGGTGAGGCTGGTCAAAAAGAGGCACATTTTGCTGATTTCTGGAATTTCTCAATGCGCTACCTTGTTCCACCCTGCGTGTTTTCCCAGGCTCCTTAAACACGGTGCGTTTGGCTGAATCCAACCAGTGTAAATGTTTTTCTCCCACATTTCTGAGCTGCCAACAATGCCCTATTTAAGCCTATGTAAATGTATTGGCAGAGAATCTTGCTCTCCCTCACGTCTTCCCTCCCTGCAAAGACTTTCTGTAGGGTGAGAAATTTATTAGCATTCCAGCTCCTGAGCTGTTATTTCCAGCAAACACATTCTTTAAAACCCCCTAATTCTTGAGGGAGGAAGAATACATAATCAAACTACTAATAGGATTGCTTTTTGTATAAGTTTTCAGGGTACATAAACTATTATCAGTTCATTTACTGAAAGTACTTGGGAATTTGTTTTGTGGTTATCACATTTTAAGATGCTCTTATATTTTTATTCTGTTGTGACGATTCTTCTCCCACCGTCTTAGTATTCACCACTTGCACCTAACACGACTTAGGCCTAATGGAGTAAAACTCACTTGACTGTACTGTGAATGTCAATAAATTCTCTTCTGAAATGTCTATTTAGCTGTCTTCTCTGAAAATCCTCCTGCGTGAGGTAACGGCAGAGTAGAAATCTGTATCTTGAACCTTTTCCCCTTGATAGTCGTATCAGTCATGAGACCTTTTGAGGTGAGTGGCTGGTTTTGGAGTCTCAAACCCTGGCTTGCAAAGGTGTGTTTTTCCAGGGCTCTTAACCCTCCCTCATGTGCCATTGGTAATCTGAATGTTTGTAAATCCACAGGAACTCACTATGCATTTCATATCCTTGAAATTCTTTCAACAATATATACCTACGGGCTTCATTTTTGGAATTCTTAATTCCCTTTCAGAAAGTGAGCTGTTTTAAATACTTGAGATGAATCTTGCTCCATGCAGTTGGCAGTGGCTATAGCTGCCATAAGCTGCTAGAGCGCCTTATAGAGAGGGGCTTTGGAGCCAGTGCTTGAGCTCTGCTGAGAAAGCAGGAGAAAGTCCTTGTTTGGCCAAGCAAATTCCCTTTCAATGATGGTGTTTGTGGAATATCACTGTTTTAAAACCCTGAGCCCTTGGCCCTGCAGAGCAGCTGTGCTGAAGTGCTTCCCAGGGCCCTTGTGCACCCTTCTGTCCTTGGTAGTGTGAAAAAGGGCCCATCCTCTTGCATGGATGAAGGATTGGATGTGCTCCATGTCTCCATCTCCCTTTCCCCCTAGGAAATTGCGTCTTTTGCAATAGCCCTTGGATAATTGCCTTAACAGGGGAGTTACCACGTGGAGTTGAGTGGCTTTATAGGCTGTGATCTAATAGCACCCATAAAGGAGGGAAGGCTTCCTGTGATCCAGGTTTATAAGGACTCCACCTGCACCTGAAGAGTGGGGCATGTGTCACCCATTGTGTAATAAAAGAGCCATTTGCTGATGA
>JAUBOD010001004.1:6228336-6240308 GCA_032353885.1 Nothura maculosa
TCTTGGCACCAATGACACTCTGCAGGACTGCTGGATACATATTCCTGCTGCAAGGGGCTCCCTTGGGACTATCCCTGCTCCCCTGGGACTATCACAGCCTGGGCTCCAGGGACAAAGTGGTTGCATTTAGTGAATGATTCCATTTTAGTCTATGATGGCCGGCAAATACTTTGCCTCTGGTGACTTCTACAAGCCCCTCTGTTGCGTCTCTGCTTTCCTTTACCCAGAGGAAAACGTTGCTTGCTCTTGGTCAGGTGTTAGGAGATGATGGAGCATCCTTGGGCTGCATGGGTTAGAAGATAGGCTACGCTTTGAGCAAGAAGCCACCCCAAAAGGGGCATCAGCCAAGAGGATGTGGCAGAAAACTCAGTCATCTTTCTGGAGGAAAAATGATCATTATCCATGGGGCTGATCTAAATATCCACAAAACCACTATAACCCACGGTCCCAGCTCTATTTAGCACAGCCAAAATAGTCTCAAGCGCCAAAACTTATGATATAGGCAGAATAAGAAAGCTTTTACTGCCCCCCATAACTCAGGCAGAGCGAAGAAATGGAATCAGGTGGGATTTCCTGGTGTTGTGGAGAGACAATGAAAATGACTCACTTGGACATTTTATTATAGCCACTGGGAGCCAAATGTAAATTATGCAGTTAAAAAATGAAGCCAATAAAAGCAAGGAGATTTAAATAGGAAAGTGGCACATGGCAGTCAGATTTAAAGCCAGCTGGAGGTTATGTAGTGGCAATGAGATTAGGAAAGCCAAAGAGAAAGCCCAGGGCCATAATAGAGCTGATTTGTTACAGGTACATAGCTGAAATAATAATAATACAAAGAAATTCTATTCTGCCTGTTGCCACACTCTCTGATCTCATAACATTAATAAGGTCATAATGAAATGCTGGCAAATTTTGGTCCCTTATAACACTTGAAGGGCGTGCTCGAGTCTACTCCTGAGCACTGCAGGATGCTTCCTCTCCAAGCTGCAGACTTGTATTAGTTTTTTCCTAATGCAATCAACTTATATTTTGATGCATGTTCTGTGAGGAGGATTTAGTGCCTGAGCTGTGGTCAGTGTCAGCAATGAGCTCACGCCTTGCTGGCCCCTTCTCCTGACACCGCATAAAGAACCAGTGTTAAGAAATGCAGCAGAATGGGAGTTTGGGAGCTGGGAAAAGCCCTTCCCTGTATCCTGTGCTGCTGCTCAGCCTTGTCTGCAGCCCTGGGCTCATATCCTATAGACACCTGCTTGTCTCACAGAGAAAAAGTCATTTCTGAGGGGGAAAAATATCCCAGACCCTCTGAGTCCGTACAACAGTTGCTCGTGGGTTGCATGCTCTGCACTTGGATGGTTGTTCTCTCGTTGGTGCTCCCTAATGAGTTGACTCAGCTGCTTTCTCACTCATGTCTGAGTAATCCTAGCGAGGTGGGAGCAGAAATCTTGAGCTTTGAATTGCGGGTTTTATGTGGGAGGTCTGTCCCCATCCTGCTCGTGCTGCAGGTGGGATTGCTGCCTCCTCCGCTGGATGCGCCTGTCTGGATGTACAGGACCCGCACGGAGGAGGCCACAGCCTGGTCCTATTGCTTGCAATTGGAGAGCTTTGTATTAAATCAGGCTGTGTTAGAACAAGCTGCTGTTGTGGCTGCTCATTGCTTGTCCTGTGTAGAGAGGGAGGATGATGCCTGGTTTAACCCAAAGGCTGTTCCCGGAGCGCTGGTAGCGGCTCCTGCCCTTTCCAGCGTCTCCATCCACACCTCCCTTCCCGGAACGGCTCCTCCGAAGCCGGGATCTGACAGGAGCTCCTGCCTTGCTGCTCCCAACAATGTGTTTCATCCGCCGCTTTCCAGCCCTGCTCTGCCAAGCTGCCCGCCTTGAGTGTTGGTGTAGAAATTCCAGCTGCGCTGGCTGACAGTCCTAGTCCCAGAAAAAGTTCCAAAGTTTGTAGCATTATTGCCTCAGAGGCAGTTCAAATGCTTTTTTGTTTTATTTTTATGTTTTATTTTTATTTCTTTCCTCTCTCTGCAACTACTTTTCACTTGTTTTCTCACTTTTCTCTCACATTTACTGACCCATGGACCTGGGTCAAGGTATTTGGGCCATCTCCAATAAAAACCCATTGTCTTCTTTCCTCCTTTGCTCTGCAACCGGTTTGCACACCAATTTTGGGATTTAACCAACAAATGCATCAGAAATGGCATCATATCCCTGTGCACAACCTGCACTACCTCCTAACCGGGAGGGGTGTTGTCTCTTATATGCAACCATATAAATGTGCTGAGCAAATAATGGCTTTTTTCTTTCCCCAGTTAATATTTCATTAACAGGTAAATAAAAGTAGGAAAGTTTTCATTTTGATCCCTAAAGATGTGAGTAAATAATATCTTGCTACTTAATTGGATGTGTGTCCAATTTTGACATTTTTTTTATGCCTCAGGCATGACAGAGGCTAAGAAAATGTATGATTAGGGAAAAATCAAGCCAAGAGCTGGCTCTTAGAATTAGGTTGTCCTTCTTTGACGTAGCTTTTTAACTTTAATTATGTATGCAATATTATATCAAGAAAATCTGTTTTTTTTGGGTTTTTTTTTTTGTTTTTCCTGACTAATTAGTTAATCCCTGGCTAATGCTGATGGAAAACCATGTTTCAGGGAGGTCTGTTGTTGCACATCTGAAGAGTGAGGCAATTAGCGGGAGCGTGCACTAAAACTGAGTCTCCAAACTTGCACAAAATGTTTAATGAGACAGCTGGGATAGACCCGACTGGGAGCCAAATGTCTTGCAAGTTGCTCACTGTTGTGAAGCCAAGACGTGCGCCTTGGAGAGCCGCTCTGCTTCCTGCCAAATTCCTCCTTATCCGCTCCCAGCGGGGCAGCGAGTCTTGGGAAAACGGCTGCTCTGAATGGGAGGTTTTGATCCAAACTGAGCTCCTTATCCCCAGGTTTCCAAGGGCCTTTTGGGCCTTTCTCCCGGCACCCGGTTCCACGCAAGGTGAACAGCTTTGTTGGAAACGCCGCATCACGGCATAAATAATTGATTTTCCACTTTCTGCAGAGTTCTTGGCAGCCGAAGCCCTGGCAGCCGGATGGATCTCAGCAGTGAGGCAGAAGGTCTTTTGTCTTGGAAGCCTGTGCTTTGTGAAGGTGTGTTTTTAATTGATGCAGCTCTTCTGTCAGCTGAAAGAGGCATTTCATCAAACAAACACAATCTACAGCTTTATTCGGGAGCTTCTTTGAGCCCAGTGTCGCATGGGTTGACAACAGTGTCCCTTGCAGGTCATTTTCCCAAGGCATCAGTCAGCTGTTTATGTCCCAACACTTGTTGCACAAGTCTGCAGGTTCTCTGCAGACCCCAAGGCCAGTGCAGACAGGATTTGGGCTGAGAAGAGCAGGCTTAGGCAGGACATGCTGAGAAGAGCAGGTTTAGGCAGGACACGATGCACTGCTTGCTTGTGGTGGCCTTTGGGTGACGCTTCTCTAGCAAGGTCTCATCTTGGGCTGCAAGGAAGCTATTGCCTAAATATTGCATGTGGTGGAGGGCAGAATGGGGTCTCCAACTGCTGGTTTTAGTGACTCTTAAGTCACGTTCCCTGCTGGAACGGGGCTGGAAGTGGCTTTCCCTGCATCCATCTGAACTCATGGATGAGACATCCTCCCCTCATCCAATGGTGTCTTGGACAGCGGTCCAGCTCCCGGGCCCTCTGATGCAGGACAAGGTTCATGTGGTAGCAGGGTGAGAACGGGAGCTGGTTTTGTATGATTTATTATTTATTTTGGAGAAGCCACGTGTCATTTGGGCACAAAATACTTGCTCAGTATCTGCATGAGGAACTTGATACGACTGAGGTCTATGAGTTCATGGGGTTATTTTTTTGCCAGTGAGCATCATAGGTGTCCATCTGAAGGAAAACATCTGTATTTTGGGCTTCATGCATGTTTGAGTTCAGGATTACCCCCTGGTTTCTAGCTTGTCTGCGATGGCCTCAAAAGTGGGTTAAAACTAATGGTCTCAAATTTCTTTTGTGTAGGTCATTACACCAATGAAATACTTATAATTATTTATTTTTTATTTTACATGATTGAGCAAGTGAGAATCAGCCCTAAGCCAGCAGGAACTCCTCCTGCTTGGCCTCCATCATCTCCCCCATTTTCCCCTCAGGAACATTATTAAGAAATGGAAACAAATAATTTTCTTGAAAGGAATGTCATGGCAGAAGGAATTCTCAGGGTGTCTGTCTGGCAAAGCCAGTGGCTTCCTGGCAGCGAATTGCACTGTAGTAAATTAGAGAGGCATTGCATCAATTCCAAATTGACTTTTTAAAAATAAATGTTAATATATTCAAAGCAAATTCTGTGATCCAACCGTGCCAGCCAGTGCAAGCATTAAGTAAAAGAGTCAATCAAGACAATGTTGTGATTGTATAATTCAGAACGGCTGTGTATTCTAACTTACTTATTCTTTTTATTGCTACAGCTCTATTACGGAGAGCCATAAAATGCTGTTTATGCCTCTTCATTCATTCGCTTGACCCTTATTTAAAATATAATTTTTTAGAAGTCACTTTAAGCTGAAAACATCACTACCTCTGCAGGTGATAAGGGTGTTAACAGGCAGCAGTGTTTCGCTGCAGCCTTTCTCGACGCGTAGCACATCAGTTGCTAATTGGACTTGGAGGAATTGCTGAAGCTCCTTGCAAGTGTTGAGCCTGATCCAGCAAGAATCCTCTGCATTTATGTCAGTGAAATCAATTACCGGAGTCTGCTCTCCTTCCATTTCTTTAAGGTCAAGGTGGCCTCTGTGGAGTCTGGATTTGTGGAGTGCAGGATTAAAGTTGATCTAGGTGATAGAGGTGACAGCGGGGCTCGTAGTCCACTGTTTTAGTCCGTTTTCCTGCAGAACTGATACCTAGGTTATCAAGTTGGCTGTGTGGGAACCTATTCCTCCTTCGTGCAACTCTTGAACCTTTTATATAACCGTGATTCCCAAGGTAGAGACCTGGAAGAGATTCCCACTGATGTGAGGTGGGAATTTCTTAGTCACAAGACCCGTCTTTCTCTTAACAGCCGTAAGATGTTTCACAGGTTCTTTTACCTCTGGATTCTGTTGTCTTGGACAAAATCCAGGGATAGACCTGCATGTTTTTGCTGTTGCTGGTGTGATGTGTGGGGCTGCATTCCTGGCTGTATTACCCTGCATTTCCCTTCCCATCTTAATCTTGCATGGAGGCTGGATCAGGGGGCCGGCCGCCTTTCCATTCATCTGCCGGATTTAGTGTTTCTCCTAATATACTCACAAGGCTGCGGGTTACTTTCATCTGGCCTTTTTACTACCTTGTTCTTATCTTCCTCCTGTTGTCTTTTCAGAGCTCTTTATAAAACAGCGTCTCTCTACTACGCACATCTCATTTATTAATAATTCATTAATCATTTTATACTAGCGAGGGAAAAAGGCTCTAAAACCAACAGCGAGAGGCGAGCGCAGCTTGGGAGCTGCGCTGGGTGTGTTTTGCACCTCAGGCTGCAGAGAAGTGCCAGAGAAACCCAAGCTCTGGCTTTGTAGATCTGCTCTTTTTTAAAAAAAGATGTTATTTTATTACAACCAGACTTGTAGTTGCTTTAGATTTTGAAGTTAAGATCCACCTTTTTACATATATATATATATATTTACATATATATATACACATATATATATATATATAAAATTTTTGATAGTTTTAAGTCCCTGTTAGTAAATAGAGTCTGGTCACCAAGGACAGCATCGTCCTTGAGCTTTTTGTTAGTCTGATTATGACCCAGAGTTTGCTTCATATAATCTTCCTTTTCAGGGCACACAAAGCAACTCATGATGAATACGTGGGCTGGGGTAAACCTCTGGAGATAATAAGTCCCCAAATACACAAGATGTTGAGCAAGTTCCTATACTTCATCCAAGCTTCTGCCACTAAGTCACAAGAAGGGATAACACTATGAGTTAGTAATTTATTTCCATATTCTTTAATCATATTTCAGTGGCTGTTTGGTTTATGACCTTTAAAAGCACCTTAGATTTAGATTGATAAATGAGTGGCAAATAAATTTAGCAAAATAAGCAATTTCAGCCTATACGAGGTCAGCAGAGGGCTGTGCAATCACTGCTTCTATTAATATGTTGTATTTCAGTCAAAAGCTTTTAAACGTCAGAGGTTTTCAGAGGGAAAACCTATAGCTTTGATGAATGGGTTTCTTCTAATAGCTGCATGGGAAATGAAAATCAAATTAAGGGAAAAAACATCTTGTCCCTGTAAGAGGATGGAGATGTTACCTGTGCTCTGGCTGTGGCAGCTGGGCAGCCTGGTGGAGCCTGCAGTGAAAAATGGCTCAGCTCATAGATTATCTTTCCTCTCATAAACCATGTGAATACGCTAGTAAATTAGGGATAATCTCTGTCAATTAACTGAACTGCTATTATTATTATTGGTATGGGATTTGAGCAGAAGAGCCAGTTAAGATAGGTGAAGTAAACAGAGTTTTTTTTTGCAGATCCTTGCAGAGAAAATGGAAAAACTGAAGGCAGGGAAGGGTTTTGCAGCTCCAGAGGCCATGGGAAGGCCTGTTTACTCATCAACATTAGCAGGAGGTGCATATTGAGCTTGAAAATATGAGGTTTTTGAAAATATGAGGCTTGGAGTGAGGTAGGAAGTTGGATTTGTTAAAAGCAACAGGGAGAGGGTCATTATGGAGAGATTCAGGAGTTGCAGGGGGGGAGCACATTAAAAGAGGACTTGGAGCTAATTTTTGCTTCTCATAAAAGAGAATTGTGGCCACAAGTGGAATTAAAAAAAACCAAAACACTGTAAAAGCTGTCGTTTTTACAGTGAAATAAAACCAGTATTTGCCTCTAAGCTGTGGGTCAGATGGCTGGCCTGGATAAGATGCTCTTGCAGAGCTCCCGCGAGGCCAAGCTGGCCTAAAGGGGAGATAAACTGCCAGCCTGGCCTTGAGAGGAGGCTCTGCATGGAGGAGGCTGCTTGGTCCCCTCTGCCTGGGGGATGAAGGCCAGGAGCCCTGCGGATACAGCCTGGGAATGGGTGAGGAAGGGGAAGGAAGGAGACCCAGGCCCCGTGAGCAGGTGATGGGAGGGCGGCTGCTCCACGAGGAATGTGATTTACACCGGAGCTGTCGCGGGTACCGAGCCCAGCGATGGAGCGGGAATCGTGCGCTGGCGCTTCCATCTCCAGCGGTGCTTGCTGCTGATTTAGGATCACTTAGGCGGGTGATGTATGATTCCAATTAGGAAACAAAGGTGTTTACTGCGTCTCCGTGATATGTTTAGGTGGGGAAAGTGCTTTGCACGGCCTTTCTGCTTGGGCTGCGGCAAGGAGAGCAGGGAGTGCCCGTGGGCTGCTTGCTGTAAAGTTGCTTCAATGTCAGTCAGGAAAGGAGCCTGGATCAGCCTGGATCGGCCTCCTCGTGTGCGTGTCCGAGTCAATGGGAAGTCACTGAGCTGGATCCTCGGCGGGTAATTTTGGCCTGTTGCCACCCAGGACAATGGAACTCGGTTGGTCGAGGCCACCTGGACCCCCTTCCTTTGGAGTCGATGCCCTCAGCTAGTGGGGAGCTCGGCCCTGTTAGTGGCCTTGAGTTACTGACATCCACTAGGGCTTTTCTTAGGCCATTAGGAACTGTGTTTTTTGAAGGAGGATAATGCAAGTGTTGTCCCTGCTGCCAATGTGAAGTTCACAAGTGTCCCTAGGCTGTAGTTCACACGTCTACAGCAGCCCCAAGAGCCCTTGGGTTTGGTAGGACACTAAAGCTCTGTCCCTCAATACAGGGCCACATGGTGTCCGAACAAGGCAGCTCCAAGCTGGAACCCATGGTGAAATAAGAGGGCAACATGAAATGAATTCTAAACAAGAGCAGCCGCTGAGATGCCGGAGTCATTAACATCTGAAAGGGGTGTGTGATGGGGAGATGTTTCTGCATGGAATTAGCACAGGGAGAGCTCAGTGACCAGTGCTGCTGTGAGGGATGTGTTGAATCTGGTGACAAGGAAGGGCCCTCTCCCTCCCTGGCTTTGGCTGTGGATCAGGGAACCCAAATACGAGCATCTTTTTCTGTCTCTTGGCATCTCCTACTTGGTGCATGACTTGCTCTACCTGCGTAGTCCATTATTGCTTACTTGTATCTTCCATGGTGTTGAGGACAGTGTGCACACCACATGCTCTTAATTAAATGTGACTTAATTAGGCTGCAGTGTAAGTGCCACTGCATCACTGAACTCCAAAACGGTGCAGGAACCTGTCTGCCTCTCCCAGAATGGATTGGCACAGGGGGGACTTGTTCATCTTCAGTCCATGGAGCCTTGGGGCCATCCAGGCCTGTGATTTCCACCAGCCACATTTTCCAGCTGAAGGTGAGGACAACAGCAAGCTTTTCAGATTCATGTGCTATTCATGCAGTCCTCTAGGCTCCAGTGAAGCCCTTATAAGATAATAAGAAATTAATGAAACGTGGCAGTCTACACCTCCACTACAGTTTTCACGCAGAGATCTCCACGTTCCACTAATATTTATTAACTGAGTTTTGCAGTAGTCCAGGGAGGTCGGAGTTTAATTTCAGATGTGAGGGACTAACTCTGGACTGTGCTGGACTGAAGACCTACTGGAAAGGTAAAATGCCCACTGATGTGGAGGACAAGGCCAAGGATGATGCCTCATATGGAGCTTTAGAGAGATAAAATTACAGAAGGGAAAAGGGCAGGAGAGAACCCATTAGAGTTCAGGAAAGGAGAGCTGTCCTGTGCAAGAGGGATGGATGCAGACTGGAAGGGGACAATAAAGAGAAGGGCACTCAGGAAAGGACAGAAATAAGGGAGTGGGAACATGAGTGACCAAGAGGATCTTTGTCAGTCTTTGCTGCACACCTCGTATTTTATAGAGGTGTGACAGGTCTTTCCAGCTGGGTTAAATTGGATATAGGGCTTATGTTCATTTGACGCTTAAAACTGCCACTTTATATGTTTAATATAAAACATTATCCAGCATCTTCAATATGTGCATAAGCAAGAATGTTTCAAACTGCCTGAGTGATCCCACTCCAACTCTCACTGAGTTTGAGCTTTGAGTACTTGCTTCGTATGGTTCACTTGAACACAGAAAGCTGTTGTAGGCAGGTGTGAGATAATCTATTTCAGTCTCTGTGTGTGATCCTGCTCCCTGGTATGCTGGGAGCACCTTATTCCCAGAAATCCCAAGGTCTGTTAGTCTTTGCAGTGTTTTTCTCAGTTCTATAGTCATTCTAGTTCTCAGTCTATTTGTCAATGTTCACTTAATCTCAGTACTTCAGCTGCAATCCCCAAATAAACAAAGAACTCCTCTTCTCCCCTTCCTTCCTAACTTAGATCTCCTATATATTATTTACAGTTGTTTACTAGCATCCTGCTGGGATGAAGGCAACAGCTTTGTGTTTTTTCTGCAGTATCTGTTGCTAGCGTGCGGTGACATCCCCTCACACAAACGTGTGTGTCAGCACAAGGATGTTCCCTTGCATGGTGAGCACAAAGCCAGACATGGTTTACATCTGTGGGGTGTCACTTAGCGTGGAAGGGACTTTATGAAAATCACTGCTAATAAAAGCTGCTCTCTGCAAGTTATTTGTGCACGCAGTTGTCTGCAATATCACTTTTTTTTTTCTTTCTGTTGATTTCTATCAAGTGAGGCTGAGCCTAATAAAAATGAAGCAATACTGAGGATGTGTGGAACAATTCCCTCCTCCCTGGTAAAATGCCATGATCAAAGCAAACAATGGTGGGTACAGGAGACTGCCTGGCCCTGTCTTTGCTTTCATAGCCCCAGGGTGTAGGTGCAGTCCACGGGATTGCTTCTCAGCCTTGCAGGAATGGGAGGAAGCTCAAAGAACGGAACAGCCCCCTGCCATGGGGAGCCTAAGGGAGAATATGCACCTGAGGTCCTGAGTTGCTGGAAACTTCTCTTTCAAACGAATGGGCTGAGTGAGAGAAGCTACTCTATGGGCTTCTATAGCTTCTATAGGGAAAAGAAGGGGTCTGAGCTAAATCCAACAGCCCCCAGACCAAGCCCAGGCTCCCCATCTATGGGTACGCTCATCCTTTCTACAGTCCTCCTGCTTTCAGCTGTCACTCAGTTATATGTGCTTGTAAACTTGGCTTTGCTCAGGGGTGTGCAGCTCAGCTGCAGACTGCTGGATCAGCTGAAAATTAACAACCAGCACAACCTTTCCCTTAAAGTGGCCTTGCAAAGTGGGCAGTGCCAGCCTAAGACAAGGCCTGGCTCTGGACTCGGAGTTCTGTGGACCATGCAGCTCAGAGGTAACATATATAACTTGTATTTCTTTTTAAGTCCCAAATAATATTGCCTTTATTTTAATGGCAGGACAGAGTTTACTTTGCCTTTCTTCTTGCTCAAGGCCTTCAAGAGCTGATCTCTCATATCAAAACAGGTGCAATAAAATGTGAAGATGCAGTATAGGTAGTTATGGCCATGCTCTGGAGCTGGTTCCTCACAAGCAAAACAAGGGCTCTGCTTGGCCTTTTAGAGCTCAGTTCTAGAGAGTTGAGTTCGAATTACCAGATTTTATATGTCTAAAATGCAGGGAGGTGCATGTGTCAGGATGCTCTGCACCTACATGTGTGACAAAAAAAATTTAAATTTATTATGGCTAACGGGCTTATCTAGCTACAGTTAAAATAACTTGCTGAATTATTCATGTGATATTTGGAATCATGATTGTGGGAACAAATTAGCTGACTGAGAACTGGAAGCTGCTGTTGCTCATTAATGATGCAGGGAGGGCGGCCGGATGCGGGGCAGGCTGGCTCTGAGCATACAGATATACAGATGGGGTGTTTCTGTGCTAGAAAGACTCCTCCTGGGCAGCTCTTGTGTGAGAAAGCATCACCGGCACCTCTGCCTCTGCCAGCCAGAAGAAGACACGTGGGGACTGTAAGAACTTGGTAGCTGAACATAGTGGTTTGTTGCAGAAACAGCGTCCAGAACTTGCTTGTGGGAGATCCAGTTTCCCAATTCCCTCTCCCAAGTGCTGCTGGCTCGAGCTCAGGTAGGCTGGAGGAGCAGGATGTCTGCCTTGCAATGGCAGCTGTTGTGTGCATGGAGATGAGGGCCCTTCTGAGCTCAACGGTTGTGTCCCAAATCAATGCAAGGCCATCCCATGCGCAGGAGGGGCGATACCTTTAGAAAGGTCTCCAGCAGTAGAGAAGGCCAAACGGTGCCAGCTTGTTTTTTGCAGACAGTCCCAAGATGGACAATTTGCTCCAGAGAGCTGCCCTTGTAACATGAAGTGGTAAATCCAGATTGTTGGTATTTAGCAGAATGGTTCTCTCCCACTTTCTTCTGGTTTCTGCTAGTGAAATCCATCTCATCCATTAAAGATCATCCAACAGGCCATGCTCTACACAAGAAGTCATCTTGTAGCACCAAAGAACTGCTGGGTATAAGGGATTCAGGGCTGAGGGTTTGCCAGATGGTTTGGTGTGCCATCAAATAGGGACGATATAACACAAACAGGGCACGACTTGGATAATGAGGGGCTATATGTGATGTGATGTGATTGCTTTGATTAAGATAATAGTTGAAGCATGTGGAGAAGGAAATTATAATTTTTATATTCCTGATTGTGAGGTTTATTTTAAGGGCATAATTTCAAGATTGTCAAAATCAGAAAAGAAGATACTGAAGAAGTCGCCCAAAGGAAAAGAGAAATCACTGCTCCTTGATAAATGCATGAGGCCAACCATGAGGGTGCTGGTGGGTCATGAGGAATGGAGGTCTCCGAGAAGAGAGAGACCAGAATTCCCATTACTAATAAAGAAAACAGCAGTGCACTTGAGCATTAGACTTGTCTGCTTCATCCTAAGCCATTGGCAGGGATCTGTAGAGCAAATTGCTGCAGCACGTGAAGGAAATGGTGGTGTTTTTACATGAGGCCAAGACATCTAGTG
>JAUBOD010001004.1:6438786-6449598 GCA_032353885.1 Nothura maculosa
GTTTGCAGACTGCAAAGGAATCTGCTCCGTTTAACACTCGCTATCTCTCCAGCTGGAAAAATCTGAGCGTGAACTCGTGGCAGGTTTCCCATCTGGCAATTAATACGTCCCGATTTAAATGTGCAGCGCTTCGGGCTGGCAATAAAATGAACTTGGAGCTGTTGGTTGGTGTGTGATTAGTCCCAAATGGGAAGAACCTGGGGTCTGCAAAGGGCAGGACTGGCTTATAATGATCTTTGCAATGTCCTATGTAAATATATTAGGAGTTTCAAACGTTATGCATGTCATACTTCTATATGTAATAGAAATATGTGTTTGCTCTCAGATATAGTTCTTAATAGGCTGAATACTGAGTATGTTCTCAATATCCTTGGTGTTCTGAATACCAAAAAGGATTCCTCGCTATTCCCCTGCTGCATTTTCAGCTGGAAATCCCTGTTCATTGACTTCTTTGGGGAGTGATCAATTATACCTAGCTTTTAAGTGGAATCCTCTTAAATGTGATTGGCAGCTTAATTCCAAATAAATAGACTACATCTGTTGTAGGGGTAAATTATGGAAGTTCAATTGATTTTATGTAAGGATGCAGAAATAGGATGATTTGCTCCTGCATTTGGCTGTGGGTTTCCTTTTTTGAGCATATACAAGGAGTCTGATGATGCTTTTTGTGCATTTTTGTGCATTTTTCCGTCTAAAAGATTCCTGCTCACCTTGCTGAAATTCATGGGAGTGAAGCTGTGGGTCCATAAGAGTAGGTTGTGAGACGTTCCCTGATGCAGGGATCCGGGGTTTCCTTGGGAAGTGGGAGCAGCCGAGCGGATTTTGCTTCCCCCACCTGGGGCCATTCGTCCTCTTGACCCCCTTTAGCCCTGGGCTTTCAAGCCCAGCTCTGGTTACCCTGGGGATGTGCTCAACTTTGTGTAGAGAATCCGAATGGAGCCCTCTTGCACAGGAGGGATATTTAAAGTTGGATTCCATTGAATGGAAGGGATTTCTTACTGTTCTGTCTGTTATTTTTGCAAATACTAATATAGAAGCTAAAAGTGTCAGGTGATTTTTGAACAACTCTCTTGCTTCCGGAACAAAAGCAGTTATTGATACTGAACCTTTTGGGTAGAATTTCTTGCTGGTAACAGAGCGGCCGACTGGGCTCCCCAAACCAGCTGGGGGTGCCCGTGCTCATTGAAAGAGCTGCAGACCCTTGACTTTTGTGCTCAGATGCTCTTTCTAAGATACAATCTGAAGTAAATGCAACCCTACAAAGATATTCAGATGGATTTCCCTTCTTCTGCATGTTCACAAATGATGCGATGCTCGTCTTTTCCTTTGGAGAGCAGGGATATGGTTGGCCTGCTCCTTTGTGCCTTTCCATATGTTTGAAGAACAACGTTCAAGTTAAATAACATAGAGATTCTGTTCTGTACATATATTTTTGTCTTCTTTCCGGGATGTCTAACCCCAAATTCAGCGTTTGTGTGTGCATAAGGAAGAAAAGATGTTGATGCTGCAACATAGCAAGTTGAAGTAGTGCTGCTGTAGGTGGTAGAAGTTATTGCATGAGCAAGGGATATTTTGATCCTCTTAAAGAACAAAGCGGGACTGTGTAAACAGCAGGACAAAAACTAGGCAGGAATAAGACAGGATCTTTTCTGTGGGAGAGAGGAGCTCCAGCCATGAGTTTGAGTGCTGTAGCCTGGTGGCTTTCAGCAGGACATCTGCATCCACAGACCTGAAATGGAGCTAAAGGAAACCATAAAAAAATACCCTGAGAAGAGACCAAGAGATCACTTAAGAAAACTGAGACCATTGCAAGACAGAGATGAGCATTAAAGATTCACATGGATCGTGATAAAGAACACGGGGAGCTGAACGAGGGGAAGCGAACACAGACAATGTGTTTCAGAACCAAGAGAGGCTTAGGCAAGGAGATTTAGAAATGCTTTAAAGATAAAAAGGCCTGACGTTTGAGAATGGTTGATTAAAAGCTATTCAGCACAAATGCTAATTTTTTCCTGGGTGCTCTGTATAAGAAACCATGGAGCAAATTGAAATTCGAAATGCTGGGGAATACTAAAAGGCTCAAAGCTACAGATTCAATTAGTGACTACAAGAGAAAAAACCCTGCGCAGCTTCCACGAGAGCTCGCTCCGTTCCTGCTCCCGGCTCTGTGATTTAACAATCCTGTTTCCCTAATTCACTCCGAGCAGCGATTCCTGCCGGGGTGACGGAAAGCTGAGGAATCCGAGTCGGAATATCCTGTCAGCATATTCCAACTGAGCTTGGTTGGAACGGGAGGTGCTGATAAAGCCCTTGTGATTCCCTGGTTGCCTTTTTGCATGTCCTGTGGAGGCTGCTAATGAGAGATCTGCAAATAGGAGGGCTCTTCTAGCACAAATTTTTGGGGTTTTTCTGCTAAGAGCTGGGTCACCATGAGGAATTTCAGTCAGAAACCGTGGAGTTAATTGAGCGATGTTATTGCTGTGCTTTGCATGGTGGGAGTGTGTGGGAGATTCCCAGGATCATCCCGTTGTCCTGGGTGGCCTGGGATGGTTGTTGTGCAGTTGGCTTTGGGCCACAGCCCGTTGAGCAGCAGGTCCTGGTGCTTCGTGGTCACCACTTGCTGTGGAGCCGATGGATGGGAATTGGTCACAAACCACAGGGAAAGAGGAAAGTTCTCAAGTGAGACTTAAACACAAGGCTTTCATTAATGGTAGTTGCATTTTCCAACAGAGCCTCCTAGGATGCTTTGGAAAGGCAAGTGAATGAGGTGCCGTGCTCCTGCGTGCCAGGAAAAGTGTCACCTGCAACCAGAGAGGAGCCAGGGGCTTCTCAAACTGGACCATTCCAATCCCGTTGGTCTAGGCCCCATGGAACTGGAGTTCCCTGACACGTGCTGTGTTTCTGACTTATACAAATATATAAATAAATAGATTTACAAATGCCCCGTAGCCCTTCTGAGCTCAAAGCAATCTTGCTGACTGGAAAGCGCCGTGGTTGAGAAGGAATCACGGAGAATTCGGAGAAATTGGGGAATTGAGGAGAAATTGTGTCTCATCCTTTTGCTCTTGCAGTTAAAATTCAAAGGTGGAAATAACTTAGTGATGTGAAATGACAAGCTGATGACTGCATTGAAATGCCACCTTGGTGGCAGAACGCCTGTGACGATGACGTTTTGCCTTTGTGCCAGGGCCCCTTGCACTGAGAGCCATGCACAGGCTGTGGGAAGGTCTGCAGGGAACACGAAGCGTGTGCAGTTCAGCCGTCCTGCAGCACCTGCAGTCTCCTTTGGGGATTTTATCAGGATTTTTGCTCTTCCTGGCTCACTTCTCTTCACCCACCCTAACAGTTCAGTGTGGGAAGAAGGGAGCGAATGCAGCTGCTGCTCAGGAATAAAGCACGGAATTTTGTGTTTTCTGAATGATTTCAGAGGGATAACAGGAGCGTTGGCGGGATTTCACTTATTTATCCTGCTCAGAGGATCACGACCAAGGCGGAGCGCAGCTCGAAGAGAAGAGCTCGAGCGCGTCCTGCGCGGACACGGGGCTTGGGCTTTGCAGCTAGAGCTGCCTTGTCGCCCCCGGGTGAGTTAATAATATATACATACATAATTTATATGTGTATGTGTGTATATTTTTGGAGCAAGGCTCGGAGCTGCACGACAGCACCGTGCGGCTGCTGTTCCTTTGCGTCACGGTACCTGCGGGGTGGCCACGGAGGCTTTCCAGCACATATCATAATCCTGGATCCCAGCCACCGGTGGGAAATGCTTGCAATAACCTGGAGCCAGCCAAATATTGCAAAAAAAATCTCCTGAATATTTAGTTTTATGTTCCTCTGCAAGCCCCGTGGCTGTATCCAGGGCGCTTTAGTTCACTCGTCATGAATATTTTAGCAAATTGCTTTGCTAACAGGAATGCTGCCAGTAAGCAAATACTCGTATTTGTAGGAAACTGCCCTTGAGTTGGTTGCACAACCTCTTGGTGCGGAGCTGCATTGTGGTGCTGCAGGAGACCAGGCAGAGCTGGTGGAGTACATCCCGCTTGGAAATGTGGCTTCTTGGGCTTGTCCCTGAGGAAGCTGGATCAAGGCTTGGGTGGTGGGGGTGACCGCTCCCCAGTGACCCTCATGGTGGCATCTGGGCACTTTTCCTGTAAACTGGCTCCTCCTGTGGACTTTGAGGAATCCCCGGTGCTTTTCTTGGGTCAGAAGTCTGGTGTCTGGGGAACTGAGCTCTTGAGGGTATTTGGGACGTGTCCTTCATGGGAGATCCTCAGGGACAGTTGCTTTTTACTAGGCTGTATCAGATGGGTCGTATCTGTTTCACAAATATCATTCCTGATTTTTTATGAATTCTGAACCTTTGGCAAGGGTAGCAGAGCCAATTTCACTTGGATGAGCAGAAACGGACAGGAACATAAGTCACCAAGGGAAATACATGTTCTGCTACCCAGGTTGGTGGCCGCAGCTAATTGGGATTAAGAGCAAGCTCCTGAGTTCTTCCTGGAAGACAGGCAGGACCTGCAGGAATTTCTCATCCCAGAGGTTTCCCAGAAGCTTCCCTGGGATCAGCACAAGGGACACGATCTTTTCGGGAGAGCCTGGAGCCTTTGGAGGACTCTCAGCATGTTGGAAATGCCCCATCCCAGAGCATCATCCCAGAGCATCGGTCTCGGAGACATCCCTTAACTTCCCATGCCGGGATGCACTTTGCTTTGGTCTGCAGTTTTCCTGGAGCAGAACCAGAGGGCATGTTGTGGTCCCACACCGGCTCTCAGTATACCTGCAATCCTAACCTCTGTCCTTGGAGTCCAGCAAAGCCTGACATGAGTGACTTTGAGAAGGGAATATCAATATCCCATGGAGATACAGGAAGGATGTTCTGGAGGGGCACTGCAAATGGCATATAAATTCTATAGATGGCCCTGACGTGTTACATATGCTTGGCAGTAAACAGGGCGATCTTTATGGACTGCTGTGGCTTTGCAATGATAAGAGTTGAGCAACGTTGTAAAAACTGTTCTTGAGGATGGTAAAAATCCTAACTCAGTGCAGTGAAGAGAACACTCCAACTTCACAGTGTGCAGAACTAATGTCCTAACTTGGAGGCTTAGACTGAAGTAACTTTTGAGCGAGTAGGTAGAGCTGAAGCAAAGAAGTGCATTGTATCCCTGTGGATTAGAAATACCGAATAAGCAGGAAAGACTTTTTCTGTGAAGTAGTGTTTATGGTAAGTTCTGCCTTTATATATTGTATCAAGTTATTATGCATCGTCTAAGATCCGTGTTAGCGCCCGAATTCATCTTTGACATTTAAGAATTTTAAGAAACGCTTAGCATTGACATAAATTTTCAGCTATGAAATCGGTGATAAATAATGTAGAGTTAGATAACTCGTGAGCACTTTGGAGAAATTTGGTCTTTTTTATTTATTATTACATTTGGCTTGGTATTTGTTACAGTTGGGGGAAAAAATGCTGAATGTTCCATAACAAATCGCACATACTAAACATAAAAAGTAAAATATTACCTAGCGTTTTATTGCAGTTATATTTCTGCTGGCAGTTTACATAGTTATCTGTGATCAGGGAAGCACGAGCTCCGTGATGAAAACCCTTTCCCACCAGCAAAGGGCGTATATGGGAATTCAGCATCGGTAGCAGACAGAGGCTGCGGGCTTTTTTCTTCTCTCTTTCTCTCCCTTGGCACCCTGAATTCCCCCTAAATTCACATGGCAATGATGACTCATAAGGATGACGGATGACCCAAGCAGAGTTTTGTCACCCAGAGACACCCGGATCGCAGCTCCACGCTCAAATTGACGTCAACAGCCTATAAAAATAGTGACTTTGCCACAGTCTTTGCTTCCTGCTGCTGATCAATAACACGAGAGGTGCGGATAATTGGAAAAATAGATTTGGTTAGTGTAAAACAGAGGTGAATTGACGTGCCTTTTCTTAGGGTGATTTATGCTTTGGTGGGTGCTGTTCATGCACCAAGAGGTGCTCTTGGACACTGCGGCGCATTGGATCAGGGATCATTTTCTCTCCTCCTTGCTTTGCTCCTGCCACTTCCATCAGCTCTGGGATTTGGGGCCTGAGCGAGGTCCATCACACCATAAAACCCTTGGTTATCTCCAGCATCCTACGTATTTCACATGATTAAGTATGTTCTGATGACAGCAGCTTCATCCTGCGGTGGTGCTGGATGCCGCCCTCCTGGGATTTTACACATTATTCCCTAAATTCCCCTTTGCTCAGGGCTGCAGCAGGAAGAACCAGAGTGTATTTGCACCTGGGAGTATTTTTGCAGCTGGGCACCCGGACCTTGATAACTCCAAATTGGCAGAAGATCTTGCAAAAGGTGCAAGCAAGAAGGAGGAGCTGTTGGAAGCCTGGAGTGTGCAATGAGGAGGTAGGGAGCTGCAATTGGAGCAGTTGCATTGCGGGAGGAGATGATCCTGCCGTGTTCGGATGGTCCTGGAGAGCCGGGAGGTGCCGGTGGAACCAGCCCCTTTGGGGTTTACGCTGTGTTCCCTGCCTCCGAGTAGAGGCTCGTTCAAAAGCGCCTGTGTTATTGACCTGCTTCTAGCAGACTGTTTGGAAGAGGTTTTGATTAGTCGGGAGTTCTCATTAGCTGCTAAATAGTTGTTTCCCTGATTCATCTAATTATTTTTGCTTTGTTTGTGCCCCCTTCATCAAAGCGGGCTGGCACCTCGTCGTGCTGATAGCAAGCCTTGGTAAATCTATGCACTGTATGCATCAAATAAAAAAAGAAAATCAGAGTTCTGCAGGTATCATTAACTGCTGCCTCCTCCTGGGTGTTGCCAGGCTTCAACCCACCAGCAAACCCCCAAAGCCTTGTGTTCTGTGCTGCTTCTGGCCCTCTTGTCTCTCCGATGAAAGGAGAGCTGCTGGGGAAGCCCTGAGGACACCCAGGGACCTCCATGTGGCTGATTTCTCCATATTTGTTTTTTCCACAAATGTTTATTAGAAGAAATGGTCTAAGCTGATTTAGTCGTGTCCCATCTTGGGAAGCAATCATCCCATTTGCTGCTTCTGCTGAACGAAGACGACATCAGGAAGATGGAGTGTTTGACCAAAGGTTGATAGGAGAGAAGGCTTGAGGAGTGTTGGAGATGGGCTCCCCCTCCACCCTTTGTGGAGAACAACTCCGTTATTCCCAGTTTTAAAAAGCTGCTTGGAACCAGCGACTGGAGGAGCTGGAATGGCTGATGCAGGAGAAGCTGATGTGCAGCAGGTAGGATTTGAGGGTCCACTGGGATGAGGGGCACTGCGGAGGTGATGGGTGGACCTGGGTCAGGGTCTGCCCACAGTCACTGGGTTGTTCTCCTTCCAGCACCTGCACATCCCTGCGCTCTGTGGACCTGATCTCGAGCAGGAGGAGACAGAAAGGGGCAGAAAACAAATCCTGGGCAGCTCCACGTTTGGAGGAGTTTTGGCTGCAGACTCACACAAGGCAAAGAGTTTTAGAAACTGCACAGCTCTAGGTGCCCATCTGACCATGTGGGAGAAGTGCCTGCTGAGAGCGCTCACACGGGGAGGTCTGGGATTATAAAGCTTGTCTGGATATTTTCTGAGCATGAAAAATTAATTCAGATACTCGCAGTCCTTCAGCTGAACCCTATCCAATGAGTGTTATGGTTTCGCATATTGCAGAGTTCTGCAGCGTGTGATGGGATCTGCAGCGATAACGGGAGGGCTCTCGCTGCCGTCTGAAGCTGCCTCCCCTGGGCTGTGCCCGGTGGCCCTGGCCTCGCCTGGGGACACCTGGGGATGGACAGTGTGGATGGGCTGCAAGGTCTGGGCTTTATCCGCCCCAAACAGGGACCATTGAGGGGAGTTTGCTGCTGGGAGGCTCAATTCAGGTGAGCTGCTGACGTCCAGAATTTCAGTAAAATGAGAGAAAAAGAGACAACTTGTTTAAAGGAAGAGTGACTGATAAATTCCTTTCCATGGGGCTGCTACCCCTTAAAGCACCACAGTAAATTAGGACTTTAGTCACCATGTCTGTCATCTTAATGCAAAACAAAATTTAAAAAAATACTTTAAGAGCATGAAATATGGCAAAAATCCTGGAAAGTGCACTTTAGGGGGAGACAACACTTTCCTTGGCTCAGGATTTGAGTCTTGAGAAGGGCTTCTCAGCATGAATAAACTGTAATAATTTTTAATCGCTGCTAACACTTTAGGAGCCTACGTAAGCAGGGGCTGCCATATGGCAGGACAATGTGAAGCACCCGGGTAAAGTTAGAGGTCGGGCACCAGTTTTCAAGCTGTTTGTTGCAAACCAGAAGGAAACGTGGTGCCAGGAGGCAGCTCGTCGGCAGATGGGTGGGCAGGTGGGGGCTCGCGCCACCCTGCAGCACCCGGCGCTGCTCCGATGCCTCCCTGCCAGCTGGGCACCGGGAAAAATCCTTGGATAACTTGAGAGCGGGGAGGGAGGAAGAGGAGGAACAAACGTTTTGTTGACAAAAAGGGGGAAAAAGTCTTTTAAAGCAAAAGGTGGAACCTCCCAGTCAGCATTGCAAATCAAGCCTTGAAGTTGTGCTGCTTGACACAAGATGTGTCTGATTTGCTGCCTTAAAAAGGTTTTTTGCCATTGTTTAAAGTCTCAATCTTAGATGACCACCTTTGCACAGCCCTTGTGTGGTTGCTTCATGCAGCAGCGGCAAGCAAAGCTGCTCCAGCAGCCGGCTTTGGGAAGGAAAATACTGGCAGCTTCCCCAAACTTCTACCATCTGTTGGGGGCGTCCTTAAATAGTACCGACTTGTGCCTGCTTTGGAAAGAGAAAAATGCAAAGTAGGAGGTGGCGGCACTGCAGGGAATGTAAGCAAATTGATGCCATGTGTATGTGCCAGGCAAATGCCATCGAAAGGGATGGTAACTCCAAAGCAGCCTGGGCCGATGTAGCCAGAACCTCCATACGGCCGGGCTCAACGTTGGCACCTCTGACCATTAGTGCATTACTGCTGTATCCACATGGATTTCACAAACAACAATCACTTTGCCAGAAAAGCCACGTTTAAGGCATGAGCAATATTACAGGGCCACTGTGTGTACTGGTAAACCTGGCTTATCCCTTTGAAACTGCAAAGGGAATTTGGGCAAAATGCAGTCGTTCCCAGGCTGTTGCAGGGAGTGGAGCATGACCTCGGCTCCATTGCCTTCCCTGCAGGTTTCAGGTTTTTATTTTATTTTAATTCAACATGTGATTGTCATTTTGGGGTGAAGCTTAAAGATAGAGCAGTATTGACTCTGGAAGTTGGAAGCTGGGATTGGTGACAGGTCAGAGATGCAAAGACGAGGATCATGTTGTGCCGTTGGGAATAGAACCTGGAGCAGGGAAGCAGCCCAGAGGAGCCCAGTGCAGCGTATTCATGTCTGCAGCTTCACTTCAACTGATGGTTGTGGGCTGGTTTTTGCTGGAGAAAAAACTGTTCTTTCTGTTGTGTTTTATGAAGAATTGGTGACAGCTGGTGCTGGTTTATGATGAACTGTCCCCAAAGTGCCCCTGGAAAGAACCCGCTCAGTGACCGCGATTCCTCCCGCTGGTGCCTCGCGGAGGTGTCACAGTCAATGTGCAATTCTTCCCTGCGCTTTTGCTTGAAGGAAACATCCAAAATCTGTGTCAGATCTCTTTTCAGCATACTGCAAAGCACCTAAGGCTGTTCCCCAGCTCTCAGGTCTCCTTTAATGAAGACCTTTCCAAGGAAAGGGCAGGAGCGCTGCCTGCCTGGAGACGGGTGCCGAGAGCTGCTGCTCGTGCTGGGAGAAGTTGGCTGCAGCATCAAGGACCATGGCTTTAAGTTAAAGCCATTCATATTGGTGGGCAGAACATGCTGTCCCTTTTATTTCACTGTTTTACCATTTGCCTTTGAAATCTAATACTCAAAAGTGAAAATATGAGAGAGGGAGGTTGCCATGTCAGCAATCCATCATTTTTGAGGTGCTCCGATATGCACCGTTGTGGCAGTTCTCTCTAGGCCGATCCCCACCAGCTGTGGCCGGAGCAGCTCTATGGACATTCACGTGCTGGTGGCTCAAGTCTCTGCTTTCACAAGCAGAAAGATTTTTCTACTGCTTCTATTGCTATTATGTTTTTATTAATACCCAAACTCTTAATATTTATTTTTAAACAGTCTTAATGCTACCTCAAAGTGCAACATCCCATCTCACAAAAAGCAATTTATTTTTCCAAGAAAAATAAATAGTTTAAATGTCTCTTTTTAGTGTTGGGACTAGCACAATGGTTTGTGCTGCAGGATTGCAAGATCCAGCAGCTGCAGGGGTGTTTGTGCTTGTTCTTATGGGATGCTTCCTACTGGCAGGTTGGATTTGCACCCAAGCCTAGCTCCGTGTGTGGTGCTGAACAGCAAGCTAACCCTGATTTATTGTTTTTAAGACCTCTAAAGAAGAAGAAAAGAATGTTAACTGTAGTTGTAGAGCTTTTCTGCCTTTCCAAGGTCGCCTCTTCTTGCTGTACAATGGTGGGCATGGAGACAGCTCCGAGATGAGGCCTGTGTTGGCAAAAGAAAACCAAGTTCCAAAATTGTTTTCATTGCAAAGTGCTTCAAACAGCCCTGATTTTGCAAAGCCCTTTGTGGCAGTTACATTGGAGTTCGACCGCAAGTGTTTTTCCCAAACTCCAGGCGTGTTTGCTAGTGACGTGAGCCTGGATACGTGGACAAGACAGTGACGCTTGGCTCGCTGGAGCAGACGTGGGGTTATTCGCCACAAATGCAATGTGTCCTTGCTGGCTCGTCCCCTCTCAGATCTGCAGGGAGATGCCAGC
>JAUBOD010001004.1:6537771-6549846 GCA_032353885.1 Nothura maculosa
TACGTTCAAGCCATTGGTTTTCTTTCCCTATTGCCAGGTCCCAGATGCAGGGAGACCATGGAAGCAAAGACTGCAGCGAAAACCCACCCTTGGGGGGAACGAAGCATCATGGAGAGCAGCTTGGAAAGCATGGAAATGTGATAGGGAGGTTTAATGGAAAGAGTTTCCTCTGCGGGCTGGCGATGGCAGGATCCCCAGGCGTGGTTTGGGAAGCAGGCGGAGCTGTCTGCTCGCTTTCTTCTGCTCTTCATTTTGCTCCTGATGCTGCCGAAAGCAATGCGAGGAGAGCCCCACCTCTCCTCTTGCATCTTGGTAGGGTTGTAATTGAGAAACTTGGCTCGAATTTTGGACGTTAAGGTGCATTAAAGCTGAGAAACACTGTGAGGGCCCAAGTTTTTAGGAAGTTTGATTGAAAAGTGAGTGGGGCATCAGTCTTTGAGCAGGTTGTGGCCAGCTTGGGCACAGCCTGCAGGACCTGCCCTTCGGCAGGTTGTGGATGTGCCCTGTGGAGGCAGCAGCACTTACACAAATTGTTAGTTTCTCTCCTTAAATATTTACTAGCACTGAAGCCACCTGGTCCTTCAGAAATAATGGCTCCAACTACAGGAGTAGAGTTTTACTAGAAAACTTGCACACGTTGTCTAGTCACAGCCTTAATTTGCCTGTTTCTTTTCAGACATTCTGGGAAACCATTTTTCCTCTCATTTAGAGTACACATGCTTATAGTCAATTATCTTTTAGTTACGAGTAAAGAGACTCATGTAAAACCAGCTAAATCACCTGTGAATGCAACAGCTGGCATGGAAACTCCAGTTGATTTTCTCATAAAAATGCTGATCCACTTTGGCACATCTTTTGAAAAGCTGTAAAAACATTTCTGGTTCTGTTTCGCAGCTCTGTGTCGTCCTCACGGTGGAGGAACGGGGACAAGAGGGTGGATTTTCAAAGTTGTCCCTGGGCGCTCCTTGTCCACGTACTGCCATCTTCATGGTGGTCTCTATGGAAAGGTCTCCCTGACGGCAGCGCCTGCTGCATTGGCCTTTGCACAACCCCAGTTGGTTTTGGGACTGACCTCGTGGTCCACAGTTGATACAAAAGCAGCTCCTGGACCTCCCCGGGGTCCTTGTGGTGCCGTTATTGCTCCGTGACACCGTGCTTGGATGTGTCCCTACATGCAGAAGGCTTGTGAAGAAGGATGCAGCCTAGCACTGCTCATCCTTCTTTAAACAGTGAACTTCTACCAAGAAGGTAGGGCTTTAGGACAGCTGTAGACCTAGAGCAGGTTAGACCATCTCAGTTCTATAAAGAATATGTGGAAATCTGCTCAGACAGACAAAGAGATGAATCCTATGAATTCATTGAACCTGGAATCCTTTACCTGGTCCATACGCACCCACAGGCTGAGCCCTATGTGTGTTTTTCTCTTAAGAGCCATAGGGGTTAGGAGAGACTATCCCCTCATTGAAACACAGACCCATAGCGCTTGGCACAGCCTTCCTGTAGCGATGCATGATGTCCATGATTTTGTACTCATCCAGTTAGGAAACATCCATGTGTCGAGGAAAGGAGGAGACCAGCTTTGTAAGTACCTTTAAATATGCACAACTCCTTCCTGGATCCAAGTTGTATCCATCCATTGCCATTGTCCTATGTGTGTTTTTACTGAGGCCAAACACTGCGCTCGTGTTCTCTTTTATGACTTCTTGAATATTTTATTATGCCGATGGTAAGTTTCCCTGTAGAGATGTTCATTGTGTCATAGATCAAGCAAATATTACTTTTTTAAGACTATTTAAAAAAAAATGTAAATATCTGTTCAGGTCGATATCCTTGAGGCTGGTTTATATATAGACTGTGAACGATGTGTAACAGACCTCACTTCTTCCCGTTTGTCGCAAAGTCTTGGGATCGCGGTCACTTGAAATCTCCCCCTTGGACCTTCCAAAGATGTTCCCTCTGTCCCGCCCGGATTCTGGTGATGTGTTTTCTAAATTAGCCTAACGGTTATAGAACATAGAAAATGAAGTACGGCTTAGATTGTCCACACTCCTTGTGAACAGTTCCAATGACGGTCAGATCTGACATTAAAGTGCTGCACATTTGTTACTCTGGATTCTTTTTTTGATGACACGAATTTTGTCCATACTCACAAAATGCTTATTTGTGCCCTCCAGCACCCGTGGCAAGGATGCATCATTTCCATAGCCCGAGTTCCTTCCCACTCCCCAGCTGTGCTCCACCAATTCACAATTAATTCCTACCTAATAAATTACTAATCACGGTGATTAATCGAAATTAATTGCAGTTGAATTAATGAGCATTTAGGCATCCTGTAATGTTCATATATCAGCTGGGAGTCATGACACCAGGATCACAGGATATATTGTCCTTGCTTGATGATATCATTCAAGTACCAAGATCAGAGGCAGGTTCCCGTGTGGTTAAATTCCCACGTGGGAATGGATGGGTTGGGGTTTGCCAAATACAGGTCAGCAAGACAGAACAAAAACATTACTAGGTGGTTCCCAACACGGATTTTAAAGCCAGAAAAGGTCCCCGTTGAGGTGCTGCTTCCCTGCAAATTGCC
The DNA here is from genome assembly GCA_032353885.1 of Nothura maculosa. Classification (NCBI taxonomy): domain Eukaryota; kingdom Metazoa; phylum Chordata; class Aves; order Tinamiformes; family Tinamidae; genus Nothura; species Nothura maculosa. The sequence continues at coordinate 6,540,359 of JAUBOD010001004.1, forward strand.
ACAGCCTGTGGGTTTGGTTAATTAAACCCTTCAGCATCTCATCCCGGCGGCCGTTGGTGGGAGCACAAGGACTCCTGGACAACCAAGCCATCCTTGGGGGTCACCCCGTCAGCCAGCCCAGTGTGTATTTATTTATACTTGTTTATTTATTCCCTGTTTGTTTGTATTTGGAGTTGGGTTTCAACCTTATTTGCACATAGAGCCCAACACAATTTCTTTAGGATTATTGATGGGTCACAAATAGGTGCCGAGCGCTGGCCCGTTAGCTGTCCTGCAGTATCCAGAGATGGAAGCACGTTTGCTTCTTCTTTCCCCAAGGCAGTAGATGAAAACATATTGCATGTACTTGTCATAAACATATAGCTTTAAACAACAGTCTATGCAAACGGACTGTGTGAGACACAGGCTGAAGAAAACACTGCAAGCCCATCTGCAGAGACCTAAATCATAGCAGGGTGGGGAAGTGGATATGAAGGGTGCTCAGAGGACAAGGTGTTAGCAGTTAATTTGCACTTTAATAGACAAAAATCCGTCTCTTTTGGTAGAGCTTTATGTTTGGATCACATTAGCCCCTGGTTTGCCCCCAGGAGATGCCCATTTGTCCCAGACTTCCCAATGTCCTTTCACCTGCATTGCCAGGTGCCTGAGAAAGCAGCGGGACTGGAGCAAGGCAAAGGGAATGGGCAGCTCGGAGCTGCTGGACACGGGCTGTCCCCCCCATGGGAACACAGCTTGGGACCTTCCTCTTTTCCATGGGCTTCAAGGGCGTTTCCAGCTTGGATTCCACCACTGCTACAGACTTGGCGAGGGAAATCTCCATAGCAAGGATCCTGCACTGGCTCTGGTGACAAAACATAAGGAATGACTCAAAATGACCCCACAAGAGCTGGTGAGAAACCACAGGGACCTTTGACAAGGATTTCACAGGTACGTTAATAATAGTAATAATAATAATAGGAAGAAGAAGATGAGGAAGAAAGAAGAAGAAGATGATAATGACTCCCTGTACATGCCCAAACCCTTGGTTTTTTCTCACCTCTAACCCTGGAGCACAAGGAGGGCTCCTGGCAGCCCTAGGAGAAGACAGCGGTGGTTGGACCACACTGCTGCCCGCTTCCCCCATGCACGGGGTGCTCTGGTGCTACATTTTGCTGGTTACAATTAGCCCACTATTTCTGTGTGATGCTTAATTTATAATTTCAATTTTGTTCTAGGAAAAAACAGAATCAGTTGGCGTTCGCGCGGCGCTGTTGTAACCTTGCAACACAGATGGCTGATTAGCAGCATGTCGAGTAGCATCTTCGTAATAGTCCTACGGCAGAGAAAAGGAAAGAAAAAACAAAAAAGAACCCTTCTGACAAGCATTATTTGCAGAAGCAAATTCCATTTAATTAAGACATGCCGGCTGCGCTGAAGGACATCCTGGCTTGTCAACAGGATTCAGTGCGGCAGCTCCTGCCGGAGGTTGTGCTTTGCATTAGACCCGCGTGGCCAAGGACAAGAGCTGAGGAATCACTCAAGTTCCCCGTGTCGTTAGGCTGAGCCGGGCTCTTTGGCTTATCTATTCCTCTGCGTGGTGGACGCGGGCTCAGCCAGAACCGACCAGGGTGGAATTGAGCAGATGAGTCAGGGAATGATGTGGAAAAGCAGGCAATGGCAATGTGGTTAAACCACCTTGTTTTCCCTTATGTGTTTGTTTTCCTGAGGCCAAATTCAACCAAGATTTTCTGAGCAGGGAGTACTCAGTGGAAATACTGGATTTGGCAATATTTTAGGTGTTGGTTTAGGAAATTCATCTGTGGAGGGGAAAACCAGCAGAGGATTATTTCTGCCTGCTTCCCTTATGATGATCCTTAATGCTATTAATAAACCAGTCTCCAGTGGCTTCATTCCTGCCCATGGGGATGCTTCATTGCCCTGGGAATGGAGCTCTGGTCCAAGCCATCCCATCCCATTTGGAACCATAGGTGACAGCTGCTCCAGGCACATGGGACTCACTCCCATCCCAGCCTCTTTCAGCTCAGCTGGGCACGTGCAATAGGGAGTCAGGCTTGCAAGGGAAGGGAAACATTAGGGATGCATGGAAAAGGGGTTCAGAGGATGCACAGACTGGTCATCCAGCCCCAGGTTCCACCACTCCAATTTGGGGGTGTCCCATGAGTACCACAGGGTGGAAAACCTGGACTCCTGGCTCCTTTCTTTGCATTGGTTTGATGGATGAGTGTGGGAAGAAATCAGGAAATTCTGGCCAAGATAAGCAGGATTTACAACGCTGTCATCTCCGGCAACTTTGGCTTTTCAATTCATTAAAAGTCCAGACAAATTAGATGTTGGGATTCATTTAAAATAATTTCTCCTCTTTGACCTAGCTTAATTTATCATTTTACTTCCTTCTGCTGTGCTTAGAGGAGCTGCTGTTTAAGCGAACCCAGCGGGATATATGAGTGAAATACTAAGCAGGTCTCGTCGCCAACAGGGTGCACGAGCAGCCGGCGCCACGGGCTGCCTCCAGCTCCCCTGCCAGCCGCACGCGCAGGGAGCTGCTACCAGGTGGGGTTTGTGCTTCCTGCTGCATTCCAGCCGGGACACGTCGGAGCAGCCGGGACACCTCGGAGCAGCGTTCCCACCACACATATCTGCGGGATGCAGCTGCAGGTCCCTGCTGAGCATAACAGCAGCAAAGGAGAAGCCTTCAGCATCACCTAATTCTGCTCCAAAGACAACATCTTTGACTTTTTCAGTGCAAACCTCTAATGTTTATGATTTTGCCTTTTTTTTGATATCTTTCTTTTGCCTTGTGTTTTTATGAGTTGCAGCGTTCTAGTGATAAAATGTGCTATTTATGATGTTCAGCATGCACAGACTGCACCGACATAAGCACAAAAGATGTTTCCTGGGATGCTCCTCCACTAGGTGCCAATAAAACCCATGACTGGGTCTAGCGATAGCAGAGCACATAGAGATCCACCCTGCGCCTGAAATCCATATGGTGCCTCCATCCAAAGCACAGGGAAAAGGGAAAGAAGGCCGCAAAGATAGACAATCACACATGTGCTGTGCTGCAGGAAGAGCTCCAGACCCCACGAGCATCATCTATGAGGCAGGATCTCACTCGGGAGGCCCCAGGGGAAAGGAATTCTATGTAAGACGTGCTACAGCTTCAAGGGGAAGGTGACCGACAGCTACAGTCACTTCCATGGTGTTGTACTTAATACATATATGTATTATGTATGTGCATGTATGTATAGAAATGAGTATCCTAATGCAGTGAATTCTCTATTCCAGACACCTTTAGCTGTGTCTGTATGTGAGCAGCAGTTGCTGTTGATATTCAGGAGCTCTTTGCAGCTCAGAAGAACCTCTGACACGCAGGCTTGTAATATAATAATAAATGTGTAGTATCTGAAGATCGAGGTTATCTCTCTATTAAATTAGATAACGAATAATTAGATAATTCTAATTTGCTTTATGAATCTTTTAAAGAGTAAACTGCTTGCAGGCAGCTAATGCAATAAGCTTCCTTTATAAGCAGGGAGCAGCATCTGTCGTGATGGGGAGGCTGCAGCACATATTAGGATTCTGTGCGTGCCCAGCAGTAGTTAGAGTAAATGTATCATTAAGTTAGTATCCTTTCCCATTCAAAGCACACTTTTCAAGATTTATATACTGCAGACAATAAGATAACAAGAGATTCCACTTGCACTCGCCTGGTCTTGCATTCACCCCATGGCCTATGGCAAGATAACATTAGCAGAAGACGTAAGGCAGAGCATGAAAGTTAGATCATACCCACTCATAGCCAAGGAAATATCACTGCAGACCCAGGCTCGTGCAAAGGCGAAGGCTCAAAGGGCATCATTAAGGCCACAGCATCCAGCATTCAAGAATCCAGCAAGTGGCCTGTGCATCCTTCCTCGTACACTCATCGCAGTCAGGTTGTAGGGAATGGTCCAGGTCACGCCCTGCACAGTGTGGGCAAAATCTTTGACTGATTTGCCTTGTAAAAGAGCTGAAATACCTTGTCTGAATGTGGAAAACTGTGTCTTTCATCCGAAGTTTTTAAACTCATCGGAGTAGGAAAACAGGAGGAGGAGAAAGGAGCATTCTTGATGTAGGAAAATACTCTTGTGATGGCTGTGACGTGGCTGTGCCAGAGCTGAAGGCAAAAGCATCCTTTATAACAACCAAAATCAAATGTTTTTACCCCTGAAAGCCCAGGCAGTGCAATGCTTAACTGCTGCAAGTCTGAAAGAGCCTGTTATGATTTTTACAAATATATTAAGGACCACAGGGACTAGGGATCCAAACAGACTGGCAGTTTCTTAGGTGTCCCCAATGTTTCATGTGAGATGCTCCAGAGCATGCGAGTGGAGCCTGGTTTTTTGAGGATGGATGCGTTATTGCCACTGATACAGCTTGTCTACATTTGTAATCGAACTGACAGCACAATATAAAGAAATAAACCCAAATCACCCCAGCAGCGCTGCTGTGCACCCAAGCAGGAACAGCAATCCCACTGTCCCCACAGGCAGATGCGCAGGGTGCTGGAGATAGCTCTGATGTCATTTATGTGAAATAAAGTGAGTGCATGGATGGTTTGTGTCAACATGTCCTGAAACAGTGCACGGAGCAGCACAATTCCAGGAGCTTCTCTTGCCGAGGTGCCGCGAGGCCAAGCTGAGCCCATGCCAGTGTCCAGAGCTAGAAGTGCAGCCCCAGATGCGGACACAGAAGTGCCCCTGCAGCTGGAAACCTCCACAAAGATGAAAGGCTTTAGGGAGAGTCAACTTGAATAGAACAAAACAAAAGGAATAAGCACACAAGACACAGCACAGTCACCCACACAACAACATCCCCTCCAAAGACTTTGTGTGCAGTGGAATAACCCATCAAAGGGCTTGTTTGCCCTTGGAGATGAGCTATCTGGGGTTGCTCACCACGCTCTTCAGAAGATGCAGTTGAAGGTCTTGATCCTTGAGGGTCTCGTCCCCAACTCTTCTTGCCTCCTAAAGATGCTTCCACCCCAGGATAGACTGAGTGATAGGAAAAATCCCAAGATCTTCCAGCCCTTGTCTCTCATACTACTCTTTGGTGACGGTGACAGCAGCTCATGCTCTGGAGAACAACAGGATCTGCCTCTACGGAGGGAGCTTTCCAGACCCATCTCGCCTGTCATGCACCGTTTGTTGGGTAAATATTCATGATATATAAGTGCTAGTGACACTTTAATATTCTGATTAGCATGGTACAGCTATTCCCCTGTCTGGATAACGGCCTAAGTCACGCTAATTGAAGTAACATGGTGTGGCACATGATATAACGCTGACTTCCTTAAGACTTGAATGTCGGGTCCAATTAACTCGCAGTGCAAATTGCACTGAGTTTTCCTCTTCTGTCTTCTTTGAAATGCACTAAGTGGACAGGATGTGAGTTGGAGAACAAATCTACCAAAGTTCTCTTCCCTCTTTGAGCATTCACTGACCTTCTGCTGGTCACATTAAAAGCAGAGATAAACCTGCAAGACTTCTTTAAGGAGTTATCACCTTCACCTGCAATAAATGGATCTATTTGCTTGCCTCCCAATTACGTATCAGTTTTAATCTGAATGCAATGAGTAATGAAATAAAAGGAAATATCAACCAGGCACCAACAGTAAAAACACAGAATTATTTCATCCACAGCAATTTCTAATGGAATGAAACAGAACAAAGTAATGGATGCACTGATATTAGTTGAAGTAGCAAAAAAAAAAGATGAATTTTATTTGATTTTAGTTTTAAATAGCAAAATTAGTAGCTCATTTGCCAGCACACGGCTCACAGCTCGAGTCTACGAATTAACTGAAGGAGCTCTTAGTCAGGCTTTGATCCAAACACTTCAGCCCAGGTGCAGCTCCGTGCTCAAACCTAAGCCCACACATACTTGGAAAAGACCAAAACATCCTTGGAAATGCATCACCTCAAAAATGCTGTGCACTTGGTCACATCACTTGGTCAATATTTCTAAGACCAAGCTCTGTAAGGAGGTCAGCTCTTGGCCAGGGCCTCCTCAGAGATTCAACATGATCAGTAGCCTACCTGGCCTTCCAGCTGCAGCTGACCTGGTCCTCAGCATTTAGCACCACTTGAAATTCTCCTCGTGAACCAGAAGTACCTGAGCAAGAACAAGTAAATATTTAATTTACTGTCTGGGTTTTAGCAGGTAGTTGTGGTGGGAGCAATTGAATTTCTATCTGTGCAGATGATGTTTATGCTCAGAATATCGGAATCGCAAGTTCACATGGGGACGTACAGGCAGAGAAAGTCTCCCCAGATCTGCTCAAATCACTAACATTTCAGCTTTTCCATTAATGAGCCTGGCCTGAGCAGGTGCTATCTTATCAGTGTTGATGCAATGGGATGGTCAGGAAGGCTCCAACCATACTGATGCATTTTCAAAGCCGGGAATGAAGCTCATGGACACCCATCAGCCACCCAAAGAAGTCTAATCAATAGCAGCAGATGGGGTTGAAGGTGGGGTGAACCTGCACAGAGCTTGGGCTCCATCCTGGGGCAGGTGTCAGCACTGAGCCCTGCAGCACAGTCTTCTAAAGGGCAGAAGGAAAAGGCACTCGTGCCTGAGCTCTCTTATTTTAGTTAATTCCTTACATTACTGTAATTCAGTAATTTGTATTTAATGCCCTGTTCAAGGTGGGGAAAGGATTAGCAGAAACATCTGCTACCCACCCTGTGCTCCACGGAGCAATAAGAAGCAGGACAGCTCATCCATCTACCGAGGTGCCTCTTTACTAGGTAGCACAGCTGCCTAGAAGGTGGTAAGAATGGAGAAAACGTCTTGTCTAGGGCTCTTCCATCCTGATTTGCATTATCTATTACAAAGTAAGGTGCGCAGAGAGCAAGTCCACATTCTTTTCCACTTTGTCTTTGACATATGTGAGAGGAGTGTGATGCGTGACTTTTTCCAATAAAGTACCCATATTCCTGATGGATGTTTAAACAAAAGTATATTCAGAACTCAAATAAATCTATGAATCTTCTAGAGCTCCCTGGTCCCAGGCAAATCTGTTCATCCTGGTGTCAAACAAGTGCCTATCCCTCGATGACAAGTCACATTGGAGCTGGAGCTGGAAGGGACACTGGGCATTGGGCTAGAGCACCAAGCTGCCTTGGCCAACACTGGGCTCTTGGGCAGGCAGGGACTCGTGAGAGCAGCAGAGCAGAGAGCAGAGCACGGAGGGCAGCTCTGCTGCAAGGAAACGTGTGCGTCTCCGCCCATAAAAAGAACTATTTCCAGCCACTAAAAAACACGCTCTCCAGAGCTCCAAACTGTAAAAATTTACAGCCAAAAGCAGCTCTGCGGCCGGCTGGCATTGGTGAGAGCATCGAGCCCGCGTCTCCCTATGTAAATAAGCTCATAAAAGCCGAGATCTTACGTGAGCACCAGCTCTGCCGCAGCCCCCTTAGCTCTGCGCCGCGATAGTGCAGATGCTTCCTACACCCCTGCATGGGCCATCATGAAACAAACAGCACCATGCAGGTGCTGGGAGCCCTTCCTGCCTCTGCAAACTGCCCTGCAAACCACCCTTCCTCTTCCTCCTCCTCTGCCTTTGGGATGAGCACACGGAGGAATCGAGCTGCTGCATCCCAGGGTTGCAGCGGGTCCCCATGGACAATGTGCCAGGGCGCCTTCAGACATAGGAAATCGAATTGAAAGAAAACAATGATTATTTTAAAATAAGGCGATATAGAAAATGCATATTCACACTCATGGCTGGTAAATGAAGGAACTATTTTCACTTCTCAGTCTTGCTGGCAACGCTCTGTTCAGCTCGTAATTTAGATGTATGATTTTGTACTTCGTACCTGCTTGGTGAGATGCACAACACGGTTCTTTGTAATTATTGCAAAATGATTTAAATGGAATAATAAATCTGCTGTTTGATGGATGCAATGTGGCTGTCTGACCCTAAGACATATATGGGTTATTATCATGTTTCCCCAGTGAGCTTTTTGCTCTCCCAAATCGGCTAATTGTTGGCTTCATTTGCAGTGATCACTGCAGGCAACCGTGATGTTTTGTCATGTTGTTTTGGACAAGAACAATATAATCTAATGAAAACGAATGCACAGATTTTATTCCCAGGCCACATGTAGCTGACCTGATTATGGATCTAATTAAGAAGAAAAAAAAAAAAGGAACTTGCACGAGTAGAGATGTTTGCTCAGAAAAAGAAAACTAAGCTTCCCCGAATCTGTTTTCCCAAACTTTTGTGTGTAATACCTCAAGGGCAATAAAGCACCGTTCAAAAATGACACTGTTAATACATAACAACTTCCAGCTTCAAACTTCCATCAGTGAAGCCCTCCGGAAAGGCCATCAAATCCTACATTTAAAGTTATATGTGGTGCTAATACCGATGGATCATATCTGGAGCTGGACACGGCCCTGCTCTCATCTTTGGGATGAAAGCTTCCTTTCCAACTTCCCCTTGGTCTGCATGCAGCCTTTTCTCCTGTATTTGCATTAAAGTAAAATACAGCTTTGCCTAGACACTGTGGTGATTTTAGGTCTTTAATTGTATTCTATAAATATGTATATATGCACACAGAAGAAAAGAGAAGGAACCGATCTTTGCAAAGCCCTCCCTTTTCATACTTCACTCCCTGCCTGTTTAAATTTAAACAGGTCTGAGCGTCTACGTCTTTGCCTGCGCAGTCTCTGATTTACCAACAGATGCAGTAATAAATACTGTGAACCAGCCTGCAGAATGAAGTCCCTTAATGCAAAGAGTAGTCTGAGGTGCGTTGTTAAAAATCCATTTTAAAAAGTAAGAAAAAATACCAAATTCTACCTTGAAAATAATTGCTAAACCTACATCTATGTATATACACACACAAGACAGGCTTATGTATCTATGAAGAATATCCCTACCATGGTTAGTAAATCATAGCTATGATCTTCTTAGGCTTGGGGTGACCTCCTGGATCAGAGGTGGGCATGGGAAGGTGCCTGCAAAGCCCAGGAGCACTTTTCTCCCAGGAATTGCCTCACTAAAATCAGTGCAAAAGCTCCCAGCTTCCACCTTGCAACCAGTGCAAGAAATAACCAAGAAATAAGCCAGAAATAATGAATCCCTGTGCAAATGGCCATGACGAGCTGCATATTTTAGCTGCAAGGTGCATGCCCACCTCTCTGCACTGCTATTTGGATGAATGTATTCAGCAGCTCCAAGGCTCACTTCACACCAAACCTATGCTCCATGGTTAGGAGAAATGTCACACAATTAACCCTGATGTCCCTTGGTATGGGGACATTTTATGCAAATAGGAACATCAGCACTCACCTTTTTTCTGCAAGAAAAAAAAGAAAAACAGCAGAAGAAGAGTGGAAAATGATGGGTCGAAGCCACTACTCCTTCCATTCCTCTTGCAGATGTTTTGACCTGGACCCCAGACATCTCCCAGACCAGTATGGGAATCAAGCAGTAC
>JAUBOD010001004.1:6575151-6585180 GCA_032353885.1 Nothura maculosa
TGAATGGGCACCCAGCACCTTACCCGACACGTGGGATCCTGCAGCGCCCTGGGAACACCTGGAGCATCCGGAGGGAGGGAATTCCCAGAGGGAATTCCTGGAGGGCTCCGGCCACATCCCCCTTGGACACCCGCTGCCGTCTCCGCCACCAAGGAGGCCTCCAACCTTATGTGGATTGTTTATTGATTCCAACATATTAATAGATTGGATAATAAACAGTACTTTTAAACATTCTCTTAACCAAAAATATAACAAATATTTACAATCACTCAGTAAAAATACAAAAAGCATACAGAGGCACTGTCTTTCTAAAAGACATAAGTGTAAGAGGTATCAAAAAATAGGAGACAAACATTGCTTGTTACAGAATACTTTACAATCACTGACTTGTGCAGTACAATTGCTATTGGAATATCATTACATCTGTGCAGTTTTGCCAATATGCTCACACATTTAGAACTTAATTAATACCAAGCTCAACTGCATTCCAGGGATATCAAAAATAAAGATAAAACCATAAAAAGCACAACAGAAGCAGAAGCGGGACAGGGAATCCCAGGGGGATCGCCCTCTGTACAAGCACTCTAAAATATAATGTGTGAAGCTTTTCTAAAGAGAAAGTATCCCTTTTTCCTTCTGTTTTTTGGGGGGAGAAGGCTGTGGTAAGTGTATCTTCAAACCCCAGTGTTTTATAGGGACTTACAGGCCAGTTTTGTTGCCTCCTGCTCCGTTGCCTGCGGCCGGATAGCATGGGCAATGAGGAGGACACGTCCTGTCCCCGCCGCCGTCCCTCTCGTCCGTACACGTCTCAAAGGAAACGCGCTGCCAGCACCTGCAGAAATTCCCTTTTCATTACACTGTACGTGTGGGAGGCGAGGCCACGGCTCCAGCTAGTTCACGTTCCCTTTGCTGCCACCGGAGCTGCGAGCTTGGAGCCACTTGGGAGCTCCTCAGAGGGCCAGGATTCAACAGCGCTCCGAGGAGCTCCCGTTTGGAGTCACAACTAAGCTCGGACCCACAAGCGAGGAGCAAGGAAAGGGCAGAGGAGCAAGCTGGGGTCTGGCAGCAGCACAACATCCCACCGGGGAATTTCTCTCTCCATCAGGAGCCAGAGGAGGGAAGGGGATGGGGAGGAAGGAGCCGACGTGGCAGTCATTAAGGACATGGCTTCCACAGAGCACAGCACGGACTAACCACAGCTTCACTTCCCTTTCAACCACTGAAAAAAAGGGATACCGTCTCTTCAAATCCACACCAGACACACTACAGTGGGCTATGGGCCCCGATCAATGTGATCGGTGGATTTCAACACAAAGAAGCGAGCAGCGAGCGGGAGGAGAGGGCCTGGGGGGCCTGTCCCGCTCCGCTCCCGGCGGCAGGACGGGGAGCAGCGAGAGCGGCGCTGCCGCCAAATCCCGCGTGTCCCGGCTGGACGGAGCGACCACTGACGTCCAAAACCAGGGCTCAAGGGGCAGCTTGAACAGAGGGGGCTCCGCGGGGCCCTCCGGCTGCTCCCGGCTCCCCAGGGACAGGCCGTCCCGTCGCCAAGCCCTCCCGTTGTTCACGAGGCGGATGCACCTACACGGGTCGGTGTGCGAGGCCGTGGCGAGGCTGGGACGTGATCTACCCGGCACAAAACGCGTGGTTTTGGTGAGGAAACGTGACGTTCCAAGCTAAGCAGCAGCTTGCAGTGGGATTGCGAGAGCTCCCAAGGTATATCCCACAAAGTATCAGTTCAACACTTAGGATATCAACATTACATATGCTGAAAATAATTGCTCTGCCCTGCATTGTTTTGACACTTATATTAATCTGTACTCATTAAGGCCTGTGCAAGTTCATTATATTCATTAAGGCCTCAAGAAAGCAAAACATAGCTATTAGGAAATACCTCGACGGCTTTTTATATGATTTGGAACCATTTGCCCCTCAGATGCTTGTGCCAAAAATTAAACAGAGCCAATTAATTGACTATGAGTTAGGCTGCCTTTCCTCAGCGTCGCAGCCCGTGGCTGCTTTAGGACTCGGTTGCTCAACTGTGGCTTTAGGGTAAGCTCAGCTTAGGGGTAAGATTGAACCCTGCACAGCCACGACTGCAAACGCAGCTCAGTTCCCACTGGAACTGGCCCCAATTCCATATGGGGAAGCACATGGCAGGTTTTGGGTTGTTTTTGGTTGTGGTGTTTGCAGGAATTGCTGCATTCACCTTGCACCCCAACGCACACGTACGGAACAGAACAGAAAAATCTTAAAGCTCTTCACAACTGAGGATGTAGAAATAATTTCTGAGGCACTGTAAAAATGACTAACATCGTTCTAGCCTAGGCTGTAAACATCACAACGAAGATTTACAATTAAATGTTTAAATACATATTCACACATTCATGTCCAATTTTAACACTAGATGGGGCATCATGTGCTAGAAGAAAGTAAGAAAATGCAGGTATTTCCAGTTCTACCCCTTTGCACTCTGGTTGGCTAGGGAAAAATCAAATGAGCAATTTTTACTTACCCCTATGAAATTGTGAAGCTATCCCACGTTAATACTGACTCCAAGGCAAAGCTTTGATCGACATCAGCAACACCAGGATTTTAGCCTAACACTTACAAAAATAAAATGGCTTGAGACTACCTGTCTGCTCCAGATGAGCACAATGCATCTGGGCACCACATGTGTACATGAGTATTTGTCATTTCAGGTTCAGTTTCGGAAGTGCAAATGAGAAAATGGCTTTTTTTGTTTGTTTGTTTGAAGCTAACCTTTGCACCTAAATCCTGGGTTAACCCTGGGAAAAGGCTGGGTTAACTCCGGGACAAGGCTGGCTTACAGGGGATGGTGCTAAGTCCCATGACACGCAGCTCCCTTTGGGTTTGAGCAACATGCTCTGTGTGCTGTGGGAGAACTGAAGCTCTTTTGAGGACGCTCCCAACTCACCAGCTCCGGCAGCCCGGGGGAGTCGACGTGCGGCCCAGACCACGTCCGAGATCATGGTAGAGACTTGTGGGCTTTGGGATTGTCCTTGGAAGAGAAAACCATGAGGCCACAGCGCGCCTGCTCCCAATATGGTCATGCCAGGCAAGGCTTCTTCCTCTATTTAGTGCTAACCTGCCCAAAATGCCCTAAACTCACGATATTTCTGACACCATCCCACTGTGTGGGCCTCTAGTTCTCCTGGCTGTTTTGGGAGCATGATGGTTCCGTTTAACTACCTACTGTCATGTTGATTAAATGCTTATTAGCCAACCAGAGTACTCCCGACACAAATAAAGGAAATTCCCATCAAAACATTTTTAAATTAATAAATTACTTTCAGATACTGCAGCAGTGTCCTTCAGTTTTGCTGACAACTTGATTCTTTTTTTTCAAACGTGTTCATAAAATAACCTCTTGGATTTGTCATGTAGAAAATAACAGCGATGGAAATACCAAAGGATTCTATGGTATGATACAGAAGAGAGCTCCCGAGCTTCGATGAGCGGTGCTCCTGGAAGCACCAAGCCTGGTCCATGGGGTGAAGCGGGCGGTGGGGCTGTTCCCTTGGGAGAGGGCCCGGGCGCGGATGGAGCCGCTGCTCGCGGGCTGGGGCGCACGGAGGCGGCTCTCGGATGCGCCCCGGCGCTGGCAGGGGTGAACGCAGCGTTTGGGGTCAGCAGCGGCGGGCGGGCAGCGTGGCCAGCGGGACGGGCGGCTCCTCCGGGGCCCGGCCCGCGCGTCCGGAGCGCTCCATCGGCAGCCTCACACTGCTGAAACTTGCTCGTCCTCTGCAAAGCAAGGAGAAACCGCGAGTTAGTGACCGTGCTCCGTCCCGCTGCTGCACCAAGAGCCTTCAGCAGCTTCACCAAACCCACAATGTACCAAGTACAGCCCTTTTGAATGGTATTTTTAAAAGATATCCTCAGTTATCTGAGGTAGTATCTAATAAAGAGATCAAAACAGACAAACCCCTGCAGCCGCCAGGCACTACACAACATGCACACCCCAAAGCCAGCACGGTGCTTTTGGACATGCAGTGGTCTTTGCAAAGGAATTTCAGGTAAAATTAACCAGACACTTTAAAAATAGCACGGGTATATCCAAAAGTATATGGTTAAATTTAGCTTTGAAAAAATTTGATTAGAATGTTTGAAGCAATTACTTCTTTATTTTATATCAGAAGCATTTAGCAACATAATTCAATTAATGCTGGGCAATTTTAAAGTTTTACCTTGAATTGCAATACTAAAATATATGTTAAGTGTTGTTTAAATATTACAAATGCTGGGATAGGATCACTTTCATTTTAAGACTGAAATCCAAGCAGGCAACCACAACATTCTATTAAAAAATTAGTTCATTAGCAAGCGGTACAGAGAGATCACATCAGTGCACAAGTGTTAAAAGCAAATCAGCAGACAAATTATTAAGGGGTAATTCTCCTAGCTTGAAGTTAGCATTGACACACAGTTAAGAGTGGTCTTTTTTTGGGAAAAATCACTGGCATTTCGGTCACATGAGATATTCCACACTCGGCAGCATTGCCTGTTGCTTCAAACAAGGTCAAGAAGAATTTAACAGGCAGAGACACTGTCAGGCCAAGGCGGGCGGAGAAGTCAGGTTTTATTAAAGGCATTTTTCCCAAGAACAGACATTTATTTTGTTCAACGCTTTCTAGATCCATGCTCCCAAACTGGCTGTTGAGGAATAGCTCAGTGCCAGTGCAGGAGAAGACGAACGTGGACCAGAGCAAGCGCTGAACAAAATCCCACCGAATTTGAATTAGAAAAAGAAAATTTAGGTTGTTATCCCAAAACAGCGAGACGTAAATGAATGAGGATTAGCAAGGCCAAAGAGGTTGGAGTTTTTGGCACAGAGCTTATGGCCTGAGAGTGTAGTGAGGTGCCCCAGAGCGGGATTGCAGCACGTCCGTGCCGTGATCCGTGCGCTGCAGCACCCGCGTGTCTGTGAGGTGCCTCCCTACCCCGTGTGCACCCGGGATGTGCAGGTGTGCGCGCACAGCCCCACACAGACACACAACCCCAGCCCAAGACAGTGGCGGCGCTGCAGAGCCCCGAGGGCGCCGCTGCCCCCAGCGCGGGCGGCGCGAGAGCTCCACGTACCATCCTCTTCACTATCTGCGCCAGGCACGTCTGCTAGCTGCGGGCTGCCCGGCTGCCGACTATGCCACGCGGGCATCTTCGAGGACAGGGAGGCCGCCGCGTCGCTAGCGAGAGCAGCTGCCGAGAGTCTAGAGAGGTCGCCGTGCAGCATCTTTGACCTCTGCACGGCCACGCTATAGTCGGGAGGTTTGAGGTGCGGGTGGTGGGGCGATCCTTCCTTTATGTCGGCTAAAGCAATGCCCAGGTAGCCCGGAGGGGTGGGCGGTGGCTCCCTATACCTATCGTCCTTCTTGGGTGAGGTGACACAGTACACTGGGCACCAGAAACAAGCCATGGAGATGTTAAAAAAGAAGAAAAAAAACAAAGAAAACAAAACGTTAAAAAACCATGAAATGTTACAATGGCAAAACAGAAACTGATAACAAAAACGCCAACGCAGGAACACCGGTTATAACGACAGCAGCAGATACTGGGGCTTCTCGTTTACACTTGGGGCTTCTCTGGGGAAGTCGAGAGCAGCAAGAGAACCAGCAAACTCGTGAGGCCAGTGAAGCAGACACAGAGCTGGGGGTACAACGGGGGCCCTGGGCTCGCCATGGAAGGGGCCGCTTGCCCACAGCAAGAAGGGCTGCTGCTGACTTGTGTGTCAATTATTATAAGGTATCATTATTATAAGATATTATATGTGGTTTGTGATGTGTAATATGATGTTAAACCATCCGCCCATCTCTGCTGCAGGGAAAGGAGCCTGCAGCCAAGGTCTTGCATTTCCTAACACTCAACAATGCTTTACAATACCTGGACTTGCAAATTTTTAAACTAGCATCCTAAACTAGCATTTATTTACAAGTGGGGAATATGGATGAATAGTTATGGCAACACAGGCCTTGGAAAGGCTCCACTGCTCCTTTTACAGTCATAAAAGATTATAATCAATACTATTAATTTGCAATGTCCACGCCACAAAATCTCCTACATTCCTTTCCCATTCACCTGCAGGTCAGGTCACATTGTATACCAAAACTTAACTTTTTTTGTAAATCCCATTTCTCTCCCACTTATTCCCAATTTTAGGACTTACATGCATGTTAAATCAGGCTTTGCCCACACACTTATTGCAACAGGGTAATTTCAAAGCCAGGATAATTTTAGAACTCTATTAGTTGAGTGAATTTACATTCGTGCTGTGAGTACATTTAGAACACTTTATGTTCGTTACTTTTTTAACAACTGCAGTAATTTCTGATCTTACAAGAATATGAAAGAATGAAAATAAAGTGGCGTTTTCTTATTTTGTGTCCTGGACTTGTGAGACGCTGGGTGTAGGTCAAGGCAAGGAGAGTCAGTCTGGACTTAGTATCTGAGACTTCTTGGACTTACGGTAACAAATTAAAGTTACAATAAACAAAAGCAAATTGATATACTAAATTGATATACTCTGGGTTGATATGTAACACTGCTATATACTGATATAGCACTGGGCTTCTATGAAGTAAGAGGAAGCTTTGCCTTCCCCAAAGGGATGGACAAGGGCTGGTCCTTCCTCATCTTTGGTCCTTATGGTTTTGCAGAAATGGTCCTTATTGTCCCTATGGTTTTGCAGTAATACTTGCAAGGGTAGATGCTGTTTTATGGAAAACTGTGACAGGTTTCCTAGAGGTAGCATCTAGTCTCCAGCACTAATGGGAGTAGGAATCATATATGCTATTACTAAGTTCCAATTCATATTATTTTATGAATATTAAAGCACTGTATCAGTACTTAACATTGATAGCACTGTATCACTGTAATTTCTGTCATTCACCACAATCTCAGGAGGTCAGAAAAACCTTCAGGGAGAACTAAACTTCTGCTGAACCAGATCCTTTTCTGTGAGAGTCCTCTGACCACACTGCGTGGCTCTCCACTCTTTAAAAGAAGAGCTGTGACTCTCTTCTTGAAGGAAAACTGCTTCTCAAATATTCTCTTGCTCGTTATCTACTGATAATCAGAAAGAAACCTGCACTCTCCCTCTGCTCAGTGTCTTCCCAAGGTAAAAAGCAGCATTAAGGTACAATAGGCAGCTACGTTAAGTCTACGGCAGGTAAAAGCTATGGAAAAGCTTTCTCACTTTAATGTCCTGTAACATGACACAATTGCACCCTGTTCTTGGAAAGCTGAGGTTGCACTAAGAAACTGCGTGCTGCAGAATGCAGAAATGCCCAAGAAATAATAAGCTCTGCACATTTATTGATTCTGCCAAGGCCATGCTCTCCCATTAGCACATGGGTAGTGGTTTTCCAGCTCTGTTCCAAGGGTTCCGGGCAGTAAAACTTGGGTCAGTTCTTTTGGGGGACCCTTCCACACCAGCACTCATTAAGCAAACGAGCTGAAGAGTCTCAATTTGTTTACACTGTTATGAATTCATGCAGTTATTGTGGTAACAAGGTGTTCCTGGAGAATAAGCAAATGGCAAAATAAAGCTGGGTTATCTTTGGCATACTGTAGATGCCTAAGTAATAGATCTGCATTTGCAAAGCTGAAGTCATATCCACCTATATCAGATCTGTGTTTAAATGGGATATATAAGATCTCTGTTGAAACACGGCACTGAGCATTTCTTACCAATGCGCTATGGCCACACAAGCAAGAAAAGCTACATGGTGCAATATGAAAACAAAACTAAAACTAAGGGAAAAAGTTGTGAGAGAAGATAGAATCTATTGAATGACATATCCTAAAAAAGCACTCCGTGTTTTGTCTTGTTCACAACCTGATTCCTCCCACTTGGGCAGTATGGCAGCAGAATTCCCTAGGAGAGTGAAAGTTGCTCCGTAAAGCTGTTTTTGAAAAGGTCTTTTACCAGTTTCTCTGCAAACTGCACTGGTATAACTACATGGTAGTAGAAATGTAGGAAACTTGGGAAGGGAACCTGCACCATCCCTGAACCTCTGAGACATGCTGCAGCACGGAGAGGTGGGAATATTCTGCACTGCTCCCTAATCCAGTTCTTCCCTTTGCAGCTCACGCCAGGTCTGTATTACGTGGACGTGCAAAGGACTGACGCTCATTGCTCCTTGCCAGAGGAAAGTCTGGCTTTCAAAAAATCCAAAAAGTCCCCAAAAGTCGCACACGGTTCTCCTGCACACCCATGAAGTGACTGGGGAGTGTACTGCTCTTTTTAATTTTCCTAATCCAAAAAGGGTGGTTTAACAACCACAGTGGCTGACGACTGTTCTGATTAAAACCACATGGCAAAGCTGAATTTAACATGCAATCCAGTCCCCGGATCTGCTGATGTCATTTCTAAACAGCTTAATATCAAAATACAAACCAGATGTGGGAGCTTTCATGAGCTGGCGGTCGGGCTTACCTATGAGGCCTTTTTCTGTACTTGAAGTGACAGTTTTGTAAGTTGTGTCGGTGCCTGGTTTAGAGTCCAAAACCTCCGTCTGCTCCGGCGCCGGCGTCTCCAGCCCCCTCCGCTTAATCGTCCCATAGTTTGTCTCGTATGTGTCCGAGAGGGAGCTCGAGGAGGCCCAGCTCTGCCGAGACTGATCCGCTTCCACGTTGGCTTTGGACTGCCTGTTATTTTTGGAATAGGGTTCGGAATATAAATAAGCCTCCTCAGAGTAACAATTTGTGGGGTCGACTTCAGCAATAGGTCCATCCAGCTGGGTGTGCCGGTAGGAATTGAGGAGGTCCCAGCTCTTCTGGTTGGGGATGTTCTGGAAGTTGTCGTGGGAGCTGCTGGAGCAGGACGTCCAGCTCCCGCGGCCGCTGTCCGCCGCCTCCACCAGGATGTGCTCGTGGGAGATCTCCTCGCTGCTCATGGACGACGTGAAGGCCATTCCTCGGATCAGGGCGGGCCTGCTCAGCGACCAGCTATGGGGAAAACAAGAGACATCAGAAAAAAGATCTCACTGGGTACTGAAACAGCAGAGCTGCTCTTGGGGCCAGCGATTTGCAGAGACAAGCAGCCACTGGTGTCAAACACGGACACAGCAAGGCCAAGCACAGGAGCTCTGATGAGAAACCCTGTTATTCTGCTCTGCAGCAGGGCCTGTCCCCAGAGGGACCGAGTCTGCAGAAAAAAAGCATTTTTGGTTGCAGCTGGAAAACTTGTTCAGGCAGAGAGAGCCTGAACAAGTATCATCATTTCAATGATACTTGGAAATATTGCACATCAGTAACATTTGTGGAAAGATCTTGGGCAGGAGAAATTTTGAAATTCTAAGGACAACTTTTTTTTTTTTTTAAGAAATATATTCTGAAAGCTATTAATCACTATTAATATATAAATAGAAAAAAAACAAAGTCAGGTTTAAATGCTTTAGACTGTAAACATATAATTGCTAGACATTATTCTGAAATCTCTTTCTGGCTGCATTAAAATGCATGCAAAGTGCATGCACTAAAAATCAATATCACTGCTCCTCAGTTTACTGAGGCATTATGAGATCTAGCAATATTTCTTAAGTATGGGCAAGTAACTTTTATTATTCCTTTGCTTTTCTATGTTATGAATTCTAGCACAGCAACTCTTTTGTACCCACTGAAACTAGGGCATAATAAAGCAGTAGCTTTGAAGAGTCTGCTTCTAAGTTACAGGATACTGAGTGCAGAATGCAGCCAGGTCCTTGGTGCAACGCACTGTCCTTCTGTGGGTCAAGTGTGACCATGCAGTGAATTGGACCCAGAGCTGCACCTCGGGACCAGTCCTGGTGGTGCTGGGATCACAGCACCGCTTGCGCACACACTCTCAGCAAGACAAGGGCAGCTAGCTTCCAGTCTGCCTTAGTAACAACTAAGGACAATTACGTTAATAAATAAAAGAAACCCCACTGAGGTATTTTAAGCAACCGATATCATTGAGCTCAGAGATAATTGGGAGCATTCCGCTCTTACTGTGTTGCCTCTAAGTCATTTGCTAAATATTATCCTAGCTTTTAA
>JAUBOD010001004.1:6590615-6601481 GCA_032353885.1 Nothura maculosa
GAGAAGGTCCAAGAAGCCTTAAACAGTGAAGCTAACTGTGAGGCCTGCAAAACAGCATCTCCAACAAGCCCCAGGGCTCCTCTCCCTAATTTATTAGGCTCTCCATGGCCGAGCTGCAGATACTCACTGAACGTGACGTGCTCCTTCGTCAGTCCCTTCTTCCGGCCAGGGTACAAATTCACGGACGGAACCTGCAGCACTTGGCTCATTCTGTTCTGCTGATGCTGATGGGCTTTAGTGCTTTGGCCAATGGATCTCATAGGTACTGGAGACATTTCTGAGGATTTTGCCCCTCTTCTCTCACTTAAATTCTTTGTCACTGTTAAGGAAAAAAATACAACCATCAATACAAGTTACAGTAGTATTACTATCATTCTAAAGCACATTCAGACAGCAGACGAAAGCTTCGAAATGTCTCCTATTCCAGGCATTTCTGTCTTGTTTTGTTGAAGAAATCACATGATTTACTTCCATCACAATTTAATTCCATACTTTGCATCCTACGGACAAACACCTAAAGACGAAACAGGATCTCTTTGAGAAACATGTAATACCATGTAAGGGAAGAGAGATGCTTGCTTTGCAGCTGGCAAGCCTTTCACTAGATGGCACAATTGACTTGCAGCAGGACCCTTCTGAATTCCTGCTTCACTTGCAGAGCAATTAATAAACTGTTCGTAGAGCTGAGGCCATCCAATTTCTCCTAAAATTACTGCGGAAATACCTGGATTCCTGAATACCTGTTGCTTGGTCTTCAAGCAATATTAGGATAATCTTGGTACTGAGATAAGAAGCTCCTACTTCCAGCAAACCCAGAGCTCTCACTTTAGCTAAGCTGATCAACCAGATCAGTTACATGCTCCATGCTTCTAAAAGCAAAGTCTTGAAAAAAGAATTTTAACATCATAGCATATTAAAAATAATAATAATATGAAATTCACAGTCTTAAAACTTTGTCTTCAAATTGTCACCTCCTCCTTGGCCTTTTATTTCATGTCCTTAATGGATAAAAATGCTCTTTGAGAAAAGGACAGCAAAGAAAATGTAGCATGCTGCATTTGGACACAAGACAAGCAAGAAATGCTATTTTCCTAGCAAGATTGTTACTTTTCTCTTTCGAAACAGTCCTAACTTTCAAACACCTCAAAATTTCTCATTACCAAAATCACATGCAACTACCTTTTTTATTTTTAGGTAGGATTTTACTGAACTGTGTGAGACAGAAGACACCTCATGGGATGATGTGTTTAGTCAGATAGCTTTACAGGAGCTCAATTTAAGAAAAACTGTCCTGTTGCAGCCCTCAATTTTAGGCTGCCAAGCGACATTAATCCCATCTGTCAGAGCTGGCCTGACTTCTCCTTCTCACCCATCCTTTAGTCTAAGCTGAACTCCACCGCACTTTCTATATTGATTTTGTCTCTTTTCATTTTCTTGCTGTTCATATGGTAAACGTTACTTTTATCCTTCCTAATTCCGCACAAGGACAGAGAGGCAAGAATAGATCTAATGTACTATTGAATTTCCTTGCAGACTGATGAAAAGACACACAGTTTAAGAACTAAAAGTCAAAAAAAAATCTCAACTCTCAGTCCAAAGTTTTGTGAGCTCAGTGAAGATCAAGGATTAACGCTGGCCTGCTGAAACCGTATTACTTGATCTGTTAGTACATGAATTGACAAATAGGCTTCTGATTACAGTAATTTGTGCTGGAGAAGAGGAAGACCTTAATTAAACACACATTTCAAGGGAAGGACTTTCATGAAGTGTGTAGATCATGCCACCCTAAGAGTGCTCTACTCACAAGTGCTATATGCAGGCTCACACTGAAGCGACAGGATTTGGATCTTTTCCTCATCCGTTTCGACGTTGAGGTTGGACAAGTACTGCTTCACCTTCCTGGCCATCTGGGCATCCTCGTAGAGCTTCTTGGCGTTGAGGAGCGAGCTGCGTCGGGCCCGCTTCTTGTGGGCACCTCCCTGCACGTCCAGCATGTTGGAGTTCGTACTGCCCTGGCTCAGGGACCTAGAAAAGAAAAGAGCAGATAAGTTGATTTTCGGTTCTCGTCAGCAATGAGGAGCAAAAGTAGCATATGCTGAAGCAGATTAATACCAAAACTCTTCAGTTAGGGCTAGTACATGCTGATGCAAATGAGTTAAGAAGATGAACAGCATTAAAACAAGATTTGTTTCGAAATATTCTGGTAAAACTGATAGCAGTATTTTGAGTCAAGGCCAAGAATTGCTCACGAAAGTGTAGAGGTAGCAAGAACGAGGCACGGAGCTACATAACTGCCCCCATCTAGCTCTGCTAAAGGATGTTCATCTCCCTGTGCAAACCCACACTATTATGCCCACTGCAGACTGCAATTGCAGACCTGCTCGCTCGCTTTGGGCCTCTCAGCTTAAGCAATTTGTGAGACACCACTTGGGTCAGAGCAGAACTTGTTGCGGTTCCACTGACCACAGAAGAGAGCAACCGGCATCGCCCTCTTGGCACACTGAACTTCTCATAACGGTCAAGCAAGAGAAAAGCCTCTCTCAAATATGCAAAGTGTGTTGTTATGCACTTGATTCCTTTCTCCAATTAACTAAAAGCATGTACAAGAGATTAATTACTCATGAAGCATCCCAAACACAGGTCATGGAGACAGTGACAACATATGTTACATATGCTGAGATTTGAACAGGCTTGTGCCCGTGAAAGAACACGACCAACACTTCTGAATGTTCCCATTTTACGCTGCCAGCCCTATCAGCAACTGAACCAAAACCAGGTAAATCAATTTGTTTTACTTATGTTAATTGCTATGCAGCAGAGTCATTTTTATTCTTCCTCATTTTAGTGCTCAGTGCCCAAAGGATTGGTCTTGATAGAGCTCAAATATACCCACATCTTCCAATTTGACTGTCAAGTCATTACAGATGCACTGCTTCTAACTCATATTTATTTGCTGGATTTTTAAGTAAAATCTGATGGAAAAGAATCAGGAAAACTATTTCAAGCTTTTTGTAAGCATTCAAAGGAATCAGTTTTAAAAAGCTAAATTCTGCATAAAAATATTCATCAAGTATTACAACTAAAGAGTGAAAAAGAGCTACTCGACATATTTGCAAAGTTTAAATAAAGTCAAAAAAAAAGAAAAAAAGGCAGAATTGCATAGCTTGAAAATAAAAACTAATGCTGTTACAGGTAAAGAGCAGCATACAGCAGTATGGACAGCTCTCAAACAGGAGGGCTCTCGTGTGTGCTATGGACAAGCACAAAGCTAGTAACTAGTATATAGGGAAATAGGGTATTACTCTGGACTGACACTGCCCACACACTGAAGCTGGGCTGTATTTCAACACACGTCCACAGCACCCAAACAAGCTGAGTTTGGAAGTGCAAAGGTGGCTGGGCTCAGGTACACACGGTGTTGTTGGGCAAAACCCCAAATATGCATTAAATGTGTATGAATTAGGCAATATGTGTATTAAATATACCAAAACACATTAAATATGGCTTCACTGATAGCTAATCACTGCCATTGCAAAGCATTTTTGTGAGCAGCTGCATTAGCCCATCTTGTCACGCTCATTTGTGGTCATTCTGATCCTCAGCCTTTGTGCAATTAAAATCCCAGGAAATTGCTGAGGAGTTCGGTGTACGCATCCTGGCTTAAACTTTTCAGACACACATCGGAAAGGAAATTATTTGTTTCCAGAAATGGTCTGTCTGCCAATAAAACAGTTTATTTTATGAAGCCAAAATGTAAACAACTTAGATATCTAACACAGAAAAGCAACTCAAAAATCTGTACAGCTGCAGTATGAAGTTGGCTGAAACCACTTATTCCTGTTTTTCAAAAAAATATGTATTGCAGGGTTAATAAAATGCATGCTGTATTTCAGGTGCATGCACTAAAAAGGAGGATGCAGTATGTTAAGAGTTGCATAATCTTTATTTATCTTAGTTGCATTCATCTCTACACTTACCCCAAACTTCTCCACCTCTTCTTCCTGTAAGCAAGAGCCATATACATTGAAGCATGTATTTGAACAGAAAAGCACAGGAAAAAATAAAACAGTTGAGAGTCAGGAAGAAAGATGTAGACAGGAAAGAACAGAAAAGAAAATTTTCTATACAGCAAAATTCTTCTCAAACAACAACACGGTGCTTTAATGGAATGCAAGGGCAGGACTCACTACAGAACTTGGACATGGAGAAGCATCTATCAGTTTTTTTTCCCTTCATTTCTCAAGTTCAATCTATACATTTACAAACCAAAATAATTTTTAATTTTCTTTTTAATTATTTTGCATAAGTCAGATTTGATTTTGATATAGTGAAATTTTAACTTCTTCACATTGCAGAAAATATAATTAAAGTAATTTATTCTATGCATTAGGTCACAGAACATGTCTGAGAAATCATCATCAGTATTCACGTTTATGATCTCTTTTTTCCTCTAGATTGCTTGCTGGAAAACAAGCCGTTTGCTAAAAATACACCGAAAAACTAGATGCCCTACATTAATTGGTAATGAACTTGCTAGCAAGTCTCACGTTGCCACTAAAATGTCTTTTCTTATTCATTTTTAGTCTTCTTCAAAAAAGATTTTACTGGTAGCCTGTCACACACAAACTGATAGATCAAACACCAGAGGCAATGAAAATGAATATAAATGATGTGAAAACACAGAATGATTTTCTTTTAATCTCTGGCACTATTGCTAATATTAGCTAAGTATTTTACGTCAGCACGTACGCTTCAGGCTGATGCAGTCATTAAAATGTGTGCTGTAATTCTCAACAACATACTAAAGGTAAGCTGTTTATTCAGCATTCAGTTTCTTTAATGACTGGAGCTCGCTGGGTCTATAACGGTAACGGGTATCAGGGAAACGTATTTACAGGAAGATTTCATCTGATAATGCCACCATTTCTGTAAAGCAATTAGGACTTAACTAACTTGCTTGAATTATCAAATAATTAGCTTTATCGTTTTATATTAAACGGGGAATTTGCTAGGTCAAATACAACAGTATCTCACTTTGAAAGCTGCGGATGGGGCTTAAGGGAGGAGCAGGGCTCTGATTTCTGACTGTGGCTTCGTGGTGACGCAGAGCAGGACGGAGGCCAAGGCCTCGCGCACCAGCTGCCCAGTGAACGGAGCACGGAGGCAGCCCAGGGGCTCATGTCCAGCTCATCCCGACAGCACCAACCTGCCGCAGGGATCTAGGGGCTCCGGCCTCGGCACACGCCGTGCAGGAGCCCGGGCTGTTATTGCAGGCCCACGAAGCAGCTGCACTGAGTTGTGCTGGTCACCAAGCAAGATCAAAACATAAAAATATTTTTGTGACTCTCATGTTGCCACAGATTGCTTTAAAAGCAACATTTCTGATTGATACAAGGGTGGTTTAAAGATCTTTATGTATGATTTTCCTCTAGCCCTTACATTTCACCTGAAACTGACGCTAGTGTTTTATTGAGCAAAAACACAGAGCATTAAAGTTAAAGCCTGTTTTCCTTGGCTTTCTAAACCAGCACACTGCTTTAGCAGTCATTAAAAGCAACCCTTAGCAGCACTGACGGTATTTCTGTAATTCCATAACGACTTCTGTCCTGACGCTCCCCGTTATCCCTAGGTCACAGGGTGAAACATCCAGGTGTTGAGGCGCACGGCCCGGGCAGGCCCGGCCCCGCGCGCCCGTCGCTGCGGGGCTCGGCCCTCGCGCACCTTTGCCTGAACATCACGGCCGGGTCCATGTTGGCCGAGGTCATCCTCACCACCTGGCGGATCTCCTTGGCGATCATCCGCAGCTTCTCAAAGTTCACCAGCCCGTCCACCTTGGAATCGTTTCCTGCAGAATTTAAACAAGTACCAAAAAGAAATAAGAAAAATCTTTTTTTTTTAATTAACATAATGTTGCTAGCCCCCCGCAGGAGCTTCCCTGCTACTCACTGACACTCCCAAGGCTGGTTTAATTAAAGCAGGAGTAAATGAGCATATGGCATCGTGACAAAATGCAGGCACCAACCGGGCCCACTCACCTCTCCAGCTTTCCCCTGCTAATCTAGCAAGGGGAAGAAGTCTGTCCAAGTTCATTGTCATTGACTTTAAGGATAAATATAGAACTGGTATCAATAGCAGTCATACTCTGAAGTTAGTTCAAGGCTTTGAAATATCATAGCCAAGAATTTGGCATACTAAGAAAAACATAATCTTAAGCAGTTGTGAGCAGAACTTTGTGTAAAAGAAAAAAAAACAAGCTTTTTTTTTTAAAAAAAAAAAGAGAAAATGCTGAAAGCAGGAGTAGGAGGTGTTAGATCATTGTAGCTCTCTGAAAGCCACAACATAGAACTAAGCTTAGAAACACTGTGACTTCAAGATTTTGCAACAGAAATGTATTTGAAGCAGTCTAAATTCTAGTTCGTGCACTCACCATTCTACCATCCATACCTTTGATGAAGATTAAACATTGCTTATAAATTATTTAAAATATGCTCTTTTTAAAATTAATTTTTGTCTAGGATCGGTCTCTTCTATTAGACATTCTGGATTATCTTTCTTTTTACTCCTACAAAGGACATAGCAAAAGCACCACCCTGGTGGCAGCTTCCCTTTAGTCACTTGCTGGATCACGGAGTGCTAAAGCAAGGCCCTAAATAGACTCAGTGCTTGGTTTATTATTTCTCTGCGCTTGCCATTACCTTCGTGTAGAAATGTAATATCCTTCTTGACAACAGGGAAGAGGGGAATAATTGGAGGCTGCATGCTCTGACTGCTGAGGATGTTGCGGTATTTTGCCATGTTTCTAGATGGATCAAAAAGATCTTGAAGGTCTCTGAGGTGCTTCTCATACTTGCTCGGTAGCTTCTCCCACGTACCCCTGAGACGCGCTACTGGTGCTAGATTTAACCCGCTGCAAAATAGATATATTTCATTAGTAGCTGTTGAAGGGCTCCCTGTGTTTCAGAAAGCGGGGAAGAGATATTTAGTGTTTTTGAAGATTAAAAATAGTTTTCACAAGGTTAAGCTCAAAGCTAGGGGAAGGTCAGGCTGCAACAAGCTCATCACGATACAGCACTGCCCACTCTCATGAGCAAGCAAAAACGAGAGCCTGGAGAGCAGGGCTGCTTCCCAGCACAAGCTGCACGTTAACCTGCCCCGGCGCCCTGCCTGCAGCCCAGCACTGCTGCCCGCCTGGCTTCCGTCCCATTTCATTCCCATAAAAACATACACCAAGGGAAGGAGAAAAACAGGGAAAAATTAAGGAGTTCATTTATATAATGAGAGTAGCAAGTGAGAACAGTAAACAGAGCTTATTACAAATAGAAGTGAAAAGACTTAAGAACAAAATATAGTAGTTGTTAACAAGTATTGATAAGACTGAAAATTAAAGTAATATATGCCAAAGTTTATTACTTTATCATCATTCTCATTAAGGCACTCAAAATGTAAAAATAGCCCTAGATTTAGCTGGATATAAATTAGAAATCTAACTGAATATATCCAGCCTCCCTATCATAATTTTCCACCAAGTCAGCTCAGTGAGGTTTGCAAGGATTGTAAAGTTTCTGCAGCTGCAAAGGGCATTCTGCTCTGCAGCATGTGCTAGTAAATGCAAGGTCAGACCTGCTTCCCAAGGATCCTCCTGGATTCACAATGGCTAACACATGCTTTCGGGTTGATTTTGCATGTCTCTTTATAATTGCCTTTCATACAGTTAAGGAAAACTGGCTTTCATCGAGCATCTCTGGGAAGACCAAAGAGTTATTTTGTACAAAGAGCAGAAAAACAAAACTATCGGAAAATACTTCACCTGATAACCGCAAACATGGAATTGAAATTCTTGCATTCTCGACAGTGTAGGGCAATTTTAATGAAATGCTTAATAATCTTCATTCTCTTGAGTTGGTTGGGCTCTGCTAAAATTTCCATGGCAACCCAGAACGTCTCTTGATTTATGACGTCCTCAAACTGTTTTAGGCGAGCGTTCCCGGTTTTGGAGTCCAGCTTATAAAGGTCATCAATGTACTCCGTGGGCTCGATATTCCGAAACAGTTCAAAGTCTCTCATGGAAAGCTGGGTGGCAACCTCAATGGTGCTGAGCTGCAGGAGGGAAATCTGGCTCTCTCTCAGTAACTCCTGGGCATCCTCATCCGAGCACAGCGTCTCCGTCTCCATGTTGTTTTTCAGGTAGTACCTAAAGATCAATTGAATCGTAACAAGACATTAGGGACAGAGTTCTGGGGGTTGCAGAGCACACATACATTTAATGACACCAGGGAACTTGGCTGCTTTTGGCACCATCGAGGTGCAGACACAAGAGCACTTCTGGGTGACAACACGGAGCGAGGGGCAACAACAGAGGTAAGAACAGACAGCAAAGCCCTGTACTTTAACATAAAATGCCATTGCTATCTAAGTAAAAACACTTTTCCATTATTTCAAAGCCATTTTGATCTTTTCTACCTCTCTGTTAATACTATTTTCTATTCAGGAGTCTAACATGCAGTAGCTTTCACCTTCAGAAAAAGGTCAGTTACTTATCCCTTTGTAAATTCAGCAGTGAAAGACCATTTTCAGCATGCATTAGCTCTGAGAAATGTTTGAAATCTGTTGTTAATGTATTTCTCCATTTCTCATATAAATTTAGCATGGCATATTAATATATATATGAAATACACAATATTCAGGAAATAAAAAGGTATCTGGAAAATTCATTTTCATGGTCTAAAGCAGATCACTTAAATACAGCAAAGTCTATTCCTCTTTGCTGCCTAGAAATCCCCTTTGTTGTCTAGAAAAGAGAACTAAAGAATTTTTTACTTAATAAGCCTTCCAGCATGTATCAGGTCATCAGATAAAATGGAAGCACTTAAATTTTCAGAAAACATTTGTAGCAGCTCACATAAAAAGAAAAGAATTTATCTCAGGTTAGTATCAGTTCACTACAATATTGTATCACAGAGAAAGAAATTACTTGTATCTTTTAATCTCAAAGTACATATGGAAACTGTCAGAAAAAATATTTCCAAGAGCAAGCTACTACATACGTTGTGCTGATCTGCTGAATTTCATTGTCATTAAGTGAGCTTGGGGTAGGTTTGGGGAAGTTTATTTTACAGTGGAAGGGAAATAGAAAAGAGTGAGAAATGAATCACGGGATTTATTTGCCTATTTTTCTACCAGCCAGTTGTCCTCGCTCCCTCTCCGGAGCTGTGTGTAACCCTGGAATTCCCAGAAAATGCATCTGTCAGGAAACTCCCGTTTGTGCATCCAGGGAGGAAGGCAGCTATTTAGAAGCCTCCCACAAAGGCACTGTAAGGATCACTGTGCTCTGGGAAGGCTCCCTTGCTAATTCATGGCTCAAGAGATGGATGTTTTCACAGCTACAGGCACATAGGAGAGAAGTCAGTGTTGCTCCAGCCCCCTTAGCCAGCCTCCACAAGCATATCCAAGCATTTTGCCCCTATCTTTACTTTGGAAGGAATCACTCCCGCACGCTTATGTTTCAATCCTAAAAAGCCAAGTCAAATAAATGCAAAATGTGCTTAAAATAAGGGTGCATTTACCGCCCATTGAGCTGAATCCTGTCTGCAAGCTTGGAGAACTGGTCGGGAAGCCTCCGCTGCTTGATGACCCCCTCGGGGCTCACGGAGACCTCGCAGAGCGAGTAGGTGTCCGGGGCTCCGGTCAGGTTGAACTCGTTCACCGCGTGGCTCACCACCTCCTTGGCTGTAGTGTCCTTGCTGATGATAATGTAGCAGCTCTGCTGGTCCGCTTTGAACACTCGGATTACTTGATCTGGAATATCTGAAACAGCAGAAGAACGTCTTTAAAGTACAAAGTTGCTTTTCCCTGAAAACGCACAAGGTCATTTACTGCGCTACTTGACAGGCAGAAAACAAAAACCAGCAAGCAAGACAAAAAAAAAGAAACATGCTGGACTTGATAAACGCCCATAAATATTCATTAAAATCCCCAGTCTTTTTCCTCAGCTGCAGATGAAACAAGAAGATTCTTTTCTTCTCTCTGTGCTTTCAGCACAGAGCTAACCTGCGTATTACACCATGGCCACGATGAGAGCAAACACATCCATGTGACAGGCATGTCACTTGGACACCATCACACTATTATTCTGCACATTTTTGGTGTCTCTTGAGATTTTTGGAAGCACGTTTGCCTGCTGAGGGATCCGGGGGTCAGGTCACTGCTCCGTGTCCCCGCATGGTGGCACTGTGTGGTCTGCCCTGCACAACCCACCTGCCATCCCCACCACTGGCCTCCCTAACGCAAGGGGCCGAGCTGCTGCCAGCACACAGCTCTGGCTAGAGTGCTCATTTATAACACATTTCATGTTAGAAAAATAGGGATTTACTCAGAAAACAGCTTTATCTGAGGCAGATTAAGCAGATAATATATTCTCATGCATCAAACGTGTTTACTTTACAGCTTGATGCTTGCGATAATTCACTTTGTTCCTATTATATAACGCTCGACTTTCAAAGCGACGTTGACTGGAAAAAAACAAGGTCAAAAGCACCCTGTTAATTAAATGCAAGGGAACACAGTGGTTTTTCTTGGCTTGTTTATCCCCCCTCCTCGACGCCTGAAGACCAAGCCCAGGCAGGCCGAGAAGGCCGCACGGAGGAGCGATGTCGGACAGCAGCTCTCACCTCCATCCCAACAGCTCCAGAGCATAAAGCTCCTCCAAAAATCCTGTCTCCGAGGCCAATGTGCCCTTCACTCCAGCATCAGAGATGCCCACATCCATCTCCAAGACCTCAGCTGGGATAAAAGCCCCTCCTGCTGTTACTAGATGGAACTTGAGTAATGGTGATGAGAAGCTCCACATCCATCCATGGAGGAAGGCAG
>JAUBOD010001004.1:6658190-6669560 GCA_032353885.1 Nothura maculosa
AAAATCACGGAATTAGCAACTTCTCCCTGTACAGCACCCTCTTGCTAGGGGAGGCCAAAGCTCTCGAGAGGGCTTTGCTCCTGCATTTGGTAGCCCAAGCAGGGGTCTCCTAGCACCAACGCACACTCAACACGTCCATTCCGCACCATGCAGCCCTCCCAGGCCCTGGGAATCACGTCTGGGCTTTCCAGAGCTGCGTTGATGTCACCGTATAAAGGAGCAGGCAGCACGAGTGCTCACCTCGGAATTCACAGCGGAAACGTCCCTTGGCTCAACACTCATGTTTGGAAATGTTTAGAAATATAATGGCTAGAGACTCTTACACCAAATGGAAGGTCGTGTATCACCGCAGGACATCAAAATCAATAAAGCTCAGATTTTTGTTTAAACGCCATTACCAAAACCCACAGAAATTATACAGAAGTGCAGACGCTCTCAACTGCTGTTGAAGCTGGACTGCTAGGGAGCCAGGCTGGTATTGGGATCAGATGTTACAATTAAATAAGAAAAGCTGGGGTGTTTTCCACCTTTCATCACTCTGTGTCCACACACTGCTTCCCAAGTTTGATTTCTTTCTAAATGCCATTGACACTAAGATATAACAGAAGATGTCTTTAAAATACGTCTTACACTAAAGTCTCGCTGGCATCAGTTATGGAAAATTTTAGTCCGATTAAAAGCTCTGATTGACAGCAAAGTTGAAGTGATACATAGGAGAAGTTCCCACATCCCTTCTTGAGAGGATTCCTGGATGCTGCAGAGCTACAGCCCCCAAGCAGCCTCACGCGGCCCCTTCTCCCAGGATAGGAGGGAGGATTTTACCCAGACAGTCGGGTAAAGGTTCCCCTTCCCCCTGCACATCCACACGGAGATCTGGTGAGCCAGGTTTATGTGCACCCTGTCGGGCACCATCTTTTCCTGATGAATTTAAATCACAAAAATCACGTTCCAGCCAAGTCTTGTCAACCTTCTTCAGTTACTGCCATGTTATTTAAGACTAGATCCTTACAGTACCACTCAAACTGCGTTGGAAGCCCTGAACATAAAGGGTTGTTTGATATTCCTGCCAGTGAAGAACATACTTTTAATTACACTTCAATTCAAGGCACCGAACTGCAGTTAATTGCAGGTTATGTGGCCACCTAGTGGGAACAAGTCGTCAGTCCGGCCGCAGACTAAAGAAATCTGAATTCAGATATGAAAACATTCCCCCCATCTATTCAACCATCATAAAAATGCACACAGGCCTAGAAGCTGTTACTTTAAAAATGCATTTTGTACCCGGGAGCATCAGTTATGCAAGAGGGCGATCACACAACCACAGGGCAAAGGGCACAGATTATTTCCCCATAATGCCCATCCAGGAAAGGGACTTTGTGAACGTGAGTGCAGGAAAGGGTGACAATAAACGTGTCCATAAAGTACGGGCTGAGGAGTGAAGCTTCCCTCATCCTTCTCCATAACCTCTTAGAACAACCGAATCTTGTCGCATTTGGAACAACTGAAACAATAATCGATGAAAAATTTCTCTGCGTGCACCAAGCCAGGGAAGAAGTTTAGAGCGCAAAGCACAGGAATTTTATTTGTTGAGTTCAGTCACTCGAGCTAAAGCACTGTGTCCAATATCCTTATCTATCTTTTATATGTGTTCTCTCCTTGAAAGCTATGCCCACACGAAGTCCTCCACCCGCAACAGCAAGCTACGTGTCTGGGTTATTAAGGGATATGTTGGCTCACAGCTTCACGTGAAGCGTCCAGAACAGGAGCACAGAAATCCAGGCACTGCTCTTGATGGTGCCTTGATATCCCAGGTCTGTGCTTGGACACTCCGACGTGAATCATGGTCTAGGCCTTTCAACTTGAACTCAACATCTTCTGTCATCTTGAACACAGCCCATACACAGAAGCCTGATAAGTCTCTTACCCATGAACAGGGAAAAAACACTGAGATTTAGGGGAAAAGACAGTGTTAACATCACTCAGCTTTCTTTAAAGAGAGTTTTCTCCTCCCAAGGCACTGGGGAGCCGGCCCCTTAACCGAGCACTGACCATGGGCTGTGTCTGCTGCCAGATATGAGCTCGTGTGTGCACCTACCACGAGGTTCAGCAGCTGGAGAATGAGGGGAAAGAAGAGAATCACCAGGGGCAGCGATGGGAAACCAGCCTGCGAGAACAGACCGGTTCTCACAAACAAGTGGTGCCCCAAACACCTCGTCCAAAAACGATTTGCTACTTCTAGGGGTTTTTAAAGGATGGTGAAACAGGTTAATCGCTCAGGTGACAACCTGTAGCTTTAGGGAATAGCCAACATCACCAAGAGAATTAGAAATAAATAAATAAAAATAATAAAGAGAATCACTGGGGAAGGGGTGATGTTCAAGCTATCCTCGTTTAAATCTCCCTGTTTTATGCGAACTTTATGAAGTCTGAAATTAAGACTCTAATGGCAAGGTCTGGAGAGGTCTGGATTATTTAGATCAGAACATAAAATTTTCCAAGTCAGAAGTGGGGGCAGGAGAGGAAAAAAAAAAAAAAAAAGGAAAAAAAATCCAGCCAGCACAGCCATAAATCACATGAGTCATATTCATATGCTATAGGTTAGCAATAATGTTTCCTAAACAAATTCACATGCAAAACTCTGGAATGGGGATAAAATTATTGCATTAAGAATAACTTTGCAGCCTATCAAAACTCCACATAAAACGAAGTCCTGCTGCTCTAACTTGAGGTGTCCCCATCCAGGTGCTCCCGGATTATTTTACTTAGAGCACATTTCCTGCTTGGTATTTTAGAGCAACTTGTTTCAAATTGACCATGAGTTCTGCTAACTCTTGAGAAGAGTTACCCGGGTTTGGAGCTGAGCTGCAGTGGGCACAGCCGGGCAAAGCGCAGCTCCCGGCTGGTGCCCCATGCGAGGAGCAGCGCGGTCCCCAAGCAGCCCATGCAGTGCTCGGCAGGACGCACCGCGTCGCCAGCCGCTCTGGTGTCCCCTGTGTCCCAGGGGCCGCAGGCAGCGCTCGGATCCCACCCCGTGACGGACGAGGGGTCCCGTTTGAGCCTGGCAAGCGGCGGCCGGCGGCGGCAGGGACTTGCCGAGCAGCTGGAGCACTTCAAAGCGCACGCGGAAACGGCTGCGTCAGCAAGATCCAGGCACCGCGAACCTGGCCCGGGGAGCTGTGCAAAACCTGTCTCTCCATCCCGCCCCACACGATTAAATTCCTGCTGCAAGCACATGTGCTTGGCTCAGGTACTGCTCCCCACACCCAGCCCGGCGCGGCTGCCAAGCCACCCAGGATTCCCTAGCTGGGATGGAAGCTGTTTCTGAAGGCACACAAAGAGCGTCCGACAGCACTTCGCACCCATACTTTGTCCAGGGGTAGAGAAGACAGTTGTCAACACGCACAATTTTATAACACTTAAAGAGAAAAATGGCTTTCCCTAGAACCTGTTACAGACACATCTGCACCACAGCTTATATACTTCAAAGAACAAAACAACACACACCTCGCATTTCTGCCTTGAAAAACAAAGGTAATATGCCAATATTACCATGCTAATAACCTCATCACTCCATTGGCATTCGAGCCCAGCGCCAGGAAGGACCTTCCCGGGAAGGCAGCTCCAGGGCCGGAGCTGCCTCCCCATCTTCCTCGTTACAAAGAGCTGCTTCTTTCCTTCCGCGCTTTCATCAGAGAAAGCGCCAAGCAGGAAACAAGGCTGGAAACAAGCGGCAGCAGCATCAACCATCCACTTTATGCAAAGATAAGGGGTTTAACCTGCTCTCGGACAATCCCTCCGTATGAAACTTGTTTTAAGGAGGAGACTGGAGCGCAGGAAGCTGCAGCTCTTGGCACGGGGGCTGTGCAAACGCCGGGCTGGCTGCGGCCTCAATGCGCCTTTCACTGGGCGCCCTCAATGCCCCTCTGTGGCCACGGGCGCCGCAGGAAACGTTACTCAGCCTCGCTTATGGCTCCCTTCCTGTTGCTTCACTGATGGGCGCAATCTGCCCCGTTTCCTTTAGGCCCTGTTGAAGGCCGGTCGTAAAAATAGTCCTCCCGAATTCTTTCCTGATACTGTAATAGTAGGAATAAAAACAGAGAGGCGGGCTCGCTGGAACCATCCGATCCGCACTGTGGGTATTGGGATGTGTCTGCGGCAGCCTAGGAAGGCCCAGCGATGCTGCTTCAAGCGGCCTGAGCATGGCCTGCCCCACATGTCTGCCTGAGGAGCCACAGTGAAACACGTGTGGACAGCACTACCTGAGGAAGGCCTCAAGGTGACCAAGGAACCAGCTCCTCTACATCTCCATCTTTACATCTTTTGTGGAGCTGCTGAGAGAGTCCAGGGAAGGGCTATAAGGATGAGCAGGGCCTGGAACATCTGCCCTGTGAGGAAAGGCTGAGGGAGCTGGGCCTGGTCAGCCTGGAGAAGAGAAGGCTGAGGGGGAACCTGAGCAGTGTCTGTAGATACCTCAAGGGAGGCAGTGAGGAGGATGGGGCGGCCTCTTTGCAGTGGCGGACACTGACAGAACTAGAGGAAACAGCCACAAACTGAAGCACCAAAAGTTCCCCAGGACCTTCAGGAAACATTTATTGGCAGTGAGGGTGCCCGAGCCCTGGCACAGGCTGCCCAGGGAGGCTCTGGAGTCTCCTTCTCTGGAGATCTTCCCAACCCACCTGGATGCAGCCTATGCCCCGTGCTCTGGGTGACCCTGCGTGTGCAGGGGTTGGACTTGATCTCTAAAGGTCCCTTCCAACCTTAAACCATTCTATGATTAATCTTCTCTGCCAGTCAATGGCATTGGCATAAACAAATGTATAGGGTACCACAGCCTTAGCATTTGACATTAGCGGAAGCAGAAGTGCAGGAGAGCAGCACCTCACAGCTAGAGAGCAGACAGTTTCCTTAAAAACATCCTCCTATTTATCTGAAGGCCACTTTTTTCTAAAGCACATTTAAACACCAATATTGAGGCGATATCAAGAATAGATGGATTAGCAGTTCAGATAGTGAAAATACTCCTATGAGGATCTTGAAAAGATCAATAAGGTCCAAGTAGCACTAACAAGGAGTGAAAGAAGTAACATTATGTCTTGCAACTCAAAAACAGGCAATAATTGGGCTCTTTCAATCTATGGTATTAAAGCACTCCTTACACTAGCAGCAAATTCCAGCATGGTCTTAAATTGCTGCTGGAGACTCCACCCAGCAGCATTTGTGCAAAATAAACTGGTTGAGCCACTTCAAAGACATATTCCATTATCAAGGAAAAAGAACAGGAACATTAATATCTAGAGCAAATACATTAAGAGAAATACATCCTGTGATTAGAAGGTATCAGCACAAGGAACAAGGCTCCAAAAAGCAGTATTAAACCCCTCACGTGTTTCTCTCCCAGTAAGTGCCCACCTCTGCTCATATCTATGAGTGAAAAGTAAACCATATCACCAAACTAATGCACCTACACTGCTGCTGGTGCCTACTCGGCACCAAAATGAATATTACTGAGCAACATTTTCAGCATGTACTTCTACTTTCTTTCACATATGACTGATCTGCACATGTTGCTCTGACAACATGCAAGTTCTCACACGGCATGAGGATAGTCGGATGCTGCATGGTACTTTGCACATTATGACATATATATATATATATATATGCATATGTGTGTATATATATATAAATATATATATATGCACACTTCCCAAGTACTCAAAGTGACTTTTTAAAAGATCCGCAAGCAGAAATTAAGAAAACAAGATATCAATACGGAGGTTAGCTAGCTTGAATTTGCTAGTTAATACTAGCAACAGCAGGAACAGAAACTCTGTTCTTGCCCAATAAGGCTTAACTTTATCTATACAGGTGACATTTTTTAAAAAATTTTTTGTTTAAACTGAGGAAACATTAGCCTATTTAATATATTATCTTAATACAGGAGAAAAATGAAAGTGGGACTTAATTCTTTTGCAAATCGAGGAAGCAATTGACAACATGGGTTAATAAGCGCATAGCCAAACAATAGGATGTGCCCTTTGTTTTCCAGGCTGCCAGGAGCTGTTTTTCCAGGCTCACACTCTCCTTCCCTGGGAAGCACCACATCTCTGAGCAAGGTTAACGCATCGTGCCCGCGCCTTAATGTGGTTCCTTGTAACATACACGTGGTTGCAAGCGCAGACTTAAGAATTCCATCTCACCCCAAGGAATAGAAGCCTCCATAATAAAAGCAGAAAAATAAAACAGATCTGGTTTAAGAACAGAGGCCCTGGGCCCATTATTACAGTTTATTTATACAGTGAAAGCACTACCATTCGGCAGAGTATTCCTGAAAATAAAAAAGTAAAACATTTATACTTGAAAATAAGAAAGTTTTCTTTACTCACGAATAGCTCCCCACACCCAATACAGATAAACACCTTCCATCCAAGCACCCTGGACTATATTGATATAAGACTTTAGTAGACAGAAAAGCATTTGGAGGAATGAGGGAGGAAAATTTTTTTAATTATTTTTACTGCTGTTTCATCACACCGAGTCAGCGCTTCTGGAGCTCCATCTTGGCCAGAGAACTTCCTTTGGAAAAGCTGATTTTGCAAAGCGAATACCCAGGGCCCTAAACTGGAAAGCCAAGAACATTAAACTTCGTTTACTGAAAATGAGCAACTTATAGAGAGTTTAGAATATCTGAAGTGCAGTTCAGCCTTTACCCCGGATCAGCACAACAGTATAGCTATGAAAAAAAAGTAAAACATGAACATAAAGTTCCTAGACACTCATTACTGAGTTTTAAAATATATTTCAGACTTAAAGATCAGTGCTAGA
The DNA here is from genome assembly GCA_032353885.1 of Nothura maculosa. NCBI lineage: Eukaryota > Metazoa > Chordata > Aves > Tinamiformes > Tinamidae > Nothura > Nothura maculosa. The sequence goes on from JAUBOD010001004.1 coordinate 6,665,013, forward strand.
AAGAAGCAGTCTTGAGAACACGGAGATCCTAGAATTCAAGAGCATGGGTAGTTCACCATGTCCAAAGTTGAGCCCAGGGGTGACTGGTGTCGAAGAGCAGAACGGGACACGGAAGGGCTTTCACTTGGAGATGGAAGACCCCAAGAGCAGCACCCTTGGTGCTCCTCAAGAGCCGCTTCAAGTCTGCAAGTTGAGCAGCTGACATCAGCAAGTGTCTGGTCACTTACACAAAGTGCCGCAAGAGGATTAATCCTAAAGGGCAAATGAGCAGCTGCAGACACAGAAAGAGCAAGAGCTTCTTTGAGATCCAGGCTCACCCTGGTGCTAGGGCCGAGACTTGGGGTTCTCCCGGTCCATCCTGCCACCGGATGAGCCGCTCCCATCAAGATGTTCCCGATGAACAGCGCATGGGGAAGGCTTGGGGAGCGGCAGAACCACTGCCCAGCACCTACAGAACCACCTCACAGCACAGCCCCACCGGTAACACGCAAGACACGGGCATCCCGTTGAGTTACAGGGCACGAGATAACATCGCAGCCTGCTCTCCGATCAACCAGTGCATCTTCATCAAGGAGAGCAAAAACTTCCGAGCCTGTAATTACTTGGACATACCAGCCCCAAATAAGCCACATTCAACTCTGTCATTGCTCTGAAACCATAATCAACACTAATTTGTACTGCAATACCCTGCAGATTTCTGCAGCTCCTCAGTATTTCAGTATTATTCAACCATACCCTCTATGGAGATACAATAAGTCTCTTTACAAAAGCCCACCACACGTACAAACTCAAAACAGGTACCAAATACCAGCTTCTAAGAACCAGTGCAATGCATTAATTGACGAACGAGACTTTTGACTCATCAGCTCACGTCAGGGGAAGACACACGTACCTGGTGATGAGAGCCGAGCCTGGAAGTCCCAGCAGAATGCTGCAATAACGAGATTACAACAGAGCCATCTGCGGATGGCAGTGCCCGTGCCACAGACACACACATCCCAGGCTCTCCTCCTTTTCTCCCCCCCAGAAGCAGCAGGAAGATTTAATATTGCAATTCAGATACTTTATGTGGCTATGTTGTCAGTTTTTTTGGAAAAAGTGGTGCATTTATAATGCGTGGCAATGTCATCCAGACACCTCATGGCTGAAGCCCCCCCAAGCATATGGCAGCCTGGCAGACCCATCACCTGGAGCTCTCCTTTCTGCGTAAGTGTTCATTACTGGTGAAGCTGTATAATTATTTCGGGTAAAAATAGAGACATGCTTGTCTAGAGCTTAGGAAAACAAAGCACCATCATCACTGGTGTTATTAAAGCTGAACCCTGACCTCTGAATTCTACATACTTCAGTTTGCAGGATGAGGGACCTAGCCCAGGTACACGGGGAATCTTTGGCTTTTCTTAAAAATCTACCTTTCTAGCTAGCACCCCACTGCCCAGGCCGTTACCTATGGGTCTATATAACACATAACCCCCTTTTTGGCTAATGTGAGCAGAAAAAACGTGTGCATGTGGAGCCGGGCGCTCCACTCAGGAGGGTGACCCGTGGCGCTCGAGTCAGTCTGGAGCAGCAGACTAGCACGGACATGCCAGAAGCTGAGCAGTTCTTCCTAGCGATCCCACTAGCTCCATCGGGTCTCCTGCTTTCTGAAACAGGACTGCCTATTAGGTGGGAAGGGCCACCGTGCCTTTAATTTGAATATATGATTTAATACTGAAATTTTGACTATGGAAGAATCCATTAATTGGGACAGAGGAATAGGACCAAGATCCCAGCACGTAGCTGAAGCTAACAACCCACTGCCAACCACAGGGCCAGCCCACTACACCCCATCCTCAATGCCATGTTTTGTCATCTCCTCCTTAGAGCCAACACTGTCAATGACCCGGTTAGCTTGGTAAACAGGCAGAAAAAGCACTCAGCCAAAGCAAACCATCCTCCATCGTGGTAAGCAGTAGACTAGGCTGCTACAGAAGCAGAGAGAAGGGCCCCTTCTGAAGCAAGGGACCATCAGATCCAGTCAGGGCATTCTCAAATGCCAACCAGCCATCTCGTCAATCACATATAATGGTATTGACAAAAGAATTTTCTGAAAGAAGCACTACAGAGTTGTTTAACGGGTCAGCAGTCAACATAGGACAACTAATTTCCTTCCTACTTCAGATGGGAAACAGGAATAGAAACCTCCATCAACAAGGACCACTTCTACTTTGCCCAGCCTGCAGTAGGGGCAGGGGTTTGCTCAGTCCGGCAGTGTTACATGGAGCCCTGAAAACACAGACTAAGCGAAACCAGACTTAGGAATAACCCTGTTGCATAAGCCACAATATCCAGTAGTCACTGGCAAGCGCAGCCCTGACAGAAGGGTGAGAACCCTCCCAGAGTCACTGTTCAGCAACATAAGCAAATCCATGACCTCCGAAGGCCAAGTTCACAACACAGTTTTGGAAGGGAGTTGTTCTCCAGCTCCTCCAAATACAAATTGTCGTGGTGAAAAATATTAAGACAACCCAGCAACTATGTTAGCTATATAATCCAAACAAACTTTTATATCTTCATAGGAATTCATATTTGGCTAGAACAACTTCTTTGGCTGTGTGTGCCTGCAACACAATGCAAGAATTCTTCTCCAGACCCAAAAAACAACTTTGGAGGTTCATTATTAAGCAGTCTTTGCAGGAATGCACTGCTTAAATGTCAATGCTTTAATCAAGCACAGAAAGATTAAAAAGAGAGAATCCCTCAAGGCAGTCATTTTTCCTCCCATTCTGCAAGGATTTGCTAGACTCTTTTAACATGCTAAAAAGATAACCAATAATTAGCAGAGCTGAGGAACTTAGAGAAACCAGATGCAGAATGCTAAATAATTTGTGCAAACTTCCCTGAACTAAGGGTATTTCCAAAATACTCTCTTAAAATCATCAAAAGGGGAAGAAGGGTGTATCACAGTTTCATCAAACAAAGGAAAAAACCTCTATATTTTCAGCCTGAGGGCTCTGGAACAAGAAGACCTCCTAGTTTCAGGAGCTTGTCTGGCAGTCACTCTAGCAGCAGAACTGACTTGATGGCAGCAGCAGGTCTGGAAGGAAAAGCAGAGCTCCCGACGCCTCACAGGTCTGTCTTCAATTCACTTCCCAATGAAAACACAGGTTTTTTGCATGTGCTTTAGAAAGAAAGTCTGCAAACTACAACTTGTGCAGGGTGCACGTTGGGTACGTTCCTCCAGAACATACAGCTTCTTTGACATGGGAAAAACCAGCGCAAGACCAAGAGCCTGGTTTCCACCTAAAGATTTCCAGTGCTTTGCACTCTTGGGATGGGAATATGAGCACACCTGATACAAAGTCTTACCAGGCAGTGACATCCACTGGGACAACACTAGGAATATGTGGCCATTGTCAGACAAGGCCTTGAAGATCCATCCTTTGTATCCGCAGGAACAGTGCACATGGAAGCTTCTTAGGATTGAGCTTTATCCTCATAGTCTTGATTTGTGCTACAGACACCCAGTTGTCCTTACTCAAAGCAGTAACACTTATTTTGACAAAACTACTTCTGTTATGGAAAGACTCCTCTAAATCTTGCACCAAGCTGTATTACACTACTTGAAGAGTTCTCCTTTTAAGGGCATTTAAATTTTTATTATGACTCTTACTCAGTGAATTATTTTAGTGGTTTAATACCATTTTTTGAGGAATTAAACACCTACACATCTTGACTGCTTGCCCTCCACCTTCAAAACCCTTTGCAGTTTTGGAGGACTAGAGCCAAACAGAACTGTGTTTTTCTTCTATTTAGCAACTTTTCTGAATGCCAACAGTACTTGAAGTTCTCCTCCACCTCCTTCCACACCCTCTTCTCGCCCTTCTTTACTATTCCAATATCTCCAAGGAATTCTTATTCTAAGGCTAGTAACGAGGCACTGGAGTCATCCTGGAGCTCAAATGAACAGCTCTGCAGAACACACCCTTACATAGTAAGAAGTCTCCGAAACTCCTAGTTAGAAAATTGGATAATACAACAGGAAATAAGTGTGTGTGTGTTTTAATGTTACATTCAAAAGTTGAGTTTTATTCATCACAGAAAACATCCAGTTAAGTTATTGCTGCACAGATGTAACTAAGTGCATGACCCCACAGCGTGGAGAAGGATGTATATTAAGGGAAATAAGTTCCAGTGAAGAGTTCCAGGCCTTGCTGCTAGTTTCTGGTTTGACTCTGAGTTGTCACTTACAGCTGTCATTAAAATGAAAAACTATTTTTTCCAGGAACAGTTTAGTGGAAACACAGATAGGAAAAGTCATCCTAGAGCAAGCATGCTTTGTGTGCTCCCTGGAAGATTAACATGGAACAGTCACCTTGGTTCTCTCCTTTAGCAATGTTCAAGGTTCACGTGAGCAGAAACCTCTGTATTTGCCAAGAAGAATCAGAGCTTCATCCTTGAAAGTTCCAACGCCTGGATTAGATGGTCACCAGTTTGACTTCAGACTGGAAAACAGCTAAGAGTGACACTGCAGTCACTGGCCGACAACACTGGTGTCAACCACAG
>JAUBOD010001004.1:6691178-6703763 GCA_032353885.1 Nothura maculosa
CACACAACACATGCTTAAAGTAGAATTAAGTATTTTAAACCTGTGGTCATTAGTTCCTCAGTTTGGCAACCATCATGGGACTTCCTATTTTGCAAGCCACGTATTGTAAAACATCTTAAAAAAAAAAAAACACCTCTTTTTTGGAAGATGCCATTCCTGGCCCTGAATACGTGCCAGGTGCAGGCAGCAGATCCCTACCCTTAAAGGCTGTGAGTATGGATGCCAGGGGGCCCAGCCTGGCTAGCAAACCTGCGTGCTGCTGTGCTCTATTCTGCAGCTATTGTGCAATGCTAGCCTGCACAACAGCCTTTCTCCTCTCAAAACCAGCACTTTTATGGGGTTGGTTCCATAATATTAGCAGGATTAAAATAAATAAATACATAAAAGCTCATTTTTAAATTAAAAAGGCATGAATAGATACACATTTAAAAACTAAAATCCATCATACTGGTTTTTCACAGCGTTTTCCATCAGGAAAGTGAACTCCTTCATGAAGCGATGGCAAAGCTGGTTCTTCTCCGGTGTCCCGGACATCATGGTGAGCCAGACGGGTTCCCCAATCCGTGGCATCGTGTACAGGTTGCAAATAGTTGTTCTGAAAAACAAGCAACAAGATCCAGAAAATTAAACCAAGTAGTGGAGGGCAGAAATTCCCATTGGGAGACTTCTTTGTGCCACAGAGGCTGCGGGAGCAGGGACCGGGTCACTGTGTTGACGCTAAATGCGCTGCAGGAGGCCCAGGTGCCGCCTGGTCTCGAGGAGGCCGCGCCGCAGAGGGCACCGGGCGCCGCACCGAGGCCTTGCACTAACCCCGCTCACTGCTCAGCTCCCAGCCTAACCCGCGTTAGTCCTGGTTCAAACACAATGCCAACATAGACAGGCCCAAAGGAGGCGAGCGAGGGGCTGCTCCTGAGCACAACCCGTTTGCTCCGCGGGGCGCCCGACCCGGAGCAGCCCCGGATCAGCATCGAGGAGCTCGTGGGGACCGGGCAGGGAGCAGCCTCCCGTGGGGCGGCCGCCTCAGCACGTTGGGCACCGCCAGCCCAGGAGCCGGGGCTCAAACCAAGGAGCTCCCGCGAGCGGCTCCGGCTCCGGAGCCTCCTGCAGGGCCGCGCAAGGGTTTTGAAAGAGAAACCGCTGCGCTGCTGCGAGCAGCACATTAAAATATTTGTTTTCGTTGAAAAGATAGCCCGAGTCTTGTGATTCGTTATTTACTATTCTGGTAACCCTGGCTGCATCTGCGGCTGATAGTGTTTCCTCCGCGAGCGATCGGGTTCGGCTGGCGGGCGGCCAGCGGGCATGTGACTGCAGCAAAGGGAACCTCTCGCCAGGGATTAACCGCTTCCCGCCCCGCGCGCCCTCCGCACAGCGGGAAAAACGGGGGGGAAATGCAGGGAAGGTAACCACGTTTGTAAGGGGAATAGCAATGCAAACCCACCCCTATGTGCACCAGCAGCAGGCTCTGCTCCTGCTAGAGAGGTTAAGCTCCCTATCCTCATTCCCTCCGCCAGGCTTTTTATCCTATAAGGGAGCAAGGACAGGAGGGGGCTCCCTGCATTGCCCTGAGCAAGAGCAAAGCTCCTGCTCTGCTCCCCACTGTGCAAAAGCCTTAAAAACCACTGTTGAAAAGCAGCATTTTGGCCACTAGGATGTGGCAGGAGGCGCTGCCCGCGGCGGCACCGGGATCACTGGGATCACCGGCAGCCCAGCCCTAGGAGCAAGGGCAGCAGCTTATTCCCCAAGTCATGTGTCCGCACATCTGACAGCCGAGCAGGGCGCTAAGCCTCTGGGCCAAGCGCCACCAGCTCAAGGCATCGGTGCTTTAGAAAATTAAAAACCGCTTCCCAGCGGCTGGCGACGCGAGGGGCGACCTGGAGCCACCCAAGCGAATGTAGCGGGAGCATCGGGGTGGGGAAGGGCACGGAGCCCTTCCGGGGATGAGGCAGTCGGAGCAACACGGAGCCCAACGCACCCGCAGAGCCTCCACCAGCCTCTCCTGCCCTGCACAACAATGTGATAGAATCAGCTTTGCTACCGAGGAGGCCGCTTGCGTTTTCTCCTCCCAGAAAAGCCTGCAACGAGTTAAAGCAGCACGAGGTTGTGTTTCAGAAACCCCAGCCCACTGCAGTCAGCAGCCTCCTTCCCTGCAGCGCAATTTGCTAAGCGGGGAGAAATGCAGGCGAGGCTCCGGTTCAGCGAAGGACTCAGCCTCCTGACTTCCCCGTGACTCCAGCGGGGAGGCAGACGCCTAAAGAGATAATAGTGGCCTAAATGGGTTTGCTGAACCGCTGCCAAAGCAGCTTTGCATCCAGCCTCAGTATTCAAATGGGCTTTTTCTTTCCTTTTGCAGCACTTTGCTTTCCAAAGAGTGGGGCTCTCGTAGGCTGCAGGTAGCACTCCGAGATACCCCAGATGAGCAGCAGAGGTGGCCCTGGCAACCGTCTTATCTGCTTAATATACTCAGTGTATTAAGTATATTAGCCTGCCTTCTATGCTGTAAGATACCTGGCCATAAAACAGAATCAGCTAAGGGTGCACCTCAGGAAATTTAATTTACATTAAACTCCGCGGGATTAGATTCCCCTAATATGCAAAAGTAGCGTTGCTGTCACCACCACGAAGCCCCGCACGGTGTCCCCACCATGCGAGCCGGGGCTGCTGGCCCAGGTGCCACCACGTGGGCCGGCGTTCCCGCGGGATGAGGAGCAGGAGGGAGGCAGCGAGGGGCAGCCGGCCGTGCCGGCGGCTCCCGGCCTCGTTTCTCCAATGCCGCCTCGGAGCGCGCTCCCCTCCCACCGCTCCGGGACTGTTTAACTTGGAAGGCTGCAGGAGAAGGGGCAAAGTCTGCTGCGTGTGTCCTGACGGGAAAGGGCCTGGGGGAGAGCGGCGGGAGGACGGAGCTACGCGGGGCCGGGCGGGAAGCGGGAGAGCCCAGGAGCTGCAGGCACCGCTGGGCTCCCGGCTGCCCCTGCTGCCATCCCTGAGGATGGGACGGGTGGCTCTCCCACCACCCTGCAGGGCCCTTCCATGAGGAGCCCGGAGCTTGTGGCTTGTCCTCTGTCCTCCTTCCTTGGCAGGGCCCCGTGGGACGAGCAGCACCCCGGCCTCGGTGCCCGCTCTGTGCTACAGAAAGCAGTGGCCTCGTCCCCAAATGCCACCCCACAGTCAGGGCACCTCTGTCTGAGACCCCACTTTTTATAGCATCCCAGCGTGGCCCTCGGACACCTTCCAAAGGCAGCTCTCCCTCAGCTTCCCGGGAATCACCCTGCCCCTCCCATCAGGAAGGGACGAATCCCTGGAAGCCAATGGATCTCACTTTAGTCCCCTCCCATTACTTAAACTATGGAAGGAAAACAGAGCTAAGGCCAGGGATCTGCATCGCTCTGTGCATTAACTGTTGAACAGCGGCGGCTCTGCAGGTGCTGATAGCAGGAGATTACAGAGCTGCACTTCTCTGTGTGAATAAGATAGTCCTGCCTTTTAGTAGCTGCTTATCTGGAATTCCTTCAGAGCAGAATTTAGTGCAGAGTAAAGGTCTTGCTTCACCAGGAAAATACACAATGGAGCAGGGTTTCCCAACCATGCGTTTGCAGTTCCTCTTTTCCCATCTTAGCGGGACATAAAGAACAATTTAGGAGGTTGCTGGAAACTTCACTGCTATCCACAGGAGAAAAACCCTTGATCTTCCACATGCTACGTAGCCCAGGCTTGCACAGATCCACACGCTTGTCAAAATTCCAAGGGATGATGCACACAGGCTATAGGGACTTGTTAGCAGCAAACAACTTGCTAGTACTTATTTTTCCAGAAGACATTGGAAATTCTAAGCTATTTTATAAAAAGGGCCAAAACCATTTTCCATTTCAGATGAGACCTCCAAAGGCCAAGGAAAGCTTCACTAAGGAGAAGGTCCCTCTAGAGCAGACACAAGAGCTTTTGAAAAAAACAGACAAAAAAGGAAGGAGAATCTGCTCACCTGAATTCATTCAGGGCGTCAACAATCCTGTTATATGCCAAACTCCGCTGACTGGCATCAGCTGATCTACGACTCATTTTCATAGCCTTGAAAACAACCATTAAACAGATAAGTAAGACCAGGCATAGCTACAGAAGCACCAAAAAATGGAAAACAAAGTCATGTGTTTGGCTTTATCTTTCATGCAACTAGTCATGCAAATATTTTTTTTTTAAGTGATAAACGATGGTACAAGTGCCAGCTTTCATATCGGAGGAAAGATAGGTGAGGCACATGTGTTTGCAGACTGTCTCTTCTGTGCTTTTCAATCACTCAAGGCAGAAAAGAGGTCAAAGTTTTCACTGTAATGGCAAATTAACTGCTAAGTATTTCCTAGAAGAGGGATTTGAAGCAAAACTAGTTGCACATTTGATACCATTCATTCCACCTTTGAAAATATCCTACACATCTGAGTCAGGGGGGTGGGGAGAAAGAGAAAAGCACAGGATTTATTTACAGTTTGGAACTGATCCTGCAATCCACTCAAATACAGCTGAAACAAGGAGGTGAAGGTGGCCTTAAAAGCACCCTTGCACCCTGGCTGCTCCAGGGCTGCTGGAGCCCAGAGCCCTTCCCGAGGGCAGCTGCAACAGCAGCAGAGAGCAGCTCTGCCTTGTCTTCATAGGCAAGCAGCAAGAGTTAGAAACGAAACCCAAAAGGGACCAGGAGAGCAATGCAAGTGCAACCTGCAAGTGCAAAAATTCAAAAAAATAAAAAGCATTTACCTGTTCTATTGCACTCTTCAGTTTGTTCATGTGACTCTCAAAAAGAGGAAAGTGCGAGAAAAAGAACTCATTAAATTTGTTATTTTCATCTTCATCTCTTGAGAGTGAAAAAATGACTCCAATTGCGATCTTTTTTTTCCTAACAATTCCGGGGCTGGGACCAGAGCTGTCATCTGACAAATTGAAGCTTTCATCCATGGACCTTGAAGCATGGGAAAAAGAGAAAGTTAACATAATCCACTGCTCAAAACGATACCTTCGCTTCTTGTGTAATTAAGCTCTTGGACATTTAACATCAATGAACACCTTTTGCTTGCAGCTGTTGTCAAACCCCCGCTTTTGCTAAAATCCATCTTAGAAATTAATTAGTTGATTGATCATTAATTGATCCTGCAATCACAAAATCAAAGCACTGGTAGGATCAGAACATGATATACTAGTTCTCTCCTATTTCTGCCAAACATTTGTGTTTTGAGTAGAATTTTAGAGACTCTTAAAGAACTTGCTGAAGGTTTTCTAATTAGTCAAAAACAAACGCCATGAAGAAACAGGTGCTAAAAAGATCCCTCCTTGGCCTGCAGTCAGTATATAAATAGTGCACAGAAAAGGAGCAGACGTGTGTAAGCAGGAGCAGATGAAGCTGCCAGAGGTGGCTCCTGCTCCCGCCCAGCTCACCAGCGCGGGAAGACGCCGTTCTCCAGGCTCGTGGTCTGGCTGCGCCGCCAGCGCCGCTGGTAGCTGCTCGCACAGCTCTTGTTGAACGAGGAGCCCGGGGACGGGAAGGGCGTGATGAGCAGGCTGCTAAGAGATGCTGCAACAGCAAGAGCAACCAATAAGACTCTGTCCAGAAGAAAGACTACTTGGAAAATAACACCAGCGGTTAAATGAAGCCCATCGAGATACGTGGCTGTTGCCAATCAAGTGTCTTCTCTTTTGCTTATCGACATTTCTTATCTTAAGAATAACCAGTTTACAGTAACATTAACAAGATCTACAAGCACTGCAAGGGTGGGACAGTCCTGCAGCTTTATGCAACAGGCAACACTAGCACAGTGCAGGCTACACCTTGCTCGTTCCATCAACCACGTGTATTGGGAAATAAATTCTTTGTGGAAAGCAGTAACGTTAATCACATCCTTCAGAAACCTTTACCACTGTAAGTGACCAGTATCCACCAAATTATAGTGGAGAGTTCACCATTTAACACTATTTACAGCCTGAGTTTGAAATGCGGATACTGTTTGGAATACTGCAGATGGATTTCAGTGTGTAACGTGACTGCTGCTTTGCAGTGTGCTTTGATTAGATGCTCTGCTGTTGGGATGAGCTCCATGAGGTTCCCCACGGAAAACCGTGGTACTCGGGATGCTGTACACACGTATGCAGGTGTGTGTGACTGCAGAGAGGTGGAGCAAGCCCCACTGCACACAACACTGTCTGACTGGGTTTCAGAGGGCTCACTGACCAGACCGACATGTAGGGAACGTTGCTGGAAACGTTCTGAGTCCACAGGGTTAACACACGAACCTGCCCTTACCAGATCTCGCGATCCCGCTGTCCCTGTCCTCGCTCTGCTCCCTCCCGGGCATGTCCATAGGGTTGCTGTGAACTGTAAAACAAGGAATACCAATTAGCAGGGGAAGATATAGGTCCTTTCTTGTTTGCAGATCTCCGTGTAATTAATGAAACAAAACCATGCTCATTAATTCAGATCAACAGCACCACACAAGGCCATCACCAAGAAAGGCTGCTAAGCTGAACAAGCCCAAACACTTCTTTGAAAAGCTTTACGGGTTCTTCTGAAGTCTGCACATCCATTTGAGCACAGACTGAATCTGTCTTACGTTCATTATTTCTTTAAAATTTTACTGCAAATATGTGTAATGTCCTGGAAGAGCTTATGCCACATAGGTAGCAATCTGCATAGAGACCTCCAAAGTCACCAAAACCATGTAAACAGGACTGCATTTATACACCAATCTTAGCAGTTATTATGCAATTTAAAGAGAGAATTTACAGAGATGACTTGAAGGAAAAATATTTTTAAGCTGTAAGCAGTGCATTGGGTGTTCAGCAAAGCTGTAAACTCTCTGGATTCACAGGCTGCATACAGAGTAGATCAAAAGTGTCTCAGGCTTAAACGTGATACATTTTGCAAACACGTCTGTGAAATAAAAGCTACTCAGCCACGGAAATAAGAGACAGCCATTAAAAAGCAGCGATGTCCACTTCATTATGAACCTAGCCTATGTTTAGCTTTCGGTTTGGTTGAGGTAAACCCAGATTAAAACAGCTTGATGCTACGGTGAATTGTTAAATGTGAAATTTGAAATAAATGTGAGATGTGAATAGAAATGTGAAATCCACCATCAAGCATGAGGGTTTTCTGAGCTAAATCTGAGGAAACACTCGCCCAGAGGGGCCCACTGAGGCTTCTGTGTCCTCCGGGGACCTACCACCAGGAATGGAAGTGGCCATCGCTGCCCTTGGGTACCAAGCGCTGCTCTTATTGCCGGCGGCGCTGGCGCCACCGCGCCAGCCTAGGCACACAGCACAGCACACAGCACAGTGCAAACCTGCAAAGAAAGAGGCGCTCCGGATGAGGCGGAGCGGACCTTGCTCAGAGAACGCCCGCCTGGGGCTGCAAAGCTGCGAAAGACCTACACGGCAAAACGGGAAATACAGAGGAGAGCAGGTTAGTAAAGCAGCAGGGGCCTCGGCGGCGGCCACTCGCGCTGGAAACACGGCGGGTGGAGAGAATCGAGTCCTGACAGCGCCCGCTTCGCCTGGCCTCGCGTACCAGGCTGGGCTTTCTGTCCAACGGCTGTATTTTCTTTATTTTTTTTTTTAAGGGAGATGAAAATGATTAATTTATGCAGGCCCGGAGCCCAGCTTGGTCACAAACAGGGATTCATGGTGGGACACAATGTCTGCTTGCAGGTCCTCGCTGGTGGGGTGGCCAGGGAGCCCTGTCCCCGCCACACATAGGAGGGACACACGGCCACGGGCTCCTCTTAGGGCACCAGGAGAAAACGAGAGGCCAGAGTAGCTGCTCCGAGTGGGGTCACGTCTGAAAGAAGCAGCTTGTGGAATCCCTGGGGTGGAAAAAATCCCCAGGAACCTTTTGTGTGTGTGGGGAAACTCCCCATCCCAACAGAGCCACGGGGGCATCCGCCAGCACCTGGACCACGGGCAGCCTGCTGCCGTATCCATACTGAGGTCCACACCGTTCAGGTCACAACAGCCAACAAACTAATCTCTGTCAGGTGCAAATTGCAGCCACACAGCACAGTCCTTCCAAGTAAAGGAATTCTGTCCTCTCCCACACAAATCTGGGCACCTAACCCAGCGAGGCATGGGGAGAAATCCCAACTGCAGGCTGGGGGGAAGAGGGAATACGAAGGAGGAAAAGGCAGCGCTTTAACTTCCTTGGCTTGCTAAAGGCAGCAAGGGTTAACGGATAATAGCAGCTTCCAGCCTGATTAGGCTTCCCTTATGGCTTAACCGTTGGCACAGGTTTAAGCAGTTACACAGCTCTGGGGCCTGGGAAGCCCACGCTTAGGTTGGGAACACGGTGTTGTCTCATCAGCGCCAACGGGACAGAAGGAAAGGCTTAGACCCAAGGAGAGCGAGGACCGTATCAAAGCCAGGAACACTCTTAGAATAACAAAGTAATCATACTTCATGTACAGCAATATTCTGGAAAGCAAATATAAATAAAAGTCTCTTATTCCAGCTATTATTGCAGACACTTGATTGGAAATTATTCAACCTAAACCAAGGGGAAGGCCAGACGTGCTAAAGACTGCATCAGGTGCTGCCCTGGACAGCTGAGTTCCATCTAAGATTCGAGGTGGATTTTCAAGTTCTCTTAATTTCCAAGACCAGACCAAATAAAAAAATAAGTAAATATATAAGTCTTCTTTCAAATCCAATCAAAAACTAAATTAAAACAATGCAAGGTTAACAAGCATGGAACATGTGGCCACGTACACTTAGATGGCCAACAGAAAGCACAGGACATGAGAAAATCCTATTTCATTTTCTTTTTTCAAAAAAGAATCCTAATAAAAACTGAGAAACACCCAGGCAGAATCAGTCCTGCCTGATTTGAGATGTGCTGCTTAAAGAGTTTGACAGCCTCTTGTCTTCCAACATTTTCTGTATTTCAACTTAAATATATCTATCTGTATTTTTAGATATTTGTGTGTGTGTATGCTGAGCCACTGCTAATTCTCTGAACTGTCTGATCTAGAGTCCTCCACATCCTACCAACAACATTAATTTGCTGCAGAGTCTTTAGTTCTCCTATCTTTCCATCTGATTCTGTTTAGAAGACGACTTTCATGTTCTACAATCAGTGATTACCCACTTACAGATACCAGGAAATCAAATCTGTTTGTAATTACCTATATTTCCAAGAAGTCCATTCATAATTGTACTGTGGTCAGGCTTTAACGTATTGCTGTCTTGATTAATGAACTCAAGACTATCTTGCAGCCTAAAAGAAAAATCCAGAAAATAAAGCACACAACAAACCCAATAATTAGCATTTCTGTATAAAACAGCAGTACTTCCTTTTTTTTTTTTTTTCTTTGCCTCAATGCAACACACAAGAAAAGAAGCTGGACTTCCACTGGAAGAAGCTTTCGCAGCTTAGGCCATGTGCTGAGCTAAGGTGATTAACACGCAGAAAACTGAACATTAGGGTCTAAAAATGGAAATTTTGGCAATGTCTTTTCCATCACCTCAGGCCACAGTCCCCAGCTGCAGCGGTCGGTCCCCATCCCATCCTCTGGGCAGGTACTTTGTGCCTTGCAGCACCAGGCTCTACCCTACCAGCTCTGCAGGTTCATTCTTTCCTAAAGTAAGCTGATAGGAAGATGGCTACGAGGAAGGAGCAAGGCCACTAGTGAAAGGGTATAACGGAGGAGGAAACTAAAGCTTATTTTTCTAGAAACAGTATCTGGAAGCTCCCAAAATAATGTTCTGCATTCCTGCATTGGTATTTGCCCATATTTGCCAGGTCCCACTTGCAAGGCACTCACGTGTTCAGACTGCCATAGATGCTACTTCCAGTGCGAGCGGTGAAAACCTTGCTGAGCATGAGCTGAGGAGGTGAGCTAGGAAACGGAGATGCCGGTCAGAAACACGGTGCCCAGAGACGCTCTCATTTCCATTTCACATACATCCTCATTTGACAGATCCAAACATGACACAAACACTTTTTGTGTCGAATGTGACATCAGAATAACTATAAAGCAGACCTAGAAATTCCTCTAACTCTACACTTGTCACATTCAATTCAATGCATATTAGCACTAAGGAGTCAATCTTCTTAAAAGATTAGCACGGAAAATGAATCTTACCGAATCTGGTGAATTTTCAATGTGGAGCCCTTGTAACTCATGGCCACAGAGCCAAACATCATCTCTCCAAGCATATTAGCATCAGAGGAGCACCGAGAACCCTGGGGAGAAAAGAAAAAAAGTCCGTGTTAAGCATTTTAGCAGCACATTTCTATTTAAGGCAATATATAATGAAGGAAAATATTTTTTATAATGATAAAAAATAGCACTCTCTTTAACATTGTTTATATTACTAAGTTAAATGGTTCAATAAAAGTAGTAGGGCACTAAATACTGAAGTCATCCAACAATCCAAGCCACATCCTGGGGTGCTACAGATGTAGAGGGCACCAAGTCAGCAGGACCCGAAGGTTTAACACTCGGGGTCGATCCCACTCGCTCCTGACCAAGAAGCCCTGAGCTGAAACCACGTGTCTGCTCGAGCAGAGACATGGAAACAAGAAGGGCGAGTCCCTGGAGAGCTGCTGGTGGCCTCATTGGACCTTCATGGCACGGATGGGGCCAGCTCGTGGCTCTGCTTGTCCTACTGCTCTTGTGCCGGACCTGGGAGTGCCGCCACTTGCCCATGGAAATATCCGGATCCCCTGGATGGCCGGATCCCCTGGATGGCTGCTGGAGCCTGGACCTCCTGGATCCTGACCTGCCATGTGCAGGCGGCAGCAGCCAGGCTCCTCACTCGGATTCCTGGATAGGCTTGGAAAGTATCGAAGTGCTTGCTCGGTGTCACACTGCGAGCTCAGAGCTGGCCAAGGACAGGGTGTCCACACCACACATTCCCAGCGGGAAGCAGGTATGGAACGGCTGCTGGCCCATGGCAAGAAGAAGCCAACGCTGGTTCCCTAGGAGGCCACGTGCTCCAAATGCACGTGGTTTTAGCTCTTCCCCAGGACTCCCAGGTCAGACAGGAGGAGTTTAGCAGACCCCGTCACCCCCAGAACCTGCTGCCAGCACCAAAAACACAGGGCATGAAGAGAAGCAGAAACAAATGAAGAGAAACGGAGAGGCAAAAACACGAATGAAGAGGGCATGAAGAAAAGCAGCAGTTACAGAAAGAAGGATATCAACCCAAGTTTTGTTAGTGTTCCTATGACAGGGCAAAACCTGCTCTCTAGCCAAGTCCCATAAAAATTCCCATCTTCATTCCCAGCAACTCCAAGGAAACTGGAGTAGGGATGTTAATGGCTCTAGGAAATGATAGGTCTGTGACAGTGTCGATTTAAGAACACTGCAAATTGCTGCAGCCAAATATTATGATGATTATTTTTAAATCTGTTGCAGACCTCAAGTTGAAGAAGTCATTCTGAATAAATGTCAAGCCCTTGATGGCTGGTTTTGGTTTCAACTTTCTGCTACTGTGAACATTTAATTCTAAAGCTGGAGAAAAATACTTAAAAATAAATCATCCATTCTTCTTGTCAAGAAGAAACTCAATTAAAAAAAGAGAAACACAAGTGAAAATCAGCTGCTTTCAGATTTAATTATAGGGGTTTTCCTTCTCTCTGAAAGGCAGAGGAGCAAGGCTGAAGACAAAGTGGGTGAGGAGATGCAGCCATGGGCTCTCAGGCGGGCATTTCATCGGCACCTAATGGCAATGATTTCCCCACACATAACAGCAGATGCCTATATGTAATACAGAAACACACAGCCCAGCTCTTTGAGCCTTTAATTCTACAAAATAAAGGTCACTCAAGACCAAAGTGGAATGTAATCGACTGAAGAAGGGGGTTAAAAATTAAAAGCTCAAATGAAAAATAGCCAAAGAGCATCTGGCAAAAAGGGCACAACCCCAGGCACTGACAGCTTGGATGGAAACCAACTCCCTAGGTCATATTTATGAGCTCACATAAAAAATGATCATAAAATCCCCACGAGTGTTTGTTAGTGCACATTAGCATATTAGAGGTAGTAAAATTTACATGATTTGGAAATTACATTTCTGAATATAAATTTCATAGCATTAATCTCCCACTTACTTTACATGTTGTCCCATCAATAAATAAGTACGTATCTAAATTAAAAACGCAATACAGAAATAAATCTCAAATGTGGTGATCAAACAGTTGGCCTGGAGAAGCAGATTTACAGTCCTGGCGGGAACGCCGCTGCCTTGGCACGCACGTAACTGCGGGCAGCTCCAGCACCAGGCTCAGCTCCATCCTAATGGATTCTGATCCCATTTGTGAGGGATCTGGAGAACACATAATTGCAAACGCTGCACGGAGGCCTGGAGGAAAACCCCGTAGCTCATCTGCCATTGAGCATGTAGAGTAACCGATCATAGTCCTGGCTATTGAAATAATGAATAATGAGAGAGTTGCCAGGCCAGCCACGACACCGCTGAAACTGATGGGGCCACTGGTTTCTGGCTCCAGGAGGGCATCGTTCTTCGTGGCCACACAGCGCCCGGAGGAGGTTGTTCTGTGCTGGAAGGAAGACGCTCACAGAAATTACACATCTCTTCCTCTCGTAACCGCAG
>JAUBOD010001004.1:6703863-6718715 GCA_032353885.1 Nothura maculosa
GCGCCCGGAGGAGGTTGTTCTGTGCTGGAAGGAAGACGCTCACAGAAATTACACATCTCTTCCTCTCGTAACCGCAGCGCAGCCCCCTTCCAGGAAGGGAAGAATAGAAAAACGAGCTGCTGCCTCCTCGCTAACTGTGTGGCAAGCAGCGTGACGAGAGAAACAAGAACATGCAGCTCGCCCAGCACAGACACAGCTAACGTGACGGTGGGAACGGCAGCCTTAAAGGTCCTGCATTTCTGCCCGCGGCAGATGAAGACATCAGGACTGTCCTCCAGACTATGCTGTGCACATAGCAGCTTCCCTCAAACACACAATTACTTCATTACAAAGAGTGCAAGGGCTTACTTCTATTTTAGGCTGGCTTAATATAAAACACTTGTGATCCATGGAAGGAGAGATGACAGAAATATATCTGTGTCAGATGACTCCAGCTCCTCTCATGGCCAAAATCCCTTATGTAAAACATAGCCCAGGTTCACTGAATCCCACGCTGTCCCGCTAGGTGCATTTCTGTATCGCTTCCCTGGCACTCCACAATAACTTACTTTATCAAGACCATGTGCAAATATTTGTCTTAGTTCCTAAGAAAAGGAATAACTGAAGTTTTAGGACTTCTGTGAAAGAAGAATTTCTCTGAGACTTCCCAGCGTTGTGCCCAAGGTTGGCCATGCTGCAGAAGCGCCATCCTCATGGCCAAGACCTGACGATGGCCTGGAGAAACTCCTGCCATTCAGGACACATCCGAGAGAACCAGGCAGTTGGTTTTAGGGATGTTCATGCCCTAAACCATAGGATTAAAATACTATTCAGTCGGAACCAAAGTCTAATTCTGACTCAAAATTCTCCACAGCCCACCCCTAATTTCAAGCATTTTACGATATTCACCACCTCACCTACCACAAGAATTTGACAGGGTAAAAGCAAAAAAAAAAGGAAAAAGAAGTATGACTCACCTGATATTTTGGACATTGCTCTTTTGCATCAGAGAAGGAGGATGATGAGTTGATTGAGCTATCCAGGGAAGAAGAGCTATCTCCTCCAGGCTTCAGCTGGCAACACTTCCCGAAAACTCTCACCTGAGCATCACTGCAGAGTTTCTGAAACACAGACAACATGTGTGCTGACATGAGGACTCGCAGCCACAAAATCACCGCTTAGCAGGGCTGCACTTTCCTCTTTACCTAATACATTAAGCAGCAGAAAAGCCGGTGCCCCTGGAGCTGGGTTAACTGTATTTACCAGTCTGGGCTTTAGCGAGGAGCTACAGGTCACTCCAGCTCCATCTCCCGAAGGAGCCACCTGCCTCAGGAGCTTGGCGAGGCTGGGTTTTAGGCCTGGGATTAGGGCACAGGATGGCAGGGTGGGAAGCGGGCAGGAGGGTGGGACGCGGTGCCACCTGTGCACAGCGCAGGGTGCCCAGTAGGGCAGAGTTTGCAGAGCAGTGCCAGTCGCGCCGTGGCCAGATAAGGAACAAGCCTGCAAGAGAATTCGGAACAGGCTGTTGTTATGGGGAGAGGTGTCGTTATTTTTACAGGTCTCCTCTAGCTGTGTCTAAATCCCTGGGTCTTTTGAAGGAGTGGTGCAGAGGTGACATTTTCCATTTCTAATAGGACTGCATCATGAGACTGCACAAGGACAAAGCTACAAATGCAGCTGGTGGCAGGAGAAGTGGGGAAAGTTTCCCAAAGGGGCAGGGGAAAGAAGCTCCAAGCAGGACTGGTCCCTTCCTGGTACCAGTTTTAGGCAGAGTTTTAAAAAAGGGAGTTAGGAAAAAACAAGGCTGAGATGGAGAATTGGAAGTGCAGAACCATTTGCACCTTTGCAGGGCTGCACACACAACATTCCCTATCACTGGCACTAGAGATCTTTGCCACAGCTCTGTTCAGTATTTAAAGGCATTTGTGATTTCCCCTGCAAATCCCAGATTCACCAGGGAGCCAGCACATGGTTGCTAATGCCATTAACCTCAGAGCACTGTGTGTACTCGCTGCACTTCAGAGCACAGGTTGACAGCGTTCCCATTTGCTGGTGGGCAGCGTTCAGAGACAGAAGCGTGTCTACATGCTCCAAGTCACTCACTAAGTAGGCCCTAGGACTTCTGCAATTAACATTTCCTCTGCAATCATCTAGCCACAAGAGCAGCCTGGAAGCAGAGCGTGCGGGAAGCAGGGCCAGGGGCTGCAGGGAAATGCAAAGGTGCCGCGTGTCCTGGCTTCGCCTCTGAGCTCGCAGGTTGTATCACAAGCTCCCACTTCATTCAAAAACGCAAGGATGGCTCAATCCTTACTAGCTCCAGAGAAAAGGAAAAGGTGGAGCTGGAAAGGTGTGCAATTCCCGTGCATTTCAGCAGGCTGTTAACTCCACGGCTGCTCAACAGAGCCAGCAGCAACTGTATATTTGGCAGGATGAGAAAAAATCCCTACCCAAGCCATGCAGCAAAGACCTCAGCAGATGCATTCCCACTTCCTGCACCACCAAGCCCACTTTGGGGAGAGAAGACAACAGCCCATGTGCCCTCCTCTGCTGAGGAGCAAGTTGGGAATCCCACATCTCCGACCTCAGCTGTGCCGGTTGCTTTTCTTTGTGGAACACCTTGGATAGCAGGTGGCTTTCATCTGACCCTGGTAGTGGGCGAAAGCCAGGAGAAAGAGCAGAAACCCTGAGCGACTGTCTAGCTCCACGCGCAGCTGCTCCGACGAGAGGGCGGCCGCCGCCGAAAGCCTCCAGGAAAATGTGCAGACAAGTCAGTAATTCCGTGGCAGAGGGGAAAGGCAACGTGCAGCAGCTCCGCGTGCTGCGCTCGAGCTCCGTGCGCGCCGGGACCCTCCCAGCGTGACATCCCGGCGAGGACGCTGAACTCCGGCCACGCGCCGCTTCGTTAATGGCTAATAGCCCGCGCTGGAGCACAGTACACAATGGCTGGAGCATGTGAATGATAATCATATGACTTCAGTAGGAACTCGTGAACCAGAATTGCATTTTATCTCTGACACAAACAACAATGTCCTAGGCTAGGCAAGCATCATGTGATAAAACCACATAAAATCCACAGGGTTACAGAAGCTTTTGCAGGCGAACCGCATTTCAGCTTGCATTTTCCATCGGATGTTGAAAGTTCCTTTAAAAAGATACTACTTTAATTAAGCTCGCTTGAGATTGTGAGGCCATTAAATGAATTTCTATGGGTGAAGAAAAAAAAAATCTATGCATGAAGAAGCTAAGTTTGCTTTTATTGACTTTTTGGTAATTTCTTGTCAGCGGTGCTGCATTTTCCTCCATAGAAACTTACCTTAAGTCCACTGAGGAGCAAGATGGCTTGAAGTCATAGTAGTCTAATTTAAAAACCAGAGGCACATTCTTGCTAGGTCTTTGCAGGGGAATTTACTGAACACCAAGAGGTCAGATGTTCAGGACCTTTCCAATACCACCTGTCCGAACCTTGCAAACGGTAAATCATCCCTAAAATGCAGGACACTGACAAATCTGGGTGTTTGCTCTACATGTGTGGGGTGTTGAACTACATGTGTTCTTAAGAAGAACCTGTTGGACTATCTGATGGAGTGTCTGCAATGCCCCCTTCCTTGGTAACTCCTGCCTGCGAACGTCAAGGTAATTTTAGATACACCAAGCCTCGAGACACGAGGCAACAAAGGGGTGGGATGACTTGCAATCCAGGATAATATTCCAAACATACTCAAGCCAGGTTTCCAAAAATAAAAAAGTAACCAAATTATCTGAAAACTGTGCAAGGGAGATTCAGAACTGAGGGTTTTCCTTCCAAATGCACCTCGCTGCAACACAGCAGTGCTCTGGGCACAGTGTGCTGCTGAACCCCAAAAGGCACATGGTTGTGGCTGTAAGATCCTCACCAGGAAGACACAGGCACTGCACTGAGCACAAGAGCTTGGACAAGGAGGAATTTCTAGTGGGCAGGTTGTGCTTTGGGGACAGTGAGAGTGTCCTAGACAGCTGAGAGGAGCCTGGGGTGTTGAACTACATCCAGATGGCGTGCATGTGTGTTAGGGGCTGCGGTGACAGCACAGGAGACAACTGTCATCATGTGCTTTACTCTTCTTTACCTCCTTTTAGCAGCAGGTGCTCAAAGGTGACGGCAAAGCCTCTGTATCAAAACACAGTTGCTGTCCCCCAGGAGCTCTGGATCTCGCTGCTGAAATGGGCTAGTCAGCAAGGGGGCTTCACATAGCTGAAAAACTCTGCCAGAATAGATAAACTTACTCCTGTGCTTTATAAATACGACGTTGGTCTGAACGTGTAATTAAATACGCCTCTGCCGAGGACAGGAGGATCGCTTGCCCCGGCATTCCTCCCTCCCCCTCGAGTGGCACAGCAGAACCCAGGTATCCTTTTTAAGAGATAGCTGTCACTAGTGCTACGATTTCACTTCATTTCCAGAGTTGTCAAGTTGCTCTGCTACTCACAGTTTAATGAAAGAAGCAAAGACATCTCTCCGCTACGCCGCTGTTGTCCTGCCACTGCTCTTCAGCGAGCACAAGCAGAGCTGAGAAGGTGGGACTCCATCTCCATGCTGCTCCTTACTGGCTTCTCTATCCATTCCCTTGGCTTTCTCAAAACCTTGTCCACCAAGAGACCACAGGCTCCAACATATACGAGTCACCCAAAGGTGAAAGGCTCCCTATCCCATTACTAATAACCCCAGCAACTTAATGCTCAACATTTAGCCAGCCCTGCAGTGCACGGGACACAGGACTAGTGCTGGCTCATTTCAAACGCCACGCCAACTTAATGCTTTAGGATAAGTGAGACAGGGGGAGTCAAAGAAATTGCCACAATAGCAGACCAAATACCATATGACCTTTCAGCTAAACTATCCCAAATTAAGGTGACTTTGCAAAATTTAGCTTCTTGCTGCCCGAATCCAAGCTGACTCTTTTTTTTAAAGTTGCACCCCTCAGGCTCAAACCCTGCATCCTGGCATCTCCACTCCCTTGGTTGGGCTACAGAAGCTTTTTCTTCTCCATTCCCTTTAAAAAAAACCCTCTTTCTTTCATTTCTTCCAAAAAAATCCTGCTTCTGGAAATCCTTCTGTGCCTCACGGAAAGGAGCCACTTCCCTCTTTCACCCTTGGCTTTTCCCACTTGCCGCAGGCACTGCACGGGCTCCCAATCCAGGCATTGGTCCCACTGAGCTCTTACTCATCCTCCTCCTTGCTCTTTGGCTTTTCCTTGGTCCTTTCACTCTCCTCCTTCGCCACCTCCTCCACACCTTCCTCTGCACTGACCTGCAGAGCCTGAAACCTCCGGGCTTCTTCATGCCCACACCTCCCTGCGCTCAGGTCTCTTAGGGTGAATACTCACAGTGCAAACCACCAGCAGACAACAACACCAGAGGAAAACAAATAGCTAAACTAGCAGCTAAAAATACCCCAAACCACCAACAACAAGCTCATTCATCTGCTCGCAGCAGAGCACTGGCGCGCGGTTCCCCTCCGGCTTCTTCCTCACTCAACGCCTCGCTTCTCCCTCGTAGATCCTCATCCTGTTCCTGCAGCTTCCTCATCCCGTTTGTTCCCAGCCCCTGGAGGCAGACGCCTCCATTTCCAGGGTCTTTACCCAGCGACATTCCCGTCCTCAGAGAGTAAAGAGAGGCAGACATGAGTCTACGTGCCCAAAATGGTCACAGGCCTCAGCGTCGTCCCCTGTGGGGCCTGTGACGCGGAGCCCTCAGGAACATGGCGCCCGTCTGCTTGAGGGCCTAGCAGGGCAGTTCTCCAGGGGACACTGCGCATCCCAGCCACCTGCTCGCCAGCAAAAGGACTTCAAGGCCTCAAGTTGCGGGGGGAAGGCTCAGGTTGGATATTAGGAAATATTTCTACACATTGAGAACAGTTAAGCATTGGGACAGGCTGCGCAGGGACGCGGTGGAGCCACCGTCCCTGGCAGTCGTGCAGATGAGTCACCTAGTGATACAGCTTAGCAGGACGGTGTCGAGGGGCTCGCGGTTGGACTCCATGATCTCAAAGATCTTTTCCCACCACAGTGATTCTGTGATTGAAGATGCCAGAAGGCGAGGCAAGCCCAGGAGGGAGGTGTGTTTGGGTGCGGAGCGGGGCTGTTTGGTGAAGGCGGGAGCCCTGGGGCCGCTCCCGCCTGCTGCCCGCGCCTCCTCCCATGCAGCCGCCTCTCCCAACGCATTGGCTCATGACACCGAGTCACAGGGCTGAGCAGAGAGGCCCTGCAAGGGCTGGGAGTGCAGAGTGCCCCATGTCTGGGTGCTCTGGAGGCAATAGGAGCAGCCTGCAGACCCCAGGGCAGCTCCCTGCTCAGTGCTTTCCATCCATCGAAACGTGAAAACCTCTCACTGTACATCCTGAAACAGGTCTTGGGAAAAGTTTCCTCTGATGCTCCCTAAATACTGCAAGTTAGGGAATTTGAATGGCTGAGTCATATTCGGCCTTGGTCCGCTGCACTCAACTCTTGACATACGCTGAGATTACAGATACGCAGAGCAAAGTGTATCTCGCATTACTTCAGGCATATGACTCGCAAATGATGATGAATTTCAATGAAACCATTTCAGTGCACTTCTCGGAAACCAAGAGCTGCTGCACAGCCAGCCAGCTCCAAAACGTGGCACCTTGCGTGCAGCTTCCCTGCTTCAAGCTGTGGGGCTGTGATCAGAGCAGCCAGGGCCACCGCTTGGCATTTTTGCAGATATCACCCTCAGACTATTTATAAACTCCGAGGTATAAATCATGTTAGGAAACTGGGGGCTGAGATGCAGAAAGCATTGGCTTTTGTGAGGCTGTTAACAGATACCCTTTCAGGAGGGAGAGCACCCAGCCCACACACGTCTTGCTGCAAAGGGCAAAAGTGCCTTGGAATGTGCTTAGAGCCAAGATCTGGCTTTGTATAGGCTGGGTGTGTCTTTGTTAATGAAAATCATGATAAAGAGCGAGAAAAATAAACAATGCAATTCCTTGAAAATGGCCAGTATGTTCTGCTAACTGTACAAGTCTGTACTGAGCTTGCAGCAAGCTCAGCCCAAGACGCTCGTGCACGTTTTTACCTGCACAAAATTTCTGCTGTTGCAAAGGAAGAGGTTATTTATTTCTTTCTTTATTATCTTATGAGGAAAGTATCTGAGTGCTGCAGAAGGTGGATATCATGGCAGGGAAATATTTCAAAGTGTACTTTTTCAAAGTCTGATAATATGACAAATAGATATATATAAAAATATTCACATATATATATATGTTCCAAGCCCCTGGAACATATATGTGTATATATATATATGTTTATACTGCGCATTACAACTAGTCTGGGATCAGCCAGTCTTCCTCCAGCAGCCTCACACACTCATCTCATAGGAACAGTGAATGCAGCCAGTTATTCCTCCCCATCCACCTTCCCCTTTAATTAAGAAAAACAAAGAAGTGGTTAATATGGAATCGTAGTAGTTTCATTATCAGCCATTTATTCTGCTGCTAATAAGCTGTCACAGTCAACTACCTTTCTGAAATAAACCCAAGCAGAGGAACCTGCAAATTAGGGGTACAAATTGGAACCCAGGCAGTTCCATCCTCATATGAGGAAGAACTTCCTTACTCTAAGGGTCCCAGTGCTCTGGGTGTCCTTGCTGGAGCAGGGACTAGATGATCTCTAGAGGTCCCTTCCAACCTCAACCATTCTGTGATCCTGTGATTCATTCTGCAAATACAGATCTATCTTACAGAGGTTTAAGCCTTCAGAAAATCAATACAAGTATACACAGTGTACAAAGATTTATCTATTAATAAAGTAATAGTAATAAAAAATGCCAATAACTCATATGAACAACCTCTTCAAAGACCTCTTGCCTACAACAATCTGTTTTCCTGGCAAGAATATCTGAACATCGACAGGAATAGAAACTTACAAATTAATAAAGCCATGTTAACAGGTTAAATTTAAAAAGAAAGATGCACCTTCCAAATTCTCAAATGAACAAGGAAAATGGGATTTGTGTCTGCAAATGTGCTATGGAAGCTACAGAAGATCCTGCCAGTCAGCGCCCATGACCCACAGATCGGCTCGTATCAGATAGAGATGTAGCAGGGGGGAGCACTGAGGATCGGGGTGAGAAGCACCAGGCTGGCAGCATTCAGCACCAGGCTGGAGAGTGTTCAACCCTGGATGAAGATCTGCTGGCTGTCCTCCAATATCCAACACGAAAATCAGGACTCGAGGTAAAATGCTATCTTGTGTACTCCTACTTATAGGACTTCATTGAGTCCTACAGGAAAAAGCGACCGGGATCCCAAGTTTCAGTTTACTCAGTGCTTTCCGAGTGGAGAGCTGAAACACTCTCCACTCAGACAGACACTCTAGACACTCCACTCTAGAAAAACACAAGTTTTTCTAGAGATGGCGAAAAGGAAGTTCAAAGCAGTTAAAGTGTCCAAGCTCACAGAACCACTTATAGCATAACTGTGGCTGGATATGAGACTTTGTGGCCAGAGTCCTTGCTTGGAAATACCCTCATCCAGCTGCATCCATTGTGAGTTCAGTTGATAGCTTACCAAAGAGACCTGCCAAATGGAAAGCCCAAAGGAAAAGTTTTCAAGTAATTTTGGGCCAGCAGTTGGTAAATAGTTGGAAACAACAGCTGGTAAAAACTGAGCAAGCAGGACAAGGCAGGAGAGGGGACAAGGAGGACTTTCCAAACCAGAAGGCAGACCCGCTACAGAGAACAGCCACATCACAAACCACTTTCAGTGAACACCAAACTCAGCACTGCCTCCTGGCATTGCCCGTGTAGTCGTGGTGGGAGAGCCCCCCTTGAAGGGGCAGGAGGTAGAAGAGCCCAGGAATAACCATCACTAGGATATTTACAGTGAAGTCACTGAAGCTTGAATCGTTTGCAATTTAATACGCACTTATATTTGCC
The DNA here is from genome assembly GCA_032353885.1 of Nothura maculosa. Lineage (NCBI taxonomy): Eukaryota > Metazoa > Chordata > Aves > Tinamiformes > Tinamidae > Nothura > Nothura maculosa. The sequence continues at coordinate 6,712,774 of JAUBOD010001004.1, forward strand.
CCTGAAGATAATCAAAGTTTAAACATTAATATGAATGAAGCAGGGAATTTGTGAGCTACCAAACACTGTGTTAGAAAACACACAGAATGTAAGCACATAAATCATTACGATACTCACCGACACCGAAACATCCTCTGTTTTTCTTTTAGCGCTGGAGTCGAACAAGACGTTGCGCCCTCTCCTTTCACAGTCCTGATACACGATCAGGCGGATCTGGCTCGGGTCGAACTCCGGCAAAGGCCAGCTTGAATGAAAAACAAGAAATCAGAAGTGTTAATCACAGCAATTCGTTATTGCACTGCCCTTCCTACATCGTCTGCATATCCAGCTTTATTAATACACAATATCCAGCAAATGCAACATTATTTTATTAGACTCTTTGATGCTAAAGAGCATCAAAGCCAGAACAGGGTAGATAAATTACCCTGGTATGAAGGGGGCCTCTCATTGCAGCCCTTCAGCCGTGCTGTGTTCAGCACTTCCACACAGCAACGTGGCAAGGAGCTTGCACCAAGCTCTGCTATCCTTGTGCCCATTGAGCTCTCTGCAAAGGGAGAACTTCTCTGCAAAGAGCTTGGTCTCGGACATCACTGCATATGATCTGGATTTTAAGAAGGCATCATAGATGTTAATGTTTTAAAGTCCAGAACTAAATTCTTTGCATCCTAAGCAGAATGAGGCAGGATGTGTACTGTGACACCACAGAATGCTTTGAAATGAGCAACCAGACCAATCTCACATGAGGCAACCACAAATATTACCGGCCAGCCCAGCAAAGACCCAAGGGCTTGGGCATGCAGGTTTGCTCACACCTTCTGTGTTCCTGGAAGCTAAGAAACCAGGTGCCTGCTCTTTCCATGAAATCAGGAATCAGCAAGTGAATCGTTAAGTTTTACCCTCTCCCTTCAATTCACCAGCCAAAAGGGTGGACTCCTCTGTGCCTGCACTTTCTGTGATCTGACCACAGATGATGATCTGCACCCCAAGTCATATCGTTGATTGGAGCAGAGATGTGGCAGCCAAAGCTATCAATCTCTACCAAAAGTTTTAAGAATGTCCAGCCCCAATTCATGGCTTTACAACTTGTGTAGTACCAGCGGGGTAAAACTAAGCGTCAGCACATACAGTTACTCACACTCCTGGAAGAGGAAATCCATTTCCTAATCTGCTCGGCCCCACCATTTAGCAACAGCAGAGAAAAACAGAAGCTGCACAGAAGATACTGTGCAACGAATGTCAAAAGCAACTTATTACAAGAAAAAAACTTGAGCAATTTGAAACTGAAATAACTCCATGTCTGCTGGATCGGGGAGCAGAGAGTCTTGCAGCTTGGCAGCAGCAGCACTTGAAGCCAAGCATCGTCCCCCAGGGGACGGGTCACATGAAGAGCAGACTGGGAACCAAACCAGTTCTGTACCAAAAAGAAGCATTTGGCAAGATGAAAAACTCCGAGAAGAGCTTGCATGGAGCCGAGGCCTCTGCTAAGCAGCCCAATCCCACATTTCCAAAGAGATAAGGAAACAAAGCCCATATTGCTCGATGTGTGTGTGTGGAGAGAGGCATGGGCATGTGGAGAGGCTCACGGGGACGGCAGCTGCAGATAAGAGGGCAAGCGAGACCGCGGGGTAAACCGGCTCCCGGGGGAGCCGCCTCCTTATGTGCAAGTGAAACGGGTGGAAGTCCGGAAACTTGTTCCGTGAGCTGGGCCGCTCGGATAATCAAACAGCCTGTGATAATAACAAGGGCCTGCTTGCCAAGGAGGTGCTATCACTCGCTCCACCCTTGCACTACATGCGAATTTCCTCCCGGCTCAGACAAAAGCACGTCTCCCATTACCTAGCTGGGGATATTTGACTTTGAAAGCCCTGGCAGAGAAGGGCAGGAGCAGTTCCAGATCTGAGGAAAGTCGACTCGTAAAGGGCTCCGAGAGCAGATTACACTAACGGGGGAGAAAGCTAAATATAAAACTCCTGCTCTATGCAGCAACATATTTGATCAAAGTAACAAGACCTGTTTACTTCTCAGTTTCTGCATATGACATTTTAACTTTCTCTAGACAACTTTTCAGCAGGTACCATAAATCATAATTTGTGCCCGTTCCAATAAGCGCTATCTCTGTTACATAACACAGCCCTCAAGCATATTTTAGCCTTGCAAAAATATTCCCTGGCAGGAGCGGGTCACTTCCCAAAGCAGGAGACGCGCCGGGAGAGCGGGGGGAAGGTCCTGCCAGGCAGACAGGGAACAAGCAGCCCCAGCACCTCGCACGGAAACCCCACGTGGGAGCTCTGCTCTTGCTCCTAGCAGCTTTAAAGCACCAGCAGGTCCGATATCCAGGCAGATTACCCCCAGAAACACATAAACTGCAGCGTGCAATATGCAGGGCACGTTCTCAAAACAAATAAAACAGGGCAATACTCCAGCACGGCTCTTCAGCCGGATGAAAAGTGACCTAGATCTTCTGAATATAATTAGTTCTGTTTATAAATGGAAACCAACTTTGACATTTAACTGATGTTTTCTTGAGATCTTTACAGGAAGACCAGGAGATGGAGACTCACGTGTCCTGGGAACGTTAATGGAAGGTGAAGCTGCGTCTCTCCCATTGCTCTGGCAATGACAGGGCTCTTAACGAGGAGTTTCTCCTGCATGTCCTATCCACTCTATTTGATCTTTCCTTGGAACTGGTTGTATATACATAAAAATAAACACTACAGGCTTTTCACCCATGGAAATGACTGCAGCTTTGTCTCAGTTAGGACCATGAGCTCATGCCTGGCACGGGAGAAGCAGTAGTGGAGAGTAAGTTATTGCTTGGACGTTAAGAAACAGGGTGCTCCCCAATCACTGCTGGGCAGATGCTGGGCAGGATTTTTCAGAAGCAAATCATGTAAAATCCAATCCCTTTAAATCTGAAAAATGCACTAGAAAATAAAGTCTCCTTAGCTTAAGCCCAGGACAGGTTGGATCCTGGAGCCTAGCGGGGAGGAAGGTGAGGTTCTTCCTGAGGGCCTTCGGCTAACAGAGGGAGTATCGCTGGAAATTGCTGTACTCAAATCATTCACATAGCCAGAAAGCCTGTAACAAATATTTGGAAAAGAATACCCAAGTATCACTCCTGTTGGTCATTGAATAAATACGGGAGCAGTCGGGAGCAAGCAATTTGCAGAAACCAGTCTGGATGGATCACTGGCCAAGTGCGTTTTCAGTGAGTTTCAAATATTTGCCAATCTAATTAGCCTGTGGCTTTACGGTCACTTTAATCTGCCATAAATCCAGCCCGAGCTTAAAGGAGCTGCCGGCGCTCCTTGCAGCCCCCAGTGCGAAAGCACCGCGGGACAGGAGCGAGTGGGACAGCAGGGCAAACCGCTGTCCCATGGGAATTATTAGAAATTAATCATGATGAAATCACGGCCTGAGGAAGCACATTGGGAAGGGTGCTCGTGCGGAGGCCTCCCCGCTGTTCTCCTCCTCCCTCTCCTGCACCTCGTTGGTCTTCTGGACTTTTCACATGGAGCCACCAGGAGAATTATTGGTGATTCCCAGAGCCAGGAGATGCCTCCTGGTACATGACAAGCCAGATCTCCAGGCTTCCTCCACGGACAGATTTTGCCATGCTGCTGAATCCCAGGATTTATTGCCACCACAGCTATTTCTCAGCAAGAGGCAAGTGATGGCTCTTAAATTGATAGGACTAAACTGCTCCTAAACTGCAAGCTCCAGGAAATGAAACAAGACAAACCCAAATCCCTGTTATCGCTCCACAATTACTTTCCTCCATAATTAAGTACATTCCTCCTTTCTTTTTTTCCACTCTAATATGAACTTTTTCTCATTGCAGAAAGAGCTTAATATTTCTTTTTTTCCTCCTGGCTCAGGTTTTACTTCTAAAACGATTTCATATTAACACAACCTAGCTAGTATCCAACTATTTTTAATTATTAACACAGAAATTTTGGAAGTCTAAAAGAAGACTAATTGAAGCAAACTTATCAAAATATTGAGCAGACGGGATTTGTAAGAGATCTTGCTAAAAGGTGAAAACGCTCCAAACAAGAACATGACTAGCTATTGAGAGAGTAACTTGAAACTATCAGTCAAACTATTGTTTTCCTACATCATGTTTCATACTTATAAAAACTGCCTGGCAATGAATCACTTGCAACTATTTTTAAAAGCATCTACGCAGACGATATTTATAGTTTCTGCCAGCTTATCTGTTCTGCATGTTTTTCATGTTAGCACCTTTTTAGAAAGCTGACAGGAGCAGCCATCCCCGCGCGGACGGCAGGTCTACCTCACCCCGCGCCACCCCGCTGCTTCCACGGGCCCGTCCGATCCCGCTCGGCGCGGGGGGAACGTCTCCCTGGTGGGCGCTGGGTGCGGAGATGCAGGGGCCCACGGGTGCTGCTGGAAAGCCCACGGATGCTCTTCCTCCTCTGTTACTGCTTAGAACCGCTCAGCTTCTGCCAAACATAAACGCTGGGCAGAAATACTGTCTAGAAGAGGCAAGATCGTAAATCCAGGACCGTTCGGATGCGCTCGGTGCAATCTTTTACACACAGATTATTTCAAGTCCCCCGGAGATGTGGGTAGGCACAGATCTATGCTCACACATTGGTGGCCAAGCAGTGTTTGGGATCCTGTGGTTGTTTTACAGGAGGGAGAAGTAAACAACAGCAAAAGGGCAGTGCTCCTTCTCCTGCCCAACCCTCCTATCACACAGTCTCGCCTCCAGCCAAGCTCTTTTCCAAATTCCCCTACCCCTTTCTATTGCCTGTTACTGGATCTTTTCATCTCGTTTTGGCTTTGAGGAGACAGGACAAGAGCTGAGGATGAGACGCTCAGTGGGGTATTCCATAGACTTTAACACCTTCTTACTGCAATTCAGTCATTCACTTACTATTTGAGCATTCCTGAGCGAACCCAGCTGTGTGGATATTTCGGAAAGAGCACAGCTGATTGGCACCAGTGGAAACCTGGCCGTACAACATGTTAACGGCGCAGCTACAACCAGCTTGGAAGAGGAAGAGTGATTGGAGGTTATTTGTATTTCTACTCGTAACACCTGAAATGCAGAACATTATCAGGATTCAAGGGAAAATGATGAGGCAAACCGCCCTGCCGATGAGCAAAGCTGGTGTTTGTGGAGCACAATTCCATGTAAATGCTAGCGACACAACCCAACCGTGAGGCTGCAAGGAGGAAGGAGATCCCAAGCTGCACAAACCACGGGGCCTATACTTAGAAAACAAACAAACAAACTTGCAAGGCCATTGTGTCTATAAGAGCTGAGGGCACTGGAGGGCTGCGTGCCAGCTGTGGCGAACGCACGCTGATTCTGCAGGGAAAACTGCTCTTGGTGCCCTGAGCAAGGCCACCGCGGCGGCCTGTGACAGCGGAGGGACGCTGCCCTCTGTCACCTCGACCTCAGTGGGGCTTTTCCAAAGCCAAAGGATCCATTCTCAGGGTCGCTTGGAAGAGCTCCTAGATAACCGGAGCCCTAGGGACTCGGGACTAGCTGCTGCCTTCAGAGGTGCATTTTTAAGGCTTATCACAGGGAAATGACATTTCTTTGGAAAATCAACAACCCAGGCCTTCCCCCTTCTTGTCCTCCATGGGAAGGGCAGATGTCAGCTCAGCGCTGCACCTGTAAGTCTGTCTCATTCATTTACCAGCTTAGCAATCCTCACCTTGAATAGCTGCACGGCTTGAGCCCCGGGAACCTTGTGCTGCTTAGCCTAAGCACACGGCATCCGCAGCGGGAGGGCGCGGGGAGCTCGCGCTCGGGACACCAAACCTGGACCTCAGTTCAACCCGCTTCCACCCTCCTTGGCTCTGCCCGGGCCCTTAACTGTATTTGAAGCTGACTTCACTTTGTTTTCATTTTTTTCCTCCCCTCTAAGTCACTTGGCTCTGGTTGAGATCTGTAATTTATACAG
>JAUBOD010001004.1:6737459-6756430 GCA_032353885.1 Nothura maculosa
GATCAGCCTTTAAGCCTGAAGCATTACTTGCACAGTCTTTGCTATCGCAACGTATTAGATAAACAGCTTTAAGCAGAATAGAAAAGTTAAGCCAAGGTGCTAACTTCCATCACCTACAGGCTCTAGATTCTTGCATCCTTAATTACTAGTGGCTGAATATTTGTAGGAACAAGGATACTGGTAATTAGAAGCATTCCCAAGAGGTCTCCAACGAGTTGCTGGCAGAACCCACTCCACTGATGCTCAAAGGAAAAATAACTTAATGCCATCATTTTTAACCTAGAGCCATATAATATGTTTATATAATGCTTGTTTATAGACTAAATCTAATGGCAAATATTTGCATCTGTTCTACCCTAGAGCAGTGGGAAGAGGTTCAGGGTCTGAACTTTCACAGGTTCTTCCAAATGCAGTCAAACTAATTAAAGTTTTGGATTTTATGTCTTCCTGCCATACTCCTTTTGGAAATTTAGAAATACTTTCCAGAGCACGAATGTTCTGGCTCGTAATATTGAGAAACAAGCCGAGCCTATAAAACGTCTGGAAAGCCACACTATCTTGTAAAATTTCCTTTATTTCTACGGAAGAGAGCCTGAGTAAAGGTGGTTGTGAGAACATTTGTAGGGATCCAAGATACTTTAGCCTGCAATAAATGCAACTGCAGAAGACTTTTTGTTCAGGCACTCAGCAGTCTTTGGAAGAATGATATTTCTAGATAAATAACCCAGAGACTGATTTGGAAGCACATGGAAGACCTATGTGCCTGAGCAGCAACTTGAAAATCCAGAACACAAATATCCAGCTCTGGAAAGAATTGGGATATGTTATGTGAACATGGGCCTTCTGAGCCCTCCTCCTTCCCAGGGCATCAGACCAGCCTCTACCAAGATGCTAGGCTGTATCAGAGCACAGGTAAGTGACAAAAGGAGCGCTCAGCTCTCATCAAGCTCCATAGATGGTCCCTGTTTTGCTGTCGAGCAGTCTGCAAGCCTCAGGTGTGCAGCATAGAACAGTTCACTGGGATTGCTGCTGTGTGACACACAAAGTGCACCCAGGACCAGATCCCAGTCCTAGGGGTTCTGGGTGACTGAACACACTGGGGCTGCAGGAGGGAGGTGGCATTGCACAATACCCGAGAGGAAAGGGGCAGGCACGGATTGGGCACCGTGGGATGCTAGTGTTGATCACAAGTAGATACCTGCACTAGGATGCTGGTAGGGGAAGAAGACCTGGCTTCACCATCATAAATCAGTCTACATTAGAATGGGCAAACTCCTGCATCCCCAACTCTGCAGACCTGACCATGCTGACTGACAAACTTTAACGGTAGCTTAATATCCTGTATTAGCTTCTGAGTCCCTGAGAGTACATAAATGCTTCACAGTTACATTTTCAGGGAAGAGTTACCTTTATGAACAACGTTAACGCTTAGCTCAAGCGGAGGTCATGTCTTTAAATACTTATACTAATATAGAAACCTTAAACTCTTGGCATAGCAAGTGCCAAAAATAATTCCATCAACACAACCTGGCCTGCTGCCCTTGAGTCACATTTTCGTAAGAAAATAATAAATTAACTAAAGAACTATCCTTATGGAGTATTTACAGAACAATGTCTCCCAAAATATCTAACTTCTTGTACAAAAATTTTAATATTAAAGCACTCAAGAAAAGCATCTAGAGGCTTATTACAAAGCATTGTATTAATTTTAGACAGTGTATAAGGAAAAGAAAACAGCCTGTAGTTTTGCTTATTGTCCTCATTTCACCTCTCTGCCACAGGAAACAAGGCCTTTCTTCTTCTGTTGACTCTTGCTGAAAACCGGAAATCTCATCTATGTTTACTGTAGACCCAATTTCTGGTACTTGTAATCGTATCTACGAAAAAATACAATAAATTAAGTAGTGCCAATAATATTACAAATTATGAAATGCGTGAAAAAGCTTATTAATCTGATACACTATCTAGATTTTTAGCATAAATCCATGTTATCATTTATCTTTATGAATCTGGATCTTGTAAGGTCAGCTGCTAGTGAGGAAGAAATTTTGAGTGCATTAAGGAAAACGAATATCACCTGCAAGATTCCTTGAGCAGAGAAAGACAATATTCTTGTAAAATGAGTTCTTTGTCACTAAACACACCTACACACTTAAAGCATTTCCTTACACTCTGGATAGGTTTTGTACTCAGTCTGTGAAAATATATGAAACTATCTAGACCCAGGAGCTTACACTTTGGGAGTTTGTTTCTTTCTTTTTCGTATGTTCAGTATTTTTAAAACTTGCTATTTTATAAAGAGATAATATATACAAATAGTATTAATAACTAAAATTAAAATAGTGTAAGTGACCAGTGAATATAACCTGCAGAGTATCTGCAGACACTTAAATCTAATTTCAGAAGACATACGCCATCCGGTGGCACATGGAGAAACTTCAGAGGAGTTTGGTAAGGAGGAGATTTCACCTCCTCTTTATGGCAGGGATCAGTTCTGCACTCAGTTCTTATTTTTAAGATGTAGGAAGTGAAGACAGGAGCTCCCCTTATGTCATTTAAGGGTCTCGGAAGGAGAAAACTACAGCTTGAATTCTATTCAGCATGATTCACCTTCATTAAATTTGCACTGTTCCTTAAACAGCAACAAAACTCTCAGTGACCTAGATCCTGTACAGGAGCCAACAAATGTCATCTGTTAAAGGAAACACTCCACAGATGTTTTTCTGTATCTTGTGTGGACACAGAAGCTAACATTAGGGGCAGGAAAGAGGGATGTTTGAACAAAAATAGTTCAAAAGAGAACTAAATGCATCTGCACCAACCAGTGCCAACGAAAAGTGATTTCTATGGTAGTGAAACAAACATAAATGCTTTATAAAGCAGTTCAGGTGTCAGCGAAGTATTCAGCAAACACATGAAGCTTCAGGAACTTCAAGGCAAGATTAACAGATAACCAAGATGGGTAGGAAGTTACTGGCTTATAAAAGCAAATGATTTTATTTTTATATTATCTTCCTGTCCATACTGGGACACTTAGAGAAACACTGACTCACCTAACTACAGTCAGTAGTATGGACATGCACATGGACAGCTGGGTGAATTCTTCCTCTACTATTCCACAGACATACACACACACTACACCCTCTACACTACCAGGACTGCATGATATTGTATGTCAGAGCCATAGAAAAGAAAACGTTAGTGTAGTTTATTAGTCAAGTACTGCTGATGAATAGAGGGAGAATATCATTTAGTCAGAAACTAGAAGATTTCAGGGTATTCCATTCTTTGCTTAGTGATTTGTGCAAATATCCAGACTTAAAAAAAAAAAAAACAAAAAGAAAAAAAAACACACACACAAAAATAAAACAAAACCACCACACACAAAACCCCTCACACACTCCAACAGCCAGTTAATCATGCAGAGAGCAGAGCAGGTCTATATTCCCTTACCTTCGGGCATTCTTTTGGGAAAGTGGAATGCACCTCTGTTAATTTTGGAAAGCCTGGAAGACCTGTGACCTGGTGAAGTTCTAACAATGGAGCAGATTTCTCCTCTGTTACATAGAGGCTGAAAAGATTAGTGACATTTAATTCACACAACTACTCACACAAAAGAAATACTCTTCTAGCTTTTTTCCTAAGAAAAATCAAAAAATTTGGAATAATGTTGACAGATTTCAAAGAGTGTCATCAAAAATATTTAAGACTACTCATGTACACTTAACATGCTGTAAGAAAGAGCGATTGAGAACTTCACAGCTCAAATGTTCTCTTCAGCTACGTGCAACAATGTAAGACTTCAATACACTATACACAATCCAGTGTGTACTCAATACACAATCCAGTTTTGTCATGCTAGTTTTAAAGAGTTCGATAAAATTAAAACCTGATTAATATTATTTTCTTCTGGCCTTTGAGGAATAATTTCTGAGCTCAAAGATGCAAGAACTATTTCTTCTGAATTTACATCTGGACCTGAGGTCTTGCCCACATAAGGCTTTCCACACCAGTGACAATCTAAGCTACAACAGCACCACAATACAAAACATACAGGAAAAACTCACCAAGTAATTAGCAGAGAATAATTCAAACCTGCCAATATTTGTTGACTCATGCAACAGATGTTTTATTGCTTCAAATTACGACTTAGCATTTCAGCCTCCTGATCCTAAGTGATTATCATCTTGGGCCTCCAGCAGGACCTTGATGTTTTTCCATTTGTTAATCTAATATTCATAAATTGAAGTTTGCTTGCAGTAAAACATTGAGTTTTACAACACTAGGAAAGACCATTTTTCCCCTCTAAATGAACTAGTGTTAAATTAAGCAGTCTATGTATTAAGCAGAGTTCCTATTCTTCAGAACTAGGCAGTTTGCTGACTGTGCAAAAAAACCATGCCAGAGATGTCACTTTGACTGCAGCACAGAGGGACATGGTATTATTGATAAAGAATTCAAATTGGCATTTATTTATCAAATTGATCTGGGAAGACAACATAATGGAGGTAATGCTAGGAGATCCTTTCTCATTCATCTCCCAAAAAAAAGTAGTTTAAGAACACAGAATATATAACATTATACACACACACACACACACACACACACACACACACACACACACACACACACACACAGTCTGGCTAATTGAATTTGCTTTACATCTACATTATAACACAAGTATAGCCAGAATTCAGTTGTACCATGACGACTAATTTGCCTTGTTTTAATCACCAAAAGAAAATCAGGATAGACACTCACATCTAGTTCTGCAGGCTGGGCGTAACCAGGGATTTTTAGTAGGGCTTTGTTATTCTCCATGATCGGCTCAGTGGAACTCGTTTGCTAAATAAAAACAGAGAATTTAAAATCAGTTTGAAACTCTGTGCTGTAATTAATTAAATACTAATTCTCACAGTACTCCTATAGCACAGAATATTGCACCATTAAAAGAGTATCATTACTAATTATTATTAGTTCTTATGATTTAAGTACTCAATTATAATGCTTACTTTGTCTCATGCTTTTCAAAATTAAGACTAAGCAGCAGTAATTTATTGTAACTAGGAGTTAAAATGCTTTCTAATACATCTTATATTTAATTGCAGCTTCTGTTACCAGTCAAAACTCACTTCAATTCTAGGCCTTTGTTCACCACTGGAGCATACCAGAAATTCTTACCACAGCATCTGGCTTTTGGGATGGCAGGTCCTGTGCTGTCAACTCCATTGATCTGGCTGAAGTGCTTTCTGGGGCAGATTCAAGCTGTTTGAATGATGATGCATCTTCTTCTGAAGGCCTAGGGACTTCAGCTCTTTTCTTGCATTTCAACTTTTTGGCTTTAGTGGCTTGATTATCAGGCTAAAGTGCCGAATAATTACACTTCATGTTATAAAGGAGCCTTATAGGCCAAGTACTAACAAAGAGACAATGTCACACCCAGCTCTACCCAGCAGAACCATCAGCCCGAAAGAAGGGAGCTTAGGGGGTACCCGTGCCCATTCCTGCTACTGGTAGCCAAGGACAAGCCCTGTCCTCACTCCTCCCTGCTGCCTGTGCCCAGCTCCATCAAGCAGAAGGAGCAGCACCTGCACTTCCAGGCACAGCCTCCCACCCCAGGAGGAGGTGGAGAGCCATTTGTTTCAGCCCAGCTGTTGTACTGTTAAAAATATTTCACCCTTCTTTGCAGTCCTACCAGTGAAGAACAGTGAAGATCAGTTTTTAGGTCTGGAGTTCTCTCTCTCGCAGCTGTAATTTTACAGACTTTTTTCCCTGTAATAAATTTCCAATAAGTTAATCAACGTTAAGACAAAGCCCAGCTACTCTCCAATCCATGTCTTACAGGATTGCACCTATAAACACTTGTAGCATTTTAGACCTCCCTCCTTCCCAACAGGGCTGGATTCCTCTCCCTTTCCTTGAGGAAACATGGTTGCTTATTAATCTGACGCTCACCTGGTTATTTTCCTACTAGATACACATACTGTGGCAGCAGAGGAATTACATAATCACAACAGTCTTTGCCACTGGCAACTTCTGCTGCTATTACAGTCCAAATTAAGCAGAGGAAAATTATGTGGTACCTGGGCCTCAGCCAGAACTGCATCAGCCACAGCTTAGACCTGCAGCTGCACAGGGCAATCCTGACAGCACCTGAGAAGGCCTCATAGGGACTACACAAAACTAAGCAGCGTGACTCAAACAGCTCCCTTCCTGGGTAAGTTACACAAGAAAAGCTGAAGTGTTTTCACTGAGCATCACTTGTGACCACATGCAGCAATACAGCCTGCGGTTCGTGTTTTCTCCTAACAACTTAGTGGCTGCTACAGCTCAACTAGGTCTTACTTAAGCCAGATCTTAGATTCACACTTCCCTTTTAGCCTCCGTTGAGCTTAGCCTGTGCCAGGGGAACAAGTGTCCGAGTGGAAGTCCAGTTCTGTTATTTTCCCATCATTCAAGTTTAGTTCAAAAATTCTGTTGTCTTACAGCTTATACGATCGTTCTAGGTCACTATTTTACCTGCTAGAGTAGCTGAAATATTTAATTCTGAAGAACTGTAATTGCATTTTGATGGTTTATTTCTAGGAAAAGGAGGGAAAAAAATCAGCACTACTTACAATGAAATTAATAGGAAAATGTAAAATAAAATCATATAAAAATGATAGAATAAAAAAATGTTAAATCAATTATACTCCTTTTTTTTTTTTTTGACAGTTCATCATCAAGTCATCACGTACTCTGAAGATATTTGGAACTTAAAAAGATGACTGTCACTGAAGCATGCCACACAGAAATATATAAGGAAAGGACACAGGAAAAATTAAGAGTCACAGAAAAGAATCAGACTGAAAAACATGGAGGTCTATGACACAGCAAAACTGATATGAATGCAGTATTAATGGAAATGTTTAAAGACGAGCAGAAGCAGCAGAACACGACTTGAGAGAGGACACAGTCCACGGGAGAAAAGCTACAAAACGTTTGTGTTTATCTCAAAAGGCCTGCATTGTGCCCCAGTATTCTGATAAACCCTCAGCATGGAGGAGTTGCCCAAAGAAAATGCTGCACCCTGCACGAAGATGGTAACAAGGCTGCTACTCACCACATCCATCATTCCTCTGTTAGTCCAACCAGAAAACGGACACGTATTACAAACAAAAAAAATTTCTTTTAAAAAATGAAAATAATCAAAAACAATAAAATAAATGTAATAAAAATAAAATAATATAATAAAGTAATAAAAATAAATAAATACAGTGGGTAGGACTTAAGATGTCTGAAAGCTGAAATCTGCATGCTTCTGAGGCAAAAGACCACCTCATAATAGCTAAGGATTCCTAAAGGATGTAAAATAACTGCCCCAAAACTGCTTTTGTCAAACCCAAAAGCCTAGAGATGCAACGGAGACTTGTCAACCGGCACCTCCGGTCCCCCACATTACACAAGCCAAGTGGACAGACCACTTGCACATACACCCACAGGTGCTTTGAGTGAATGAAATCAGCAAGGGAATGAGAAAGGGTAATAGCAACTTCTTTAGAAATTTCACAAATATCACAATACCACTTCTCTCTTCCATAAGGCTAGGGAAAAAGACTGTATGACAGATTGCCCTGCTTGCCTCGGTGCCATATTTCCAGCAATGGTAGCTGAAACTCAGCAGAAGGGTCTGCAGGATCAGAGGTTTATTCACACCAGGCAAAACACTGCTTGGAAGAGGGGGAAAAAAACTGAACAGGCTTAGGTATGTCAAAGATTACCTTCTAGTGTATTGGTCTTGAAAATCCTCCCGCATAGGTTCTAAAAACAAACAAAAGTTAAGCTTTAAAAGTCGGGCAGTCTTACAATGTTTATTGCACACTAATTATAAAGCAAATATTAGAAATAAACAGAACACTACCAAGGAGCTATCTCCCATTATAGAGAAATGCCTTAAATAAAATGATCATCAAATTCTGCAGAGATCTTTGCACTACAGTGAAATATGTTCACATTTATGTTTTGAAGTATTTTAGGACAGAATTACCTGATATTGCTGACAGATTTGAGATCTGTGGCATCTTATCTATGGTTATTGCTTTGCTGGAGTCCAGGAGAGTTGAGTTCTTGTATTTGATAAAGTCCTCAAGGCAAAGGTTACTTCTGTCTGCACATGGAAGAGTTATTTAAGCTTTGATCAAACTGCCAGCTATCACATTCAAAAGACAGAAACTTTAGATGAGGGAAGACATTGCCCTGTCCAAGTCTAGGAGGAACAGATGGCTGAATAAAAGACCAGTTGGTCATCCCCAAAAACTGCCTACATCAACTGGAAATATTTTAATTTTATAGTGTGATTCAAATTACACCAGGAACTGATTCACTCTGAATTAGAGAGAAATCAGTTATACAGATTCCATTTTAAGCCTGGCTGAAGGCTAAGATCTGACCTGGGGAGCTAAGCCAACAAAAGCCATTAGTCTTCCTATTGCACATACTGCTCCTAGCACTTCCATCCCAAACAGAGCTTTAAAAAGTTAAAGTCTCACCTAACCCATCATATTCATCTCTGAATATTTCAGGGGATGAGCATACATTCACACTGTCATTAGAAACTGTGTTATAGTCTGCAGTGGAATCTACATCCAAACATTCTATTAGAAAGGTTGAAACACCTGTGGGAAGAGTCAATCCTGTACCTACAAAAAGAAGAAAAAACACATCATAAAGAAAGAAATAAAAGGTATCATCTTATACATGCCAATGATTTCTCTTATTAGTGGGTTTACTCCTATGTTGAGCTAAATATTGTTAATTCAGTATCTTATACTAATACACAATACACTTAAAAAAAATAAAGGGGGGGGGAACATCCTGAAGTCTGATTTACACCACAATTTGCCAACAGGAAATATCTTACTTGTCCACTAGTGCACAATGTGCACTAAAATGTCTGACATATTCTCTTTAGTATGATCACTCTTTTTTCTAATAAGTCAGAGAGTTCTCTCAACAAATCTTCAACATTGCCACAGAAGTTTGAGCTCAGTAACTACTTCTAATTATTATAAGTGTTCTTTACAAAGTTTTTATGCTTAAATGCAGGGTAATAACCACCTGCTTGGAATTATTTCCTGTGCTGTTAGAGCTGCCAATTCACCAAGTTTGCTGAACAGTATTTTCCATTTCAAAGGTTGCAAATCATAATTTTGAAAGTGTCTCCAAAAATAAGTGCTGTAAGCACTGCCAAAAATAAGGCACTGATTATACCAGAAGTAAAAAATGAATGAATCTGGGAAATAAACACAGAGAAGTATAACACTAGTTTTGTGAAGAGCCAAATAAAAGCCAGGTAAGTTACTTTTCCTGAAAGGCCCTTTCTAAAAGTTAAGTATGAATCACAGGTATGCTAGAAAGAGGCAGAAATCCAACCAGGGCCTTTTGGATAACCTGGTAGTCCCAACCAAACAAGAACACCACACAAGCCAGAGATTCATTCCAAGGCCAAGACTTCTATAGAACTGGCATTAAAATTCATTGCAAGTTGTACTCACTTGAAGTCACCTCAGCATTTTTCAAACTTTCTTTACTTTCAAAGTTGATTACTGGAGATTCCTAAAATTAGATGTCAAATACAAAAGAAATAAAGCAATTTGATTCAGATAAAGAAATACAGTTAGGTAAGTTCCTACATTTTCACTTAGAAACACAATTCATGCTGCTCCCTTTCAGAAGTCCAGAGCATTCATCTAAGTACAAACAACTTTATGTGGTTTGGGATTTATATACTATGAAATTATTTCCAGAAATGTGAATAACTGGTGGAGTCTAAATAACAACTAATATTTTAAAGAAAAATAGTTCCACATCAATTTCACTTAAGTCCTAACATATCCAGTGAGCTACTGCTTTGCAATTGCAGCGCTGTCGCAAAACTCTTCTGCTCACTCATCTCAAAACACTTTTTTATGGTTGTACAGATATGAGAAACAGCACAAAAGTGACCAGCCAAGGACTAAACAATCAGCCTGTGTCTGAACTGGAATTAAGCAGCTCTCTGCAACAACAGTCTAATGAGCTGTATTCCACACAGCACAACTGCTAAAGCCTTTCCTCATTAAGAATAATTAGCATTGATGTGCACTACAATGCTTCTAATAGCTGCAATGCTTTGTATTGGTATTGCAGAGAGGGAGGAAAAAAACACCAAGCTCCAGGATCAAGTTCAGCCTGGAAAAAATACAAGCTTGTGTAGCTCACAGGAAATTCTACTTGAGCAGAAAAATAATAAGTCACTAGCATCCAGATTTGTATTTATTCCCCATAAACTGTTAGTGGATAAAGAAGCAAATAGTGTTATAACCTTCAGCAGTGCAGCACTATCTCCAATCTGCTCTTCAGTTTCTTCCACAACGGTCACCTCTTGGACAGTCAGTAAAGTGCTGCAGCTGAAAGAACAGAGCTAAGCTCAACATATAGAGCTACATATTCAATCAGAAGCCAACAAAAATTACACGATATGTTTATGAGAAGACATCAAACGGTCTTATAAATCAGGAATTTAGACTGGACTATGTCCAAGAGACATTTCACACAAGCAAGGAGTACTAGTTACTGCTTATAGCAGCGTATTGGATCACGTTCTAACAGACCTTTGATGAGATGAATGGCTCACTTGTGTCACTTCAAGCTTTTCTTTAATTTTCGGTAAGGTTTTCAGACTGCACTTTCCCTTCAGGCCTAGAGACGAATGAGTATTTAGTTAAATAATTTTAGTTTTATCATCAATATTTAGATGATTTCTAAGAAAACACTCTTAACTGATCTTTCCTTCACATCAATAGCAAACTTTGACCCTAATTCTACAAACATCCCCAAGTCAGAACCTGGCTCTTTCCTCCAAGCTTCATTTATCAAAATATCAACAAGGACAAAAAAAAAAAAAAAAAACTCACAGACTTTGAGAAATATGCAGGTGTTTTAAAAATATATTGATTAAAGGGAAGTGCCCTTTACTCTACATACACCAAGGCTTGAAAATTTTAAACAGCGTTTCACCAACATTTCTACATGGACCAGTCATCACTGCTCATCATCTCAAGCATGTGATTACTGGGCACGGCATAGGCAGGAATCCTGCAAGGAGGGAATCCTCTTTCCCTCCTTCATCCAAGATGTTTCTACATATTAAGCCCAAACAGCTCAAAGGCTGCTGGTTTCAGGGGTCCTGACGCAAAGGTCTAACCTTTAAAGATCAGTGATGACCCACTGATCTTGCCCACTCACTAAAGCAAGCGACACCACCCACACCAGCCCTCAGTGCCCTACTTTGGGCCCCATTTCTTAGGTCGAAGCCTCCAGCTCCAAACCTGAGAGCTGCTAAACTGTGTTGAGCTGTAGGAAAGGCCTGCCCTTTAGCAGAGTAACTTCATGCAATGGCTTAAAGCATCCTCCCAAAGGAGGGGGCAAACACTTTGCCATGTCTTTTTCCAAAGAGAAAAATTCCCTGACTAAAAAAAAAAAAAGACACAACGTGGAAAGCCCCTATTTTTTTTACTAAATGACTAAAACCCAGAGGCCAGCCCCCCAGAGGCCAGCCGAGCTGCCTCCCTTTCCACACGCCACCTGGGCAAACTCGGAACTTAAGAGCCTCCTCCCCAGCACAAGGCTCTCGAGCGGCACCCTCACTTCCCCCTCCCACGTCGCCCCGGCCACAACGCCCAAATAAACCACATATAGCCCGGCACAAGGCGGCGCGGGGCGGGAGCGGCGCTTACTGCTGTGCCGGGCGGCCGCGGGCGCGGCACCGCCGAAGAGGCGCCGGCGGCAGGGCCGGAGAGCGCAGCCCGCGAGGCCGCGGGCGGCCCCGGGCAGCGGCGACGAGCGGCGCTTCTTGCGCGGCGCCGCCTTCGTGCCGCGAGGCCGCTCCATGGCGAGCAGCAGCGCCGCGACGCGACGGCCCCTCAGGCGCAGCCGCCAACGGCCGGCGGGGCGGCCAAAAAGGGCGGGAAAGGGGCCGCCCTCGCTCCCGCCCGCCATGATGGCGGTAGAGGGCGCTGCCCTCCCGCCGGGCTTTTGAGGCGGCTGTGATGGCCGATCCGGTGTTTCCCACCGTCCCGCCATGGCCGTGCTCTGGGGAGGGAGAAATGTGTGTCTGCCGGCGGCCAAGCCCGGCTGTGGAGGGCGGCGGAGGAGGCGGGAAAATGGCGGTGGCTCCGTAAGGGAGGCGGCGCGGCCGCCTTGGGATGGCGCCCCTCCTCCCGCCCTTCCTCGCTGTGTTAACAAACACGGCTCGGCTTTCACAAGCGTGCTGGAAAATGGTCGTTTGCACACAGCGCTGGCTGCCGAGGGCCCGAGCAGCTCGTGGAAAGTCCCAGAAAAAAAAAATCAGTTAAAAATGACAGCAGGCCACTAAGGCCCATTTTCCTTAAAAACAAGAGACGACCCCCAAACACAGATTTCCTAGGAAAAACACGTCATCTGGAAGAGCAGCCCTGACTAATCCTGTCTCGCCACAGTCACCTCCCCAGGGCCTGTGCAGGGCCTGGGTATTGCCTCCCCTTTTGCTCTTGGACTAATAAACACACACAGGGGTTTGGGTCTATAATACAAATTCCTGCAATCGAAGCCAAATACCTTCTATAAACCTTACTAGGTGCTCCGTAGTGATGAAGCCCATCGCTTCCTGAGCATGAAAAATGTGGATATTTCCCTGGGTTTTCTGAAAGGAGAAATAAGCATGCATGCAAAAACCAGAGCAGAGACCGGACACTTCTAGAGTTTATTGTTTTAGATACATAATCTGAAAAAAATGCTATGCATTTCCCACTGTTGAATTGTATTAAATAAATATATTACTTTGAAGTTATGTTATTCCTATTTTAAAATAAGAACTGAGCCTCTTTCAGAAAGACCATGATGTGTCTTATCTGGGGTGAGCCTGGAAGCAATTTATTTGCCAAAGATTGCTAAATAGGTTTCAGGGTCTGATATTCTTCTAGTCATTATTGGACTTAATCCAATCATTGGACTTAAGTTTTGGTTTGGTTTGTGGTTTTGTTTTTTTCTTTTTTAAATTATATTTTGTTCGTTTGTGTTTAAAAATGCATTTCTTGGTGGCTTCACCCCAACGAGGCGGACAGAGTGCTGAAGTAACCACAGATTTTTATAAAAGAGATTTTATTGTATGTCTGTCGACAAGAATAGTCTTTATGAGCAGCTTTGAGAAATGTGACAGTTTAATTCTTTACAAAAGTCTCCATAGATGACTTTTTGATATACATGCTAATAGTCTGAAACTGAAAACAAAATGTTTAATTACAGTTATATTTTAATCCCTTCACCTTCTGCTGAAAATAGAATAGGCAACACTTAGGAAAATGCTTCAATTTTTTTGCTGCTTGTACTTGCTAAAATACTTGATAAAAAGCTGTAATAAACAAAAGGCCTTAAAGGGACTCTGGATGCCTCAGAGCAAATTTTCTTTAACAATTCCAGGGAGCTAGAATTGTTTCCCTCCCAGTTACTGCAAGTTTCCAGATTTCTCATCCAAACTTCATCATTTTAAGGGGAATAAATATGTCACAGAAACCTATAAATGTGAAAAGGACCAAGGAACAAGTGAACTCCAAGGAGGACCAGGATCTAATTCTGATATCTTTGTTTTTCATAGACAAAACCAAAGTGACCTAGAGAAACAAAAGACCCACAGAGAGAATTGACTTTAAATAAAGTACTTCTCCAAATCTCCTGTAAGGCATCAAGAGGTCTTTAAGTAATCTTTTACCATGCAAAAATAGTATATTCTTTCCCAGTTTACATTCATCTTGTAGCAGTTTATTTACATACAGATCTCTGGTTTGTGCTTTTAACACATGAAAAAATAAAAATCCTATGATTAGCTTGCTTCATTCCAGTTTATGTAAGTCAAATTATTTCTTGCTCTATCCAACAAAATTATATCCATGGCAAAAATGATATTAGACATTACTGATGCTGATATATACTTGTTTTAACAGTGATGATAGATTGAAAAACAGTACCTTGTTAATAAAGAACTCACCATTTCTCTGTGATCTGATGTGTATCAACTATTTTAAACTGCACGTGTCATTTTCAATACAGGAAAAATCATATATTTCCTGCCAACAGGGGATTAAAACCCAGCACCGATTTGTGCATGATTTCTCTTCACCCTTTTGTGTATCTTTGAGTATTTCTGTGGCAAAGGGGTATTTTTTTCTGCGCAACAAATAGAGTGGAGAACATACAAAGTAGATAAGCAATAGACCCTTCCTGGAAGATGTATTTTATTCTGTTTTTATTCATATATGAGCACTGCAGATATTTCAAAGGCATAGCACCAGGCCCAGAAAGGATCTCCAGTTTTGGATAGATAAGGGAATATAATAAATCGCTAACTACATAGTACTTAAGGAAGCTGCCTGAGGCAGTGGGTGTAGGATTGTCCCAGACTCTGACCATTCCTGAATCCACCCACAGCAGGACTGAGAACTCCCATTTCTGTGGCTTTGTGGTGTTTTCTCTTTTTCTTGATAGCAGCATGAGCCCCTCACAGGTAGCAATTAGTTAGAAAGAGCCATTTTTAAGCCATCAAGAATAGGTCTGCTTAAGAGGGTAATTGCCATTAATTCAATGGCACTTGAGTCACAAATCTATGAGGAAGACATATTATATATATGTAAATATACTTATATATTTTTAAAAAATCTTGTAACTGGTTAGCTGCAGAAAAAAATGTTATTGATCAAACCTGGGGATTTTCTGTGATGGTCACAATAAGTATCTAAGAAAAGTCCAAGCAAGACAATCTTCTTGGATTAAATAATTCCTGACACATACACTCATGTCAAGTTTTATTCTCTTACAACATTGTTATGCTTCTGGAGATGGAGACTGATACTCACAGGAAAATCTGATTGCACAAGAAAGTACCGGAGACAGCTTTCATTTATTCATACAGCTTCACACAAATCTGGAACCACTGGAAATATTCACTCGTTTGGAATGAAATAATTTCTTCTAAATTTGGAATCATCCCAGTGTGGTCAAGTCCCTTTTTTTTTTTTTTTTTTTTCTTTCTTTTCCCTGTTCTTTTGATGTTCACATTATTAGCTCGAGAACATCTGGTATTTTGCAGCAAGAGGCCTACAGATAAGTTACTCATTAACAAAACAGCAATATGTAAAGAGCAAACCCAGCCATAAATTAACTCATATTAGGATCTTCCCTCCTTATACAAAATTAGAGTTGAGTTACCTAGAAAAAACAGGTAACCTTGAGATCACCTTAGGAGAAAAGTAATCTAAATTCATGCAGTCATGAAAATGTTCAGGGCAAAATAGCTTTTTATATTTATTTAAGTAACTTGGTACTTTTAGCTACTTTTCTTTTTTCCTTTAGGAAGGTTGCACTGAAACAGAGAAGAAATTCCACAGAGCCCAATTCCTCGTTGCTTTGAAGCGCATGTATGTGGTGACCATCCTTTGGCTGACACAAAAATGAGGTGGACGAGACTCCTCAAAGATAAGAATTCTTTATGGCTTGACCTAAAATGCCACATTCTGCAGCAATCCGCATGCTCTGTGAAGCTGACACACTAGATTTCCCCAGCGAACCTTTCTGCTGTCCTCATCAGTGAAAAACAGCCGTGAAATCCCACCAGATCGCAGCCGTGGTGTCTCTTGTGTGCTTTGGAGCAGTGGGAATGATTCCATGGGAAGCCAATGAAGAGTCAGGCATAGAAAGATTTGGGCTGACACTTCCGTATTCCATTAATCAATCACCACTTCCTTTATGCGACTGATTATGTTAATAAGTTTCCTTCATATTATTTTGTTCCAAAATTGCTGCAATAAATCAGTCTTTGTGCAAAACCAACACATCAATGCAATTTATTTCTTTTTTTCCTAAAAGCATGCAATGGAATTTCCGAGGGAAAGAGATCATTTTGATTAATAATTTAATCCTTGTAAAGGTCTGCAGTGGATTCCAGCCTAAGAGAGAAGATAAGTGTGCTTTCTCTGCCCTAGCAAAGAAGATCTAGCAGGCACGGCTCCATGCTAGGATGCACTGGTGCAATGACAGCAGCTATTAAAATACACGGACACTTAGGACCCTGTCTAGCAGAAGGCGGGCACCCACTGCTCAGCTTGTCCCTTGTACCGTGCTGAGCGTCAGGACGGAGCGCTGCATCTGCTCCCGTCCCACCGGGGACATGCCCTTTCCCAAAGGCTCCGCTGGCTCCGAAATCCGTGGTTTCACCCAGCCTCATTGCTCATTATCCAGGGAGATCCGATGTTCCTCCCAGCCTGGCCTTGGGAAGCAGTCGTCCTTGCTATCCCCAAGGGATGCCGTCCACGGCTGCCCTCCAGCAGGCGGGATCCTTTCTCCAAAACAAGCTTGTTTTGCCAAGTCCCACACAAAATCGCCTTGTGCTTCTTTTCTTTACTGCTGTCTCCAGAAAGGAGCAGGTCTGCCCAGGCCTGGCAGCACGCGAGGAAGTGCCAGGGAGCGCGGGCGCTGCGGGCTCACGGGCACGCTCGCTCTCTGGGGCAGTTTCTCCACTTTTTTGCATTCCCAAGGGAAGCTGCTACGGAGCTGACGATGCTTTGGCAACTCTCCCAGTGGGCGTAGTGCTGATGTCCACGTGTGGCTCTAACAAAACCCAGCAGCCACGTATAAACAGAGCTGAGATGAAAAGGACATAGAGGGAATCGTAGCCTACGGCTTCCTAACGCCCTTGTTGTTCCATGGTGATATTAATCTGGCCTTTTCTTTTAAGTATAGTATTCCAAGAGACCTATCAAGTACAAATAGCAGGAGATCTGCTCCTGTTTCTCTTCTCATTGTTAGTTAGCTCATTAATGATTAAATCAAATAAACATAATTTATAACCTGCAGCATATAAAAACTTAATGTATAAACCAAAATCCATCTCAAAGTTCCAGATCAGGGAAAACAGACTTTCTCCATGAATCACTGCTTGTTTGAGGTAGACCACATTATTGAATTATCAGCAATTTTAGTTCCTAATCTATTGAGTTATATACAGTCAAATACCAGCACACATCCCCAAAATTCTTCTCTCTGTTTAATCAGAAACGCTTGTAGTTACTAGTACGTTTCCATCATTTACTTGGTCATGGAACTGAAATCTCTGCGTATTTTGAGGGTTTTGAACATAACTTTTAGTAGTCTCCTACTGTGTACATAGAGTAAAAACAGACTGTATCCACATTTGATGAGAAAAATAAAAAGGAGGAAAATGGAAATTATGGTTAGTGGTGAAACCCTGGAGTAATGAAAGGCTCAAAGGTAAGAATCAGGTGCTTATCCATTTCGGTGGGCTGCTCCGGCTCGGTTCTTTCGAGCGTTTTGCTAGCACAGCTGCAAAACCTGCTCTTCCCAGGAGTCCTCCCACCGCTTCAGATGGAGATGCTTGAATAGAGCTCTTCGATCTGCCCTTTGAAGTAATCCCTTAGCTCTGGTCTCTTAGCCTTTAACGTAGGCGTCAACAAACCATTCTGCACTGAGAACATATCGGAGTGAATGTGAATAGCTTTGACCTAAAAAAAAGGGAGTAAAATAGTTTTAGTGGAGAATCCTGGGCAAGGATGTCCCTTGCTTCCAATATATAGGAAAAGAATGAGAGTCCTGCAGATATTTTGTCCACTGGTTATCAAACCAGGGAGGTTACCCATGTCCCTGGAGCAGGTTATTACTTCTGCACCCAAAACTTACACTAAATTTATTTTGAATTTCCAGCCTAATTGGAAGCAGAATCCCAGTGTATGTTGTTCAAAGGAACATTTACAACCTGCCAGCATAAAGGCTCTCTATTACAAAACATTGTATGTGACTACAATGAGAATAACAAATGCTAACAAATCTCCATTCACTCGAAGTGGACAAAGTGTATATCTGACTACGGTAGAAAATGGGTTAGTTGTTTCATTTTACCTGCTCGAAGGAGTGAAGTCCACTCTCCTTACCTAACCGGACCATATCTTCCATTATTGCTCGCTGCAGTTCCTGGGTTAAAACACACAAATTCTCCATGAAATATCAGGAAATATCTTTACATAGCGAAAAAAACAGCACTTGTCAGCAAAAAAACACTTTCCTGAACAAAGTTTAAGTGCCTTATTGACAAATATAATTATAAAAATTAAATGGTTTTAAAATGTTCAAATAAGTGCAATGCTTCTCTTTCCTCTGAAATGTAAGGCTAATATTTTCAAGGTGAGAAAGTAAAGGCTGAATGTCTAAATTTGCAGCCCCTCAACCATTGGCAACACTTTGAGATGCAGAATTGTTTCTCAGCGATACCAGCAGGCTGATTGCATGGAATCAGCACTCAGTGATGGGGCTGGAGGTGCTTTAACCTCTGTAAATTGTCATTTTTGTAATAATTCCTATTATATCATTAGCTGAATTCAACAAAACCTGAAGGATGTTATTTTTATGGGATTTTTTTTTTAAATGTGGATTTTATGCGAGGAAAAGGTCCAATCATTTGCTAGAAAAATAAAGATGAATATTTTCTTGGCCAATGATTACTGAATCTATACAAGTAGGAACAAATTAGGGAGTTTAGACAAGCCTTGCTCATTTACTTTTCTTTTTTTCCTGAACATCCGATTGTTTCATAGCTTTCATTTCTTGTAATTACAGGTAACTGCTAATTAAACATGCAGATGAGGGCACGTTGCCTATCTTCATCATAATGGGCCTTTAGCAGGGCCTGGGTCAGCATTCACCACATCTTGCTGTGGGATCCTGCATGGAATCCTGCACAGATCCACAAATCCTGCATCTACAGATATGGAATCCTTCATGGATCCACAAATCCTGCATCTATAGATCCACAGTCCTGCATGGAATCCATGCACAGATCCACAAATCCTGTATCTACAGATCCACCATCCTGCACAGATCCACAAATCCTGCACTCACGGATCCACAAGCCT
>JAUBOD010001004.1:6778445-6795471 GCA_032353885.1 Nothura maculosa
ACCCCTGCGGCGCCGGGGGGCCGCAGCCCGCGCGCACCGCTTGGTGCTGCTGGACGGACCCGAACGGGAAGCGATCCCCAAGGGACCTGCCGGCATCCGGGCTTGGAATCACCGGGGTTCGTCCGTGCGCACCGAGCCCTGCTAGCAGCTGAGCAGCAGGGTGCAGTTAACACAATCCCCCGGGAAGCAGCAGCTGCCCCCAGGGCAGATACTGGAGATTCCCAGCACGTGCTGGGCTCAGGTGCGGCCAGGCTGCAGTTGGGTTGAATCTGCAAAATTGGGTGGGGGCAAATGTGCTCTACTGGCCCCATGTAATCATGAGGGACTCCTTCCCAGCAGCAGCACCCCGCACACACCTGTGTTTGTTTAGAGATAGGAGCCCCCCTTTCCAGCTCTGGCATCCATGGATTTTGAGTTTTAAACATGGATAGGGCTATGACAGGCAGATCCCAGAGGTGTGGCCGCAGCAGGACCAGGACCGCACTGGAGCAAGGTGGCCACAGGCAGCTGGACCGCAGCACCACGTGGATAAACATGGGCAAAGGGGGTCAGCACTAACTTGGAGGAAGATATTTTAGTGGGAAGAATGATGGTGTGCTGAAATGCAGGATATCTATAAATATTCCCTGTTGAATTTTTCATTGGAACCGCACGCAGGTGCTTGGATAACAAAGCAACAAACATCTCTCTGATTTGGATATTCTGGAGCCCCTGGCTTGCACAGTAGCACTTTGCAGTTGAGTCAGGCATTTTCTACCAGCAATTTAAGCAGAAACGAGGCCAAGCTGCAGCTTTGTTCCTAGGCCAATCTCCTGGCTGGGCTTTAAGCTCCTCTGGTGCTCGCATTGCTGACCAAGGCTGGGCTCTATCAAAACCCTCCAGGTTCATCCCCAAATCTGGGGCAGCTCTGCACTTACACACACCCCATCCCCACTGCCAAACCATGCGTTTTTCCCCTCCTTGGCCATCCCAGCTCTGATTCCAAGGAGTTACAGTAGGAGTGAGGCCGCGCGGCCGGAGCGCGGCTCCCAGACATGCCGGAGCAGCGGAGCCGCAGCCGCTGGCACCGGCAGCATCACGCCACCCGCCGCAGCCTGTCAGCGCAGGGATTTGCTGGCGCGTCGGCGCCCGCGCTGCAAATCCCGCAGCTCCGGGCACGCAAATCCCTCCCCGCCAAGGTTACCTGCTGCGCCCGCCACATGCAGGTCACAAAAGCAGCCGAGCACTTGCGGGAGCAAGGGGAAAACAGTGCACACAGCTTAGGGAATGGGGATAACTCACTAAAAATTATGGAGAAATGTAAAAAAAAAAAACCAATAAAATACCATGCGAAAGGCTTTCCGGTGCCTTGGAGCACTCCAGGTTGCTGGTGTAACTCATGCAGCCATCCAAATCTGCAGCGTGCATGAGGCAGGGGACACTCTGGTTCATCTGAACATGCCGCAGAAAGTTGCATTATTGCATCTTTGCAGAAAATTGTAATTTGGGCTTAGATCATGCACATTTGTGCAGAGCGGTGCTCATTGGCACTGGAGCTGTACTGGGCGTGCTGAGCAAGGCTTGTTTCCAGTTCCAAAAGGGAGCAGAGCAGCCTGGTCTTTTCCCTCCCTGTGAAACTGGCTCTAAATCACGTCAAGAGGATTTCCACCTTCTCTGCCCCAGGCTGCTCTCTGCAGAAATCCCAAGCGAGCCATTGAAATCCCCCGAATTGGCACTTTCTGTTACTTCAGCCTTTTCTAACCCATTCACAGCTCTTGTTATTTCAAATGCAAATTTGGCTTCCGGATTCACTTCAAACAACAAAAGAATCACTTATGCCCTTTCTAGAGAGTTTTCCAAAGCAAAAAAAAATTTAAAAAGTAGTAAAACAGTAATTTCAATAGTGATTCCTGCCTAGAGCAGTTCCCACCCATCGCAGAGAATTTTTGGAGACTAGGTCGCCCTGAGGAAGATGTTTCTTATTGCTGTCGGGATACAGGTGAGCAGAGTTTAACTCTCACTCTGTAGAGCTGTTGGTGGGACTGGGTCTGCAGGAATAGAAATGAGGCACTCATCACACAAAGCTGCTATTTAAACAAGAAATTAAGCAATGAAAGTGAGCAGAATCGGTGGCATTCACAGAGTATTTTGAGTAGATACAGGTGTAAGTGTAAAGGGTGTTCAGAGAATCCCCTGACAGTAAAAACACAAGAGAAAATGCTAGACTCAAAGTACCTGCCCAAAGGGGACTGGTTCTCTTCTAATTCCCTAAGCAGCATCATGGCCTGTGGGTATTTGAGTCATTTGGTAAGTGTGATCACAGCAACCATCACCAGATGGGCAGAGCCACAGGACACCGAGCTGGACCAGCTCTGGGAGGGCCACACGTTCACCCAAGCGCCACGTCCCAACATGGGGTCCCCTCTGGCGTTTTTGGCTCACACCATGTGGCCCCACCTGGACCAGCCACTCTGGCAGAAGCAGAGACTGTGGGGAACATTGTTGGGCCAGTGATCTTGAGGATGAATGTCCATCCATCCCCAAAGGTGGGCAGGGCATCCGAGTGGAGCAGCACATCATCCCTCTACCTCTGGCTCAACAACAAGATGATGGAAGTTGTCTTTGGCTTTTGCCCATAGAGGGTGACCTTACAAGTGTAACAATTTCTGCAAGGTCTTTCCTATGGATGAAGAAGAGACGCTTCTCTAGAAACATCATTTTCCAAGTCACCTGGTCCTTGAACATGGGCCCATCCACAAGTGGCGCCCACCAACTTGCTTGGCCAACCTCAGAGCAAAACCCCATCACTTCTGCAGCCTGTTGGCCTCACCATAGCCAACCACCACATACCAATTCATGCCTTGCCATGACCAAGTCATTGCACACTGATTTGGCAGCATTGCTTGGCACCAATGAAATGGAAACTCTTCAGTGCTGTTCAGATGTGGCATTTCTGAGATCATATCTCCACCGCAGCAGCCACATAGCTGAGCAAATGGAAACGTGAACTGTGCAACACCTCAGGCACAGACCTAGCCAAAGAAACTTCTCTTCATTGGGGTTTTCCTAGTGACATGGTGGTTTCCACTGAATAAAACATTTTTTGAGGAGGGCAAGTGACGCTTTCTTCCTCTAGCACAAAGGAAAATAATGTGGACAAGATAAATCTAGTTATCACCTTTCC
The DNA here is from genome assembly GCA_032353885.1 of Nothura maculosa. Classification (NCBI taxonomy): domain Eukaryota; kingdom Metazoa; phylum Chordata; class Aves; order Tinamiformes; family Tinamidae; genus Nothura; species Nothura maculosa. The sequence continues at coordinate 6,781,609 of JAUBOD010001004.1, forward strand.
ACGCTCCCAGAAATGGTGCAATCCACAATGGGAAACCCTGAGAAACACCTTGCTGGCTAACGGGGCGGCTGTTACTTTGGCAGCTACAGGAGCAGCAAGGGAAATATTCGGGTTTTGCGGGAAAATCCCTGACACGCCTTAGTGGAGGCTGCATTTTCGAGGCACTTTTCCAATGTTCCCACACCACGGTGCAACGACATTGCAGCTCATAAAGCTTAGGGCGGCAAGGAAAGGGCAGGCAAAGCCTGGCATGAGCCAGGGGAGCTGGCAGCGCCCTTTGAAACTCTCTTTTCTGGCTAAAAATCCCCATTTCCTTTCCCTTGCTCGCCTCTTTCAGCAGCAGCCACCCATTTCCCATTAACACAGCTCCTGGTCCAGAGCTAAAATATTTATGGTTTTGCTTATAGGCCCAACAAAGAAGCCAAGACACATCAGCAAAATCCTCCTCTGGGTCTGCCTTGCTCTCCCCCACGCTTCCCGGAGCAGCCGGGCACCTCGGAGGCTCCCGGATCGTGTTTACAGTGAGAGGACTTAGATACAGCAATCGACCACAGCAATCGATCGGAGCCCTGCCAAACATCCCCCCCATCCCGCTGTGCAGCACCAAGGCTTGAGAACCTCACAGGCTCCAGAGTAGGATTTGCAAAGGAAACACAAGACCCTGGTGATGCTCTACAGCAGCCTGCAGAGAAGCGCAGAGAGGAATGAGGGCTCCTGCTATTAAGACTGAGCTTCTTCAGATAGATTTTTAGCCTATTAACTCATATCTCAAAGACCCATGCCCTACATTTGTCCTCAGCCATGGGAGCAGAGAGGAGACAAGGTGTGACCAGACCCCTGGGCCACCTGGGCTTCTCACCCAAGACCCAAGCAGCTGTGATGGAATAATCCAATTCCTTGCACTGATCCCACAGAGTGCTTAGAAATAAGAGTCTTATTAATAGAGGCTGCTCTTGTTCCTTCTGATAAGAGAGTGCATGATTAAGTCGACAGGTTGGTTTGGGTCTGAGGGAAGAAGTCATCCATCCAAGCCAGGAAGAAAGCCAGAGGGAAAGAGCTGCCCTTGATGCTGCTCTTGAGAGCAGCCTCTCCAGGGGGAAACGCTCCCACGTTGCATTTCACCCACCGGCATCTCTTAAGTCTCGCCCAGTTGGGCTCTAGCTTGGTTAATGTGGGTGCTGCAATAAGGAGGTGCAGGTATTTCTCCCAGAAACCTAAGGATGAGGAAAGGTCTGAGCCCTGCGGTGCTCTGCAGTGCTTGGTGACGTCAGGAAAGTGGCAATCACGCTGCTATGGATGGAGTGTTGTATTTCCGTGCTCCTGGCTCGCACCCAAGTCAGCTTTGCTGTTTCAGTGGGTATTCGGTTAATTCAGTTTGCCATCTGTCCTCAAAGCTTCTCTCCGCTTTTCATTACTCAACTATATTCGTAGTATCGGTAGTAGAGTGAAGACAATCAAATCTATGTCTCGATTAGTCTAGAGCACTAGAGAAAATCTGGTATGTGCTGTCATTTCCTCCAAGCGAGCAGGGAAATCCAGATAGATTTGCTCTTTCATTTTGATGCTATCTAGCAGCCATATAAGTGGAAAGTAATAGCAGAATGAAGGGGAAAAAGCAACTAAATCTCTCTCAAATCACAGATCTGCCCTCTTGTGCAGCAGGGGTTAGGCCTGCGCTCAGGTCAACAAAAAGTTCACCAGGAGCTATTTGTTACCCAAGGACCAGAGCTTCAGGGCTGTGTCATAGCGGGAGAACCAGATTTAGATGTGGGAGTGCAGAAATCTGTCGCAATTTGAGATTAGCCTTTGCAGATAGGCACTGAATAATGTTTTGAGGTACACCTATGCTTGCAAGGAGGAAGATATGACCGTGCAACAGCTAATCAGCTGGAAAAGCAAGGCCATGCATGAAGCACCAGCAAGGTTATCTTGGAAAAGACACTAAGCTGCCAGGCCGGGCAGAGGGTCTCATGTCCAGCAACACGTTTCTCCAGTAGATGATGGGTGCTGATCTCCCTCGCACCTAAGCGTGGTGCCCCTTATTGCAAGGGCAGCACATCTGTCCAAGAGCATCTATTGCGCTATCAAAGCCAGGCCAAGGCCACTGTCCGCACCAGAACAAAGCAGGAGCTGAGGGAGGTGGCACCAGCCTCACCAAACAGAGGGGCTCCAGCTGGAGCTGCAGGTGAGGAGTGCACCAACCCTGCAGCGTTCACACTGAAACGCGAGGCCCAAGAGTTGCATTGGGGCCAGTATCCCAGGAAGGGCAGGGAGGTGCTCACCAGAGCCATGTGCTCCCACGGGCCAAATCCCACGCTCCACACCATAAACCAAGCCAGTGGTGGCCCATAACGTATCTTGAGGCCTCTGGGCACAACACCCCGCAATACACACACAAAATACACCCAGGCCTGTGGCCTCGAGCCCAGCTGGGCTCATGTTCCCTCTGCATCTCCCTCTGGGGAGGATTTGGTGCCCCCCGTTTTGCTGCTGCTCTGCAGGGTGAGTTCAGGCTGCTGGTGTGGGCAGCGAGAGCGCCTGAATCAGGGGGGACATCCTGGACATCTCCAAAGCTAAGACTTAGGACAGATATTAAGCTCTCATTTTCTTCTCATTTTCTTAACCTCCCTTTCCGCTAAGACTTAGGCCAGAGATATTAAGCTCTTATTTTCTTCACCTCCCTTTCCATAATCAAAAATACCAAATTAAATATGAATGTAAATAACTAAATATTTTCCCTTTTTGGTGTTTTTCAGGGTGTTTACCTAATGATGCAAAGATGCTGCCTTTTAAAATCATTTTGCTTTGTACCATCTCCCTTTGGAAATCTGTTGGGCTAGAGGAAAGCTGCTTGCTAAATAAAGAAGGAAACAGCAGATATTGGATGTTGCCTCTCCCTAGAAAAGACATTTTACACATTTTTCAAAGCATTTCATTTTGAATCTGTGCAGAGCATTTAAAGCTGAACCTTTAAAAACTTTAGAGGAAAACAGCTATTTCAGGCACACAATCATTTTCTAGTGCTGTCAGCCCGGCTATAAATCATGGCTGGGAACCAACAAAGCAGCATTTTCTCCTTTTGTTCAATACATTCACGCTCCAGACATGCACACGTATCTAAGTGCACATCCCTATTTCCCATATTCACTGTGAATAAAGATAATGTCCTGCAGCAAATGTGCCCCCAATGCCATAAATCAGCCAGAGCCTCCATGGCCATTATGCAACGCGCTGCCCCGGGCTCGCTCGCACGGCTGCAGTTGCATCCCCGTGCTCCCAACCACACGCACACAACAGTCATAAATATCCATCTGGGAGATGATCTTGGCCACTCAGTGCGGCCTCCTACCCATCCTCTCCCTTTAAATAAACCTTCTCCCTTTCCAATAACCTTGCAGGGCGCCGAGCAAGGACCCGCACGCGGCGGTCACCCCGGAGAGGCCCCATCTCCCGCTTCCCACGGCCGAGCAGAGCCCCCCACATCCTCCCGCGGCAAAAACCGAGGGAGAAGAGGCCGGAATGACCCGCGGTGGCCAGGACGCGGTGCGGAGGCCGGGGGGACTCACCCACGAGCAGGCAGCCGCAGCCGCTGGGCGCCAGCAGGCAGCCGAGCATCCCTGCGCTCGCTCACTGCGCAGCACCAGGCCCAGCGCGCCCGGCGCGGGGCGGCGTTTGCAGCCTTCCTCCTCCTCCTCCTCCTCACGCCATCCTGGGGTCCTGAGGCTGCTTTGCCCAGAGGGGCGCTGCTGCCCCCTCAGCATCCGCAGCGGGAGGGAGCAATGGGAAGGGGAGCAATTTTCTTCGCTAATCCTCATGTTTATTCTCATGTTTATTTCATAGCTCCCATTATCTTTGCATCTGGCATCCCTTCCTTTTTTTTTTTTTTTTTTTTTTAATCCCATTATTTTTGCATGGTGACCTGCAGAGGAGAAAGCCTAAGAGTTCCCGGTAACTACAATGCCAAAATATCTGCAGGTTAAAAGTTCCCAGTGGCTGCAATGCCGAAATATCTATGACCTCTTTATCTGCGGCTTGGGCAGATTAACATCTCTAGATATGTTAAAAAACGGCACAAGACTGATCACATAAGAGAGAAAGACACCAACTCTGTGTCATGGCAAACACATGAGGGGAGATAGAAGGTCAGATCTGTGGTGTTAGAGATTCCACCTTTCCTGGCCAGGGCTGTCTTAGAAAAGAACCCCTGAGCTCCACAGCACAAAACAGGTTTGGCAGTGAAAGGCTTTGCAAGGGCTGCGCCTGGGACAAGCTGCATCCCTTGGCCAGTCATAGAGACATTGGGATAAAGTGGGACAGCAGCAGCAAGGAGGTGACTACAACCTCTATCGGGATTTCTTTCCAGCCTTTTGAGCTATTGTAACATGGCAGATCCAAAAGCAAATGGACCTGCTCCATGGTATGAAAGGAAGCTATTTGGGAACATGGAGCAAGATACAGCAAGAAACCCCCTGCCCATGTGAGGAATTAGGGCTAGTTCACCTCTGCCTTCAGCTGTCCAGAGCATGTATATCCCTATGGAGAAGAAGGTCTTTGATTTTCTTAGAGATGAGATTGAGGCTGATATAGAATCACAGAATTTCCATTTCACAGGTAACTTTTGTGTTTTTTTGTGTGGTTTCCTTTTACTTCACTATGATTAGGATTTCAAGTTTCCCGCATACAGAGGATCAGTATCGGATGTCACCTGAGTCATGTCACCGCTGCCCGCTTCTGAAAGATGCTAGAGAATAGTCACAAGTGACATCCACTTTCCTCAAGGCTGCTGAGCTTGTAAGACTCTTGGTCTCCACGCAAACCCCATCAAACCATCCAGCAAGTAATCTGGTAGGAAACATGTCTAGAAGGGTCTGAGAATGATTCTCATGGCAGATGCCACTAAAGATTAAAGGGATGTACATGTACATGCAAGTGTGCAAACCTCTCCAGTTCCCACAACTCCATGGTTCCAAAACCACAGCACATGGTTCCAAAACCACCTTTCCTCTGTCTAGCAGGGCAGAGGCACAGATATCACTAAAGAACCTGGATGTCGATGCCAGGTTGTGGTTTGCTCACCTCTGAGGAACCCTGGGGTCTGTTTGTGCTCTGCAAAGAGCTTCCCTGACCTTATCAGCTCCTTCAGCAGCTCCTCTAATCTCTATACAGATTTAAGAAAAAAAAAAAAAAACTCTTGTGGTGGCAGACAAGAAGGCACTAACTTCCTGTCTCTCTGTGAAGTTCCTTCATGAACCTCTTTCTAATTTGTGATTTGTTTCAGATCTTTTGAACTCTGTATTTCATAGCCCTGTAGAGCTCATGGCAAACTTGGCCAGCCCAAGGGCCAGCTGCTCCGTTTCCTGACCACGTGGCTCACACCGCAACAGGGGCCGATTCAAGTGCTCCCATCCAGGAAGATAATAAAGGAGATTGTCTTCAGAGTTACCATTATGACAGACACCTGTCAGAGGCTGATGTTTTCCACAGTCAGAAACCACCCAGCTCAAAATTCAAGAATTGCGTATTAGCAAGTTCCAAATTTCTACAACTGCAAATTGCATCTCCTGAAAATTGCAGGAGAGTTAAACCACAACTGAAAGAAAAAAAAATCCTAATTTCCAGAGCAGAGGACAACAGAAGAAACTGGGCAAAGAATTTGAGCCTATATTGCACTAAAATAAACTAAGTTTCCCAAGTCACTGCAAAGCCTGTTCCTGCCCTTTGCTCCATATTCCCTCTCAGCCTGGGCTGGGCAGCAGGGAAGGGGCACAGAACCACATTGCCATGAGGAAACAAAGCAGCTCCTGCCTGTTGTAATACACACAAGAAATCAGCCTCTCAGAATAAACAGTGGTTTCCTGTTTAGATGTCGTTTCAGCTTACTCTTCCATGTCCCTTTAAACTCATTTGATCTCATCTGGTGTCATGATTAATGGTAATATTAAAACTCTTAGAAAACATTCCATTCTACTACGAAGGCTTTTAAAAGATCCACAACATATTCCAGTGTGCAATCTGATTTCTATTTCAGGGTTTTCAGTCTCCCCGCACTGCCAGCCAGCTGGTAAATAGTTACTATGGCAGCACTTAATGCAGAGTGACTCAGCACTCCCCTACACCTCATATCATCTCCATCTGTCCTTGTGATTTCTTATGATCTTAACCTTGCCCCTTCTCTTCCATTTCATTGCAGAATTAGAACTACTTTAAAAAAACATCCTTCCTTGTATAATCTGGCATTTATTTGGGGAATCAAAGCAAGAAACTCTTCAGTAAAGACCATACCTATTCAGGATGATATTTCGGCTTCCGTTATGTGAGGATCACCAAGATATCCGTTTCCATCATCTCTCAGTGTTTCAGTATAGACTCTTCTGTAGATTTAAATTACCCACTGTCAAGTGAGCCTGTGTATCAGCTCCAAGAATTCCAGCCTTTCTTTTTTCCCCTTGGCTGTGAGAAAAGCAGCTCCTGCTTTAGTTATCATTCAGCGCTCTTTGCTTTCTGCTCCTGGTGAGGAACTCCAGTTCTGCATTTACATGGGATTGTAGGTCACGTTTAAACTTGGAGCTTGCTCTCCTTGATTCTCCGCTCTTTAGCTGTAAACAGGCCAGCCACTCATTGCCACCAGCACTACTGCACAGGTGCAGAGAGAAGCCACATCCTACTGTATCTTAAAGGAATTTGCCAAGAACAAAAATTCATAATAGTCATCTAATTTGCCAAGTCTAAACTCATGAAATGGTTTTGGTTACTCATCAGTTTAGACAAACTGTTTCCTGCAAAGCCTGTGGCTTTCCTGTGGCTTTGTGTTTCATGGTTGGACTGTCCCAGGTCAAGGAGGGTACAAACTCTTTTAGCAGAGCTTTGTCAGCAGTTGAGGTGTTTGTTAAATCTTTGTCAGACAACTAATACAAATGGGTCTCAAATGGCCCTCTTAGGAGCTCACCTCCATCACTAGTCTGATTTCTGCTTTCTAAAATGTTAGTTGGCAGATTTGTGAGAAATAACATGACATACGTATGTGGAAAGGTCTAAGGTCTTGCTGTCCTCATTCAATAAAATCAGCATAGTGTTTTCATAGCTCTTCAATGTAAAATTGCACTTAGGGAAGAAACTTTTTGTAGAGCTCCTGAGGTGTCTTCCAAGTTACTGTCAAAGAATTTATGCATTTACAATCCTGACCTTATATATAAAGTGCTAACTATTCCCACTGCACTAGCACCTTCTGTCTAATGATGTCAAAGCATCAATAAGATTATCACCTGGAGCAATAGTATGATCTATAGGTGCTGCAGGGAGAATACATAGAGGGAAAAGACAAGTGATATCCAAGTCCTTCCAGGAGAGTAGTGTGAGCTCTACCCTTGACTTTCCCCAGAAAGACACTCTCCCCTGAGGCAGGCAAGGAATTTTTGCAGTGATTTTTGATGCAGAACTCGGCAGAGTGGGAAGGGCCCCAGCCCTCGCTGCCGCACATGGCTCAGCACCGCGGACAGCGACCACATCCTTAGCCCAAAACCCGTCATCTTTGCCCCAATAAATCACTGGGGTCGTCACCAGCTCCTCGCAATGTTCAGTGCTACCTGTCAGTGCTCTAGAGGAGCTTGTTGGCTAATATGTCGTATATTCTATATAGCATATGGGCTACTGTACCAACCTGCAAGCCCCACTTGTTCCTTCTGGAGCGTGTTCTCCACGAGCTCTTTAACCACCGCTCCCACCTGGGAAAAAGAAGACAACTAAGTGCTTGCTGTATTATCCATATTATCCTCAAGCACACAGACTGAGAGCTGTCAAGCAGGACAAGCATTCAGGATGCAAAAATGAGATATTTACCAAAGAACCAGCACACAGATCTGCGCTACTTGGCAGCCCAGCTCAGGAGCAAATGAAGGACAACTGTCATTATGGTGAGTCCCTTCTGCATCCCACAGCCAAGAGAACAGTACAATTTGCTCCTGGAGGCCGTATGAACAGGCTGTACAGTGCCAATGCATAAGTGTTCCTCCCTATTTAGAAGATTTAAACAAACATAGTTTGGCAAAAGGAAGAGCTAAGATCAGTCCTTCAAAAAAAGGATAAACCTTCCATCAAGAGAATTAGTTACTGCCTCTGACCGTTACATAAGCACCTCAAGCACTGTTGATACCAGCCTGCAGAACATTCAGATTTGCTAGGAACTCCCAGCTAAACTATATTTCTATTATTGTGTAACTTACCTTACCACAAACGTGCAGCCATCCTCAGAGAGCAGCAATGGCCAATTGCTCCCTAAACAAACCAAGGAACAAGCTCAAATACACAACCAGTAGGGCCAGTCCCAGGATATTGGAGCCAAATGAGAAACCAGGCCTAGGGATGGCAACCAGGAGTCAACCAAGAGCTCAAATGATCAGAAAGGCTTGCAGTGAAGAGGTAGGTGCAAGATCAATCCAGTAACTCAGTCCAGACACCGCGCTCTGGGTCAACATGGACTTTGGCCAAGCACAAGTGCAGCTGAGATAGAGGCTGATATTCACCAGACGTGGCTCAGGCAGAGAGCAATGGCCTTGGGGCTGAGCTTAAATAGTCTCTCAGGCCTATGGGCAGGTGTGGGTGGAGGCTGCAGGTGAGGCTGGTCAGGACCATCAAGGTCTGCTGGTGCCCTCAAGTCCTGCTGGTTGTCTGTGACAGGAGAACTGTCAGTGAAGAGGCTTAGAGTTCAAATTTCTGCAATAAGGACTCTCTTTCAGTGTTTGACCCTACAGTGCTTGGCATGATGAGGGCCCTATATAACACTATAATGCGATAATTAATTAATTTACCTTTCATACATATGTTCACAATAAAGATATTTCATTTAGTAAAGATGTATGTACACAATCTGTAATTCCTGGTCTCTAAAGCAATCTAGAAGCACAGCACTTTGGTAGGTCTCATTAATTTCATAGAGTTTACCCTGGCCACGTCTGCTTGCTGAGATAAATGACTGTAGCAGCGTGAGTCTCCTTGGCTGTAAGGAAAAATCTACAGGCAAAACTGCTGCTTAACTGTTCATGGGAAAGGCCGCTTGGATGTTAATGAGCCACATCTCCAAAGGGAATCCGTGACAGAGCCGGTACCTGAGCACATGTGGAAATTCCACCTTCCCACAATGTTTTTAGAGGGAATTTCTCAACTTCAGGTGGTGTTTTAAAGGGTAACTTACAAATCTTGAATTAGTTTGATACAAATTTGGATGAAGGAGTCACAGGGGAATATTTTTTCTATCAATATCTACCTCTTTCTATATATACTTTTACATATACATATATGTGTATAAAATTATATGTAACATGCCCACACATATGCATGCACAAATTATGAATATTTGTTGCATATATCAAAAAGATCTATTTCACACATTAGCAGTGAACTGTGTAGTGAATGAGAATTGGTAAAATGTGACCATTTAACCTTTCGGTAACAATCTACATGAAATCTGACACTGATTTTAAAGCTGGCATATAAAATGACCTGTTTGGTTTAAAACTACTTATTGAAATGGGCCCTGTTCACTAGGGATTGGTTACCAGTGAGTCGTCTGGTCTCTGCAGCTCAGTCATCTCTCAGTTTATAGCAGAGCTAGCAACAGTAACTGTTGATGCTCAACGAGGCAGTGAAAATCCGGAGGAAAATACAATATTGCTCATGGTAGGGAGAGACATCCAAAAGGAGGGGTGACACAAATGTTTGGGTCATGGAGACCTGGAGGTTGCTGTGGGAATTATCTCATTTGGGAATGTTTGAACGGGGCAGAGCAGGTTCTCCTGGGGCTGGAGAGGGCAGGGAAAGGGAGCAGCCCTGCACAACCCAGCGCTTTTTGCTTTGTTCTTGTCTGTGCTAATCCCTTTTTCCCTGGTTTTCGAGCAAGCTGCCATCTGGTGTCAGAGGCTCCTGCTGGCGTGTGGGGCTCGGGGATGAGCCGGGGAAGCAGCAGGATGCAGGGCTGGAGGAGCAGCTCGCGGAGGGCACTGGATCAGATGCCTTTTATATGATTGCATGTTAATATCTGTCTTGCACATTAATTCGTGTCCTAATGGACTAGATTGTGCTGAGATGGAGCATCCTTCAAACCAGCATCTTGGCATCTGTGTTGTGGCTGATGAGCTGCTAAGGCTGCTCTGGCAGGGTGATTTGTGCCCTCCCTCCCTCCCTCCCTTCCTTCCTTCCCTCCTTCCTTTCTTCCTTCCTTCCTTTCCTCCTTCCTTCCCTCCTTCCTTCCTTCCTTCTTATGTCAGCTGCTTGTTTGTGTTGACTTAATTAAAATACAGAAAGGTCACGCAATTTTTATAGTAGCAAGGTTAAGAACTTAGAAAACTGTTCAAAAGATAGAGGAGATCTGACCTCGAACTTGGCTAGCACTTCAGAAACACATGCAAACCACTTGTGCTGCATGTAAAGAATGGTTCACTATTAGCAACATAGCAGCAAAAACAGCTGTTCAAGAGCAAAGCTTTCGTTTGTATTTGGAATCAGAGAATAGCTTGCAATGGAGAAAAATGCCCTGAATATCAGCATGCAGAACTGAGTATGAGGGCATAAATAAAACCCTACAGATGAAGAGTTCAGTTGGCTTCAGCCAAACTACGGGGAAAATACCCCCGGATGATACAAGCAATCTGGAGGAATGATGCACAACGGCGTGGGTCATCAGCAGGGCTTAAGGCAGAAGTGTCAGCCCAAGGGACCTGCTCGGTGACGCTGGACACTGTGAGGAATCCTGCAGCGCTGCCAAGAGCCGGCGGCCCTGGCCAGGACGTTGGGGAGGGTTTTGCAACGATGGGTGATTGAGCAACAAAACAGGACATAAAATTCAGTGTTGCTATGCAGAGGCCTGCAAAACAGCAAAAAAACAATTGCTACAAATAGTAAAAGGCTCTGTATTAGAAGGTCTCATTCAGCCTGCGGTCAGGGTGGACAGTCCGCCAAGATAATCAGGTGTGTGTATTCCCTAGCTGTCGAAAAACGCTACTAAAAGTCAGGAGTATTTTAAAATGAGTTTGAATGCATATATATATAAACATATATATATATACATACATTTTTATATATGCATCCATGTAGTGCATGGTGGTCAGGCCTTAAGTGCTCTGTGCAGGTCAGTCCAATGCCTCCACATCAGGAAGGGTTCAGCAGAATCCGGATGGGTGAAGGGAACCTTGGGAGAGAGAGAGGAGCAGTCTGAGCTGGGGACCCTTGGAATAGGAGCAGCAGAAACGGCCGCTGCAACCATGGGAGGTCAGAAGAAGGCTAGTTGCAAATAATGATTCGTTATTTCTCTAAATACCAAAACAAAAAAACAAGCAAAACCAGCAAGATATTCAATGAAATCATGGAGCGGCAGCAGGTTGTAAAAATCAAACAGTATCAGGTTCCTTCTCACACGGCACTGGTGGAGCTGCAGGATTCATTGCTGTGGGTATCACGGGAAACAAAACCTCTATGTTCATTCAGAAACGTGTTAACATTTTGCTAGAAAGCAATTAGTAATGCAGCTTCTGACTGGCTCAAGCTTAGCTTGAAATACGGAATGTGAGAACGCAGGTTTTGCTGAGTGAAAATGAATAAAGTTAGCAAGGGGAAAAATGAGCTGCTTTTGAAAGCTCTCTATAAGCGAAAACTCGAAACACCAGGCAGGTAAATCCTGGCGTTAGGTCTTTCGGCAGTGTGAAACCGAGATTTTCAGACGATATTTCTGTTCTCGTATATTCACACAAATACTTGCTGGTATTACAGCGCGGCTATCGACACAGATTTCTCAGGCTTTCCTAGTCAACGAGCAGCAAGGTGAGAGCTCTTTCCAGCACCGAACGCCAAGGAAAAGGAGCTGTGGTGCAGAGGGCCGGTGCTGCAGGAAGACCTGCGGTCACCAGGCCTAAGCCATCCAGCAAAGGCTTGGACTTTCAATTTGCACTAGGGTTCTGGAAACACATCTTCGATGCTAAAGCAGCTGCCTATTACGCATGCAAGAAACCACAAGATCTTGTTGTAATGGGGAGGGAGCTGTTCTCTAGAAAGAAGGGCTCTCCGGTGGCTGCATGGGGGGAGATGGAGAAGAGCGGAGGCCGCCGCGCTGCCCGTGACACTCCGGGTAACTGTGATGGGGACCCTGGTTGATGCCCTCAAGTGACGTGATCGCTCCTGGACCCCAGACCTCTCTCTGGGGGTGGGAAGTGGTGAAATGCTGCAGTTCACCTGATGATCAGATCAGATATGGAAACCTGTTTCTCAGCACTTGCATGGGAAAACGGAGCAAAATTCCCACAGCAGTGAGAAATTGTGCTTTTCCCCCCAGTTTGAGTAAACTGAGCCGGCCAGGTTTTCGTTTCTCAGCCCCACTCTGCTCCCACGAGGGTATTTGCGGCCAGCTCTGCACCCACGCTGGCTTATCAAGCACACGGTGATAACAGGGGCTGCCTGTGACGGTTCTCACAGCCCTGGGAGAAAAGCAAGCTAAAAGGAACAGGGGAAAAATATATCCGTTGTTTGCAATGGATGAGAGGTTGCAAATATCACAAAAATACAGAGATCTTGGCAAAAAGTAGCATGATTGACGACATGTTGTGAGTGGTTACCTTTGAAGACATCTCTTCATGCAACGTAATTCTGTGTGTGTGGACTGCTTAGCAATTGCCGTATATTCATCTCCTATTTCACCTGTTGTTGGTATGGGAACCGCGGTCCATGGGTTGGTTGTCTTCTCCAAGAGAAGCACATCTGATAACAACTCTGTGGGAACAAGGCCTTAATTACACACCTGTGTTTCTTATACCTCACCCCTTGTTACACTAATGATAGGGCCAGAGCTGTATTAAGTTCTCTGAACGTCTTTCCCTACATTGAGATGCCACAGCTGTGATCTAAGATCCATGTGTCCTTCCTGATGCAATGGTGCCTCTCTCCACCACGGTGCAGAACCCCTCTGGAGATACCATCCATGGTGCCTCCTCATGCTGCACCTTCAAGATGCCCCTTCTGTGCTTGACTTGTGCCCACCGGCCTGTGCAGCATCACGTTGAAATGTTCCATGCTGACGGGATGCTTATCTTGGAAGATCACAGAAAGTTGAGTGGTTTCTAAAAATATATCGAAGGAAAAAAGTTGCTTAGTAAGACTGAAAACACACTCGTGACCCGCTTTGCGCGGAGCCTCTGAGGTGCAGTTCACCTAGTTATGAACCATGCTGGTGTCAGCATGATTCTATGGGGGAGTGTTTTGGGATTTTGGTTTCTTTTTCACTGATAAGAAATAAATCAGAATTCAATATGAAAAAAATGCTGAAATTTAAAAGTTGGAACATGCCGAAACAAGAGCTGCAGCCCAAGAAAGGTTCCTCCAGCAGGCTGAATGGATCAGAGATCTCATGGGAAAATTCCATGAAAGTAAAGAAACTCTGAGAGCATCATACAAGGAGACCAAGGTAAGGCTGCACAAGCAGCCTTCATGGCAGAGGTTCCTTGTTTCTGAGTGTCCAGCTTTGGACATTCTAATCTTAATGCATAAAAATCAGTTACTGGTGAAAGGATTCGTCACACAGGCAGACCACAGCCAAAGAAGCAGTGAGAGGCATCATCTCCACAACATCTATTATCACAGGACATTGAAAACTAAAAAATTGTGCAGTGAAGCCCTGGGTTCCTGGGATAAAATAGGCCCATGTGGTCTTTTTCTGGAGGTTGAGGGCTCCTTACTTGTAGGGAATCACACACAGATCCAAAAATATTTGCAAAATCTATATTTCCACTCTCATAGCATTTCCTGTGCAATGGTGAGCATCCTTCTGCAGAAGCAGAAACCACCTGCTGCCCCTGATGTCAGCTCAGCATCATCATGACCAGGAAT
>JAUBOD010001004.1:6826539-6841016 GCA_032353885.1 Nothura maculosa
CAAATATCTATGGATCAGAATAGGAATTTAGGACCAGGAATTGTACAAAAACATCAAACCAACCAAAGCTTAAAGAAAGCTCGAATCACAACTCCTACCTTTGCTTTCCTCCTCGAAGCACATCTATTGCTGCTGCTGTCCATCCATCCATCCGTGCCTCTCGTGCCAGCTTTGGATTGCAATTGCCCCTGATGGATCACCTGGTGCTGGTGCCTCCTGCCCCAGGGCTACCCGGTCTTGGTGCTGCGGAAACAAGACCACAAGCAGCAGCATCTCTGTGCTCCTGTCCCCAGCAGCTATTTTTAGCACCGTTTCCTCATCTTTCACCTCTTTCTCAGTTCTATTCACCATGTGTGTTTCAGTTGGCGTGCAGTTGGCGTGTGGAATCCACATCCACATCCTCCCTGCATCCACAGCGGGAGATGCGGTCACCTGCATCCCGGGATGAGGATTGGGCACCACACTCCATGGAATGTTCCTTAGAGACACAAGGCATCCATACCCCTTCTATCTGTTCTCAGTTCCTGTGGTACCTTTTGTGCTAGGTCACTCTGTAAAAGAGAGTTGCCCCTCAATAGTCGTAGAAATAGAGGAAAAACATGGCCATGGGTTAGGCAGAAACATCATTTACCTGCTCACACCATCCTGCTCATGTCATTTTTGCTTTAAAGAGCTGCCCAGAAGAGCCTGTTGGTCTCACCTGGCTGGAAGGAGAGCACAGAGCTGCAGACATGTGGAGGGAGAGGGAAATGAGGGATTTTCCCAGAATAACAGAATTACAGAGTCTGGGGAGAAAAGAACACTTCCCAGAAAGAATTCTCCCACTATCACTCCTTCAAATAGCAGGGAGTTTTCCTGATATAGGTTTAGTGCTTAGAACAGCATCTCACAGCTTCTGATCCCCTCTGGTTTTCTGATCCTAGAGCTGCTCCTTATGAAACCCATGGGACCAAGTGCGACCCGAGCGCAGAGCCCTGGCGGGGCAGCTAATGCCAAGCGCAGGGGCACTGCCCGAAGCAGCACGAAGCAGTTTCTGGTCTGTGCGAAGCCAAGAGCTTGAGGTTTCCCCGGTATGACCCAAAAAAGGCTCCTAATTATTAAATCATCTCCTCCGAACTGTGTGCTAGTTCCTGTATGGAATAACATAAAAAAGCAAAGCTTCAATATGCAGACATTCACAAAAATCTTGGATCTGTTCATGGGTTTAGCAGATTTGCAGGTTAGAGACTAAACAGAATAAAAATGACAGGGAATTGCCAACCATGGAAACCCCCCCATTGTCCAAGGCATAATCCTACGTCACACATGCAGACCACCACAGCGTTGCTCTATTTCTCCAATATGCAACATTATACCCAAAACTAACACATCAACAAATCCCCCCTGCTCATTCCTAACACCATCATCCCGGCATCCTTGCTGGACACGTTCTCCTGCCCAGCTAGAAATCAGCACACAGATCAAATGTTGGGATTCACTTTTGCTGCCAGTGGCCACTTGTGGCAAAACTGAACAAACAAGGACTGAAATATCATTTGAAATCACATTGAAGCACCCACAGCACCAGCTGCCTCTCTTGGAGGAGCAGAGACGTCAACAGGAGCCAGATGAAGCAGATCAGGTCAGTCCTTAGGAACAGGGGAAAACTGCTCTCTGCTCTTATTCCACTAAAAGCTGCAGGATCTGCCCTCTGCTCTGTCCAAAGCAGCTTAAACAAGCACTGTCTCTGGCCTGTTAATGCTTTCCTCTGACTTTGATGCACCTGAGCTTGTAAAAATGTTTCTTAGGTGCTATTTCAAAACAAAATACAACTTGCCATTTCCTATTTCCTGTTGGTAAAACCATGCTAGTTATCTGGAAAATTCAAGCTATAATTTACTCAGAGCAAAACACACACACGATAAACCACAATGATAGAGGCTGTGCAAAGCTGCTTACTAAAAATACTGAGGCTGCTGGTTTCCAGCAGTGCAATGAGGGGAAAGCCGTGCTGGGAAGGAGTGTGTGAAGATGTGAACATCTAGCAGATTAGATGCTCGGGTCTTCCTCAGTTCTGAGTCAGTGAATTCAGTGAAGCCTGAACTCCTATGCAACAGGCTGATACTGGTATTTTGGTCTCTGTTCAGTGATTGATCTGATGCATAAAACCTTTCTTCTTGAACTTGACAAAATTGTAGTAATTTTCTATCCGACAGCTGTACCCTGAGAACACACTAGACAAGACTGCTCTAAGTCAAGGGCTCTTCTTTAAACACTTGCTGCTTCCAAATCCCTTCTGCATCTTCCCAGGCCCCGGACAACAGCATAGGAGGATTCTGTGGGATACAGAAAACATTGAAGTTATATTTATCAAGGAGTTAGCAACCTCAGGCCTTTTGAATAGAAAACGTATTCCAGAGACAGACAGATATATAATTACAAGATCAACAGAATCGATTACCCATAAAAACCTCAATTTCATTGCTATTAAAAGACTTGGTCAAATAGGTTCTGATTGTGTTAAGGCCTTCTTGGCCCCTCTCCTTACTCATAGGAGCACTTCTCAATCTTATTTCTCTCTCCAAACACAAATTTATTTTACTATCCCTTATTCCTCTCTCCAGGTAGACACAGTAGGTGTCTATCCCCTCTCCTGCAATAGAGGGCACACGGAGCAAGCGGTTTCCCAATGCAGCCGTGGTAGCACCACCGAGCCCAGGGCTTGTTCCTTGCGCCCAAGGGCAGCAGCTCTGCCAGCCCCAAGGGCCACGTCCCGGCGAGGGCTGCAGGACGGAGCCGCACAGGGTCCATCCCTGCTGTTTGCTTTGGCACCGGTGGAAACGCGTGAGCTCATTCCCGTTGTTAATTAGAAACAGCTCCCTCCGTCCTCTGCAGCGCCAGAGCGATCCGTGTGCGAGGGAGGGTGGAAAGAACATTGGAGCCCACTGCAATCTGCGGGGCAGCACAAAGCGGAGGCACCCGGGCGCCCAGGAGCTCTGCAGGACAGAGCAGCTCTCCTAGAGCAGCCCGGGGCCTCCTTCATTATCCGTGTCTACTAATCCATGCAGAGCCGGCCCAGCATCCCAACTCCTAGAGCAAAGGGATACAACTTCTCAGGTACCCTTAGGAGGGGGATATCCTCTCCAGGCACAGCCCAGACCTCGTGCACCGTGCGATCCCAGCTCATCCCTGGCTCTCCTGCTTTGTGCCATGCAACTCCAAGGCAGATCGGTCCTTATTGCCCCGTCCTGCTCAAGCAGAGCCCCCCACGTCTTCACAATGTACAGCCTACTGTGTGTATATATATGCAATATATACATAAAAACAAAAGTAGATGGAACACGGTCAATAAATTAACACTCTTTAGGAAGCGACAGACTGAGACCAGATGTAGAATTCAAACTTATTAGGAAAAATATACTCCAAGTCAGAAATGTTTCTTTCTCTTCTTCAATAACTAGCATGAAGAGAAGACAATCTGTGTAGAGGTAAGAGACAGCACTGGATTGCAAGTCAAGCACCACGGGACCCAGGAGCGATGGCAGTGCCAGAGCACCTGAGATGAAGCAGCCAGGGCCCCTTGGTCCTGGCATCGGCAGTGCCACGTGCAGCTGCACATCTGGCGCCCAGGTGCTTGGTGTTCACCAGCTCAGCAGAGCTGCTGCTCTCCAAAGCAGTCACATACAGCTGCCTGCAGCCAGAACAAGCGGTCCCACCACGCTCCGCTAATCCTCTCCACCAGGGAGGCTGCCAAGGCCAGAGCCCCTGCTCTAGCTCCTCTTCCAAAGCCATGAGTCACTTGGAGACTCTCTACTCCGGTCTGCAGATGGACAGGGGGAAAAGCATTGCTGAAGCGCACAGCCCACAGCACACTGAGCTGCTCCATGTCCCAGACAAGCACAGAAGATGCTGGAAGGTCAGCAGCTCCTTCAGCTTCTCCAAGGCTGGAATTCTGAGTGTCCAACATGAGACACCTCGTTGTCCAAGGTCTTTGTAGGCACAGACATGGCACAAAGGACATGGACAGCTCGATTCACACCTTGACCCAGCGCATCCTCCACCAACACGAGTGCCACTGCACCTGTGCACACAGCAAGCACTGACACAGCAGAGAAGATTGATCAAAAACAGCACAGATATCTGATTTTTTTCCCTCCCCAACTTTTATTTACCAACAGCCAAAGCAGTACCTGGCTATGCTGAAACTATCAGCAAATCAAAGGCAAATTCATCAAGTGCTCAGGTGTGGGAGACAGGTTTTATTAGTTCCAGCCTATGAGCATTTTTTTTAAAAAAAGGTTTAAACCCTGTTAAGCAGGCTTAATTTTAAGCTTATTGATCTAAATGCTGGGTAGAATATACATAATAATTAATAAAGTGCCGTTTACACTCAAGCAATTTCATAAGCACACTCATTGTATCCCATATCCAGGAAAGGTTGAATCAGAAAAAGCAACTCGGGGAAAAGGGCAGCCTTTGAGCTGGACAGGAGAGGCAAATGAAAACCACTTGTACGTGTTCAATATCCTAACCCGGTTACCAAGGGCATTTCCCTGCCAATTACATGATTTCAGAGGTCAGATGCACAGATTTTTTTGGCCAGATGTGAGCTTTATCTGTCAACATACCACGTTGACAGAGAATCTAAGTGGATTCCTCTCTTTCCTCCTAGAATTCAAAGTGCTCCAAGTGCTGAGTGTGGGTTTGGCTCCTCACTAGCTCCTCTTAACATCTGCGAGGCTCTCATACATTGTCCGCTTTATTATAAAACAAAGCTCTTTAGAGCCCAATTTTTGTTGTGCTGAGAGATTTTACTAAGAAAACTAGAGGTCAACAGTGAAATATTCTGAGCAGGCAGCCAACAACCACAACATTCATGGCAAATGAAGGAGCACTCTGAGTTTACAGGGAGCAGCTCTTGTGCTGAGCTGTGCAGAAGGGACCCTTGCTGACCTGCACCGAGCCTGGTAACTTCAGATCTTTCTACATTAATAGAGAATCCTACATATAAACATGTGTCTCAGTTTCTTACCACAGACTTCAGAGACTACAACCTGAAATTCAAAAGAAAGAAAAATTTTAAATGAGTAACAATGGTCAAAAAAATGCCCTTGCAATTCCTATTGCTACCTACTATAACTCTGGTCCAACATTAGATGCTTCTCTCACTTCAGTATTGTTCCTACTCTGCATCCAAGCACGGCAGTAACCATGACATGCTCAAAGCTCTTTGGGGCACTCTATTACCAAGCCACATTCAAATCAGGTATGACCAGTTTGAGCTCATTTTTAAGCAATATCTCACGTTTGTAGAGGCACCATCGCTGCTCCCTCCTTTGGGGGTTCACCTCAATCACGACCATCTCAAGGCCATGGCTAGAAGTGTCCTGCAAGGGCCGTTCTGAAGCCAGCCCCATGGCACACAATGAGACATCCACACAAGCCCCATAACTAGCAGCACAGGGTCTGGTTTCTGAAGGACTTGTCCCTTTCCTCTCTAACTTTTTGTGTCAAACACCTGCGCCAAGCCAGACACAGCCTTACTTCTGAATTACAGTTCAGAGATGGACCTTCCTTTCTATGGGGACCACAGGCACTGCACACAAGTCAACATGTTTAGTTTCTTACACATGCACTAGCAGAGCAAAAGAGGCAAAAAAGGCAGCTCTTTGGGTCCAAATGGATTGGACCCAAAACAGAACATTACAGTTTCAACACAAATTAAAATGTCCACTTCACTCAGAAATAGAAGATTTTGGTATCACATGCTGGCCAAATAAAGCATTGTCCAAAACCATGATGTATTTCACAAAATGGAAAATAAGCAGGCAGAGTATGAAAGGCAAAGTAAAGGCACTGTCCCTTAAAAACAACAGTATAACCATTAAAAACACACAGTAGAGAATTTTTGTAAAGACCTTTTATTTGTTTCAAAACTTGTGATCCATAGAAATACAATAAAATCAACATGTACACAAAAACTTTGGTTCAAGAAATATTTAACATCTAAAACTTCTGAGGTACGAAGGCACAAGACGAGGCACCCAGACACAGCGTCCACCCCAGTGCAGTGAGAGATGGCCGGGATCAACAGGGTCAAGGAACTAACAGCAACCCGAACACAAGGATGTGTACAATGCCATGTGCTTCTCACTCATAGGTGTTACCTATTTTGCTGTCCTTTTTGGATAAAGTGCTAGGACTCTGAGAACAAAAGATGGATCATTTCTTAGAAATGAACTGGAAGAACAAACAGTAGAAAAGGCGATGGAAGGTAAGGAAGGAAGGGCAGCAGCAGGTGGATTTCAATCGACTTCTGTTCTCCCGCAAGGCCTGAGGAATTCGTTTCCTCTTTCATGGAACCATTTGTTTGAAACTGTGGAACAAGGACATCAAATTAGTTATTGCTGTATAACCAATCTGCAGCTATTGCTGCCACTAAGGGATATGACTTTATTTGGAATAATCTTAGGATCCTTGCTTATATTTCCCTTCCCATCCAATATAACAAGATACAAGATGACTCAAAGGGATGGGAAGATAAGATTTTTCCACTTGCTCAGTTCTGGGATCAACAGCAGTTAATATTATATGACACTGGAGCAATTTCAACATCCAGGTTAACTACCCTTGCTCTAAGGATTCAATACATAAGCACCTTTGCATACATACAGGTCTTTCTCCTAGAAAGAGAATTACTTACCCCATTTACACCCTACTAGGACTGGACAAGCTGCATGCCTTGTTCTATAGTCACCCTCACCACTTCTGAAAAGATTATACCAGAACACTGCTGTACCCTGAAAAGGGAAGGCAGACCTGAATTAGTTAAAACTTAGTCAACATAATTACTCAAGTAATAGGTAAGAGTCATAGATGTCTATGAACCCCGTAGCAGTTGTCTAAACATAGGTCACCTGACAGCCCAAGGAAAAATAAAGTCTTAATCTAATCTAAACCATGTTCAGAGCGAGAAAGTCATTACATGAACACAAGTCTTTAATTAGAATAAATCCACAGAAATCTTACTCCAAACATGCACCATAAATCAAAGCAAACTCAGTCTACAAAAATCAGATACAGTTGTCTTGATACGTGGCAGTCTATTGACCAAGCTGCCAAGGGTGTGTGCGGGGGAACATCCAGATTTTTGCAACATTAGCCAATTTTTTCAGTGTACGCAAAACTCTGAGGTTATTTTCAGATCAGACAGTTATGGGGGAGATGAGGGGGAAAAAGTAAGTAGAGAAAGTACAGAAATCTTACCTTCTTGGGCCATATTGCTGCCCCAAAGTCTGGGAAAACTGTCGCACCTCCAGCTTCTACATCGCTCATCTGAGAAAACAAGGTCAAACTCCATGTATTTACAGTGCATTTTGTGCATGCAGTGACTGCCCCAAGCAGAGATGCATTTTTGCCTGCATCTCTGAGAAGCAATGACCAGAGCAATATGAACTGCAAAGGCAGAAGAGAAATGAAGGCTTTTATTTCAGCTGAAGACTTCTGCTCAGCAGGTCATCCAGTTTATGGCCAGTTTATTAGAGAAATGGCCATAAAGCTGCGTGTCTGCAGAATTAACCTAGCTCCTCTAGAACTAGAGCTAACCTAGTTCCTCTAGAAGGGAGAGGACTTCAGAGTAAGTCAGTTTTTCCTTCCAATTTCTTAAACTTCAATTAGGAAAACACCGATGCCTTAAACCACATATTTCCTTACAAATTAAAACCATGCCTTTGGAACAGATTCCGATTTAATTTATGCATCTTGGTCAACCTCAGACACTATACAAACCATTAGGAAACCTCACTTGTCTGCACTGTTTCTGTGATGTTCAACAGCATCGTGCTAAATCTCAAGGACTTGATGCCTCTAAAGGAATCTCTGCTTTACCCCTTTACAGCATAAGGGATTTCACTCATTTACTTCATTATTAATGGATTCACTGTAAATTTTACAAGGTTGATCCAAAGCCCTCCAAAGTTCCTAGAATTACTCACACTTTAATAGAAAGTATTACCATTATTTCAATTTTTGTATTTTCTACATTAATTTGTATTTTTTTCAAAGCAGATGTTATTTTACCACTTCAGTGTCCTCCCGTTTGACACTTAGAACCAAAGGGCATGAAATGCCAAAGGTCAACAGGGTTTTTTTGCCCTTTTCAGCTAGAAAAGCAAGGGCATGCAACTTTGCAAGTTAATTCCTGCATCTTAGCAAAAATGGTTAGTAGGGATGTTGGGACACGTGTGAGATGCTCTACATGGGACGTAATAGGAGTAAGTTGCCTCTGACCATGTACAGCTGCCAGCGAAAGGGCTGCTTATCAGTCTCAGTTGAGGCTTGTGTGAAAGTCTGATAATCAGGAGATCGAGGCAGTGTCACAAAGCCTTTTCACAGTAGTCTACTTGGCTACTCCTTATCTTATCCCAGCTCTTGTTGGGGAAGTTTGTTCACTCATACGCTGAGAGTGACTCTGGTTGCTTTGAGTTGCATTGCACTCAGAGTCAGTTCAGCCAGAATAGGATTTCTCCATGAAACCAAGATAGAAGTTGCTTCCACTCAAGAGTTGGACACAGCAGATGAGGGGATCCCAGTTACCAACAGCAGCATTAGGTTGACAGACAATGTTGCTGGAACAAAGTCCCTGTCAAAACGTCAGGCCATGGCATACATGGTCTGCACTCAGAACCCACTGCCAGTCACACTGGATTTGTTAAGCTCTGTCTTCATGTCCTAGACTGATGGCTACACCACAGTAATCGCAGCCTTTTGTGATGGATTAAAGTGGAGCCTGCCAAGAGATCACAACATCAAGTGCTGTCAAGCCATGGTGGGAGAACAGGACTGCCCCACAGTAAGTGATTACCAGTCAAGACCACAAGGAAGGCAGCATGGGGAGTGCTCCAAGCACTCACCTTTGGGCAAGGAGCCCAAATTCTCCTCGCACCCGGAGAAATCCAATGAGGTCAAACATTTCACTTACTGCACTTGGGCAAAAGAGCATCCGATCTCTAACTCCAATGCGACAGCACCTGATGCTGCAAGAATAATGCAGACCCTACTTCCAGATGCCAGGAAGCCTCTACAAGAACAACTGCACAAGCTGTAAACAAGACGCCATACAAGTTGCACTCAAGGCATAAAGGATCAGCATACTTACATAGTTTAAAAAAGTGGCCACGCGATTTCCAGTCCCTAACCGCTTGAAAGCATCTGGCTCATCTTTCTATAAAATTAAACGAGAAACACTGCAAACTTCAAGCACAGACAGCAGACAGAGAGGTACTTACATAATTAAGAAACGTCGCTAGCCTATTTCCTTCCGATTTGAGTGTGCTGTCAAAGGGGCGCTGCAACAGACAACAACTTTAACCCAGGTTCCACACAGGCTCACACTACCATTACATTTGTGCAGCTCTGCAGAGAGACCTTTAAGCTTGATTTATAGCTGATTTTTAGGAAAATGACAATTTATATAGGGCAGCATTGAAGCCATTACAGATTGCAGCCAACCACGATGCATAAATGCATGCAAACTGCATTTGGAGGCTGCAGGAGAAGCAGCCCTGGAGCAATTCTCAGCACACCAGAGGAGAAGCGATGCTGTTTTAGGGCCTGAGGCACAGCTGATATCCAAGTAGTCTTGCAAAGTTAACAGGCCTATTGCATGGAACAATTTGCATTGGTGCAAAGAAACCTGAAGTCAATATAGATTCCTACCAACTTCAGCATGCTTTAGATAAAGCTGGAGACTCATGAATATCCATAATCATTGACTCTTATATTATATACTCTGCTGTAAGAAACAGATTTTTGGCCAATAATGAGGAATTAAAATAGCAATAATCAACTTAGGTGGTTGCCTGCCTGGGATTAATGATGAAATCAAAAAGGTCAAACTGCCCTTACTCTTAAAAAAGCTTTAAGCTCCATTTGATGAAATGCAAGAGCCAGTTTGGGGGAAGGAGAAGGAGGGAGAAACATCTGGAATCCCAGTCTGTCTTGTTCCCCTTGGAAGATGCAAGGGAGTGTCTGTTTACGCTGCTAGGAGTAATTAATTTCAAATGTTTTATTCTTGGACCTAAGTCTCCTCATGTAGCAGAGGTCGGTATCAGGAAAACCAAAGCAAGGGAAACACAGCAGCCACCTCCTCCAGAAGTGCTGGAGCCGACTCTGCTTGAAGTTTTAATGAAAGGTCTTCCCCCAAATGGATTGCACTTGTATATGCAAGTTCAACCTGAAAGGCCTACCATAAAAGCACTGAAATAACAGAAATTCCCTGGCCTCCACAACCACCGTAAAACTCTGCTTCAGCCAAACATTTCTGGAATTCAAATCCTAAAGATGTTTCTATAGCTTTGAGCAGTGTTATGGCGGAGTTATTAAAGGGTCTATATGGGAAGTGCAGGAGAATAAAAAGGCTGCTCAAGGGAGGGCAGGACAGCGAGATGCCTCCGGGTTCCAGTACTGGAGTGTGCAGCACACGGAGCCTGGAGGACCAGCAGCAACTCCAGCGAATCCCAGGGCTGCCTGGCCTGAGCTCCTGCCCAGGCCCAGGCCGGGTTCCAAGCGCAGCCCTGCCCCAGCTGCCGAATCCAAGAGCCAAGGCCATGGTGTCCAAGTCCACAGCGAGCTCCTTGCCTTCAAAGGCTTTGAGGAAGATTTAGGAGCATTTGCTTGACTTGGGAAACCAGGCAGGCTTAATGCTTACAAGAATCTGCTTTCACCAGGCCAAAACTATGAGGTTCCACAGTACGTTCAGTTCAGTTTCCCCCATTCCCCTCTTAAATCCAGTGTTAAGTACGGTGGTCTAAAATCCAATATGTGCTCAAAGGTATTGGACTGTTCTCTGGAGCTATCACAGATTATATATTTTAAGTTATTAGGTCACTATAGCTCATTATTATTATTATTGTGTTCATAAAGTGTTTAAGGCAACAAATAAGAATTTGTCCCTGTGCTGCGTAGAGGGAACACAGGGAGCTCCAAGACCTCTCCTCAGCCCATGGAGCTGCAGCCAGGACGGGGTTTCCAGCCCAGCTCTGGGGTTATGGCAGGTGAGGGGGGAGCCTTAAACTCCGCCAGCTGCTGCTAAACCCTTTGGAGTCTCCAGCAAAGCACCTGGGAGCCAAAGGAACAAGGGAGCATTCGGACAACCTTGTTGAACATTGGAGCTTTACAGAGCAACTCTGTGCCTCAGCACACCTGCAGCCCACTGAAGTAAAGAACATATTCACCTGCTGCACTGCATGTCTGTGTTGTGCAAGGAACCAAGGGGAGATAAGTGGGCAGTCTGATTTGCTCATGGTTCATGAACTTAAAAGATAAGCAGGTTTTATGAAGGCTTTCCCAATATCACCATCTACTCCAAAATGAGGCTCCAGATTAGTGTTTTAATAGAAAAAGCATTTCAATTTTTGCCCCAAGCAATCCATTTCCCCCTCTACTCTCAACAAAGTAACAAAGTGTGATCTTACCCTAGAAAAGTCGAAGTGTGGCTCATATTGCCCTCCCATTCCATAGTTAGCAACCTATAGCATGGAAGTAAGCAAACAAAAACAAGCCTTGAAATACAAGTGAGAGCTGTTGCAAGGACCCACCAGGTCTAGAGGAAACAGCCTTTTGTGACAAGCTCTTCACCCCCAGCACGTCTCCATCCACACCAACCTGCAGCAGTTCGGCTGTTTTCACCGTTAAGCCAGTGATCTGCTGCATCCGACTGTTCACCTTGGCAACAACAGGGTCATCATCTTCCTCCAACCACGAGCTGCAAAAAGGGAAAGAGAAGATGATTTAGACATGTAATTCTGGAGGACCAGCCACAACTAATTTACCCAAGAGAGGGATTGCTTCTGGACTCCAATCACATGGCTAAGAAAAGCCATTTATCAGACACTTGGCCTGCAGGCTTCAGCTACTAGCAAAGCATTTCCAGCAAGAAGCTCTAGGTAGCAGACAGGGGCTGCTTGGTGCAAGAGGCTCCCTGAACACTCACCTTTTGGACACCCTGTAGCTCGCCACTGTCAGGACACCCGTTTTGGGATCTCGCACTGTTGCTCGCGCCAGCTGTGTCAAAAACAAAAGGCCCCAATGGGGAAAAACACATCAACTATAGGTTAAAAGTTAACTTTAACTTAAATTTAGTTTTCATCCTGAAACCTTCATCTTAAGATTTCATCTCAAAAAATCAACACTTGATGTTACGCAGTTTAAACCTACTTGCTGGTTGAAAGTCACACGTTCAATCTATTTCAATCTATAATCAATTTTATTCCGGAGCAGAACTGGAGCTGTAATCCATCTCCTCCAGTACATCCTGGAGGAAGTGAGACTGGCTGCATAAGTCATGGTAATCCTCACATCCACAAGTGGATGCAGCTGACTGAACAGATTCTGAAGGTAGTTTCAGACAGCTGGAGTCAATATTAGCAAAAGGGAACTACAACAAAAGTTAACATATGAATTCTAAGAATTTGGCAAAATGCTTTTGGATACTCCATAAATTTAACTAGCTTTGGTTTCTGTGGAACAGAGAAACCAGCCTCATTCGCAGAGATTAAAATTACAGGTAATAACTTTTACAGGACAGGTTAGTCATCACAGGGCATGCTGATCTGCACCAACGGAAGGCTCCTCAGGACAGGTCTCAACACCGCTGGCATCTCATTTTCCAGCTGCAAGACATCTGGATTATCTAACCCACGAACAGCTGGAGATAGTGTTAGGGAGATGAACGCTATGAAGGTGCAGAATGCAAGTGCTCTGTGTGCACTGCTAGCACTTTGCAGGCACCGCGGTGCAGCCACATCCCTGCCCAGGGCAACACCAAGTAGCTGCAGCAGCGTCAGTGACACTAAGAGCACAACAGAACGGGGGCCTTTAGGTCTATACTTGCAGCTGAGAACAAGTAGTCACAAAACCCTTTCTTTCATTGCACCAGCTTGAACCATGTTTAAGCTTGCTTTTGCAGACCACTAACATCAAGTCATGCCCTCTTCTCTCCATTTAATTACAGGTCACAATCAACTATCTCCCCTCCCCTGCTCCTCCTCCCATTCGTTTTCTCCAGAGTCACTATTTCCTTCATATTTCCTCACATGGGTCTCCTCTCCAGCTAGTTTAACACTTCCCAACAACTTCTCCTGCTACAAGTCTGTGCTGAGGCTACGGCAGCGTGTTCAGGAGCAGTCTCCAAGTGTCCTTCCATGCCCCATCTCTGTTCAGACACGTCCACATCACAACTAACTGCACTGCTAAAGCGCTGGGTGTTTCCAAGTGTTCACGGCAGAGCTGTCCTAATTTGATCCATACCAGGAAAAGCAGGATTTCTACTGACCCCTCCAGCTGTTAGCAGCTGACACGAGCCAACGTGGATGTACTCTGTGAAGCTGGAACTGCTCTTCTGAACTGGAGCAAAAGTGACTGTGTTGCAAAACAAGCATGCAACCCACGTTGAACACAGCCACTCAATCACATACAGATGGTATTTTTTCTACAAAACTAAAATACTGGCAAGTGTAAACTGGAGATAAGGTTAAAGTGGTTAGACCCAGAATCAGAGATTTCTTGCAAATACATTTCAAAAATAAAAACTCCGTCACATGGGCAAGAACTCCCTGACATTAGGAACACAGCCATCCATGCCCACAGCAAGCAAGGTATTTTCAAATAAAACTTTGAACATAGAGCAAGTCAATGTCCTAGTGTGCTTCATTTGATAAATTAGCTTAAGTGACATGATCCATTTGGATGTTTCCATTTTATCTGAAGCTCTTGAAGTTCCAGGAGTAATTTTACTGTATTATGTAATGGGAAAAAAACAGAGTTTCTGGAAGCAAGCCACCAGAGAGGAGCGTCCTGCCAGCACTCTTCATAGCTGATCCCCACGGAAGGCCGGCTTCATAAACACAGCAAATCAAAGCCTACTTAGGAATGGACCCAGAAACTTACTTTTCTTCTTCCCCTATAGGGAAAAAATTCTTTACCTTGCCCATTCGCTAGGTGCTTTTTTGTGCACAGAGCCACTACACTGGTAGGATGCCATAAGATCTATCAAGCTCTAGATATTCTTCTGTAGGACAAGAACACTGTTGCCTCACTGTTGGAATTTGAGGTCTCTTGATTTTGTTTGAGAGTTCACTTTACCTTTTCAAGGGAAACTGAAGATATTTAGACAGCTGTAAGTCAGTCAGTCATCTACCCGCCATGGTCAGGTCTAATCTCCTAAAAGCTTCTTGAACCATACACTAAACACTCGAGTACAGTAGCACACAGGTATCTTCAGGAGTCCTGAGCTTAGGGTTGTAGACCAGTTTCAAATTCCTTCCTTGAGGCTCCCAGCTGCAGTGCAGCATCTATAGGATGAAACCAAGTCTCTCAAATCTTTGCCTACCTTTGCTGACAGACTAAAGCGCTTAACTAGCGACTAATATTGAGGTGGGAACTTACCCTTGGCTTAGCTAGTTGCTTGATTTTCTCAATTTCTTCGTCAGACATGACAT
>JAUBOD010001004.1:6926030-6938772 GCA_032353885.1 Nothura maculosa
CCCTGCATTGCAGCAGTGACAGGTACCCAGGGAAAGGCAGGCAGTTCCACCACATACGCCTGCTTAGCAGGTCTTGTCATGAGAGTGCTCACAGAGCATGAACAGGGGGCACACGTAGCTCTGTATGTCACCTGTGCTTTATGCTCTTGTGTTGCCAAGAATGCCAACAACAGGCTTTGGAGCGACAGCCTTGCCCAGCATGGATCTTCTGTTTTGCTTTGCATGCAGCTCTCACCTGGGGCTTGAGGAGGACAGTAACTCTGGCTAAGCTGAAAGCAGGCTGCTCTACGGCTGCTCCTGTAGCCATGCTGTCCTTTTGGTTGCCTGGTTTTCTTTTCATCTTTCCACTGCATTCATCCAGCTCTGTCTTAATTTTTGGGTGGGAATGGGAGTGCTCCTGCACTTGCCTGTGGTTGCAAAAAGAGTTAAGGAAAACTTAGTTAAGGAAAAATTACCACTGTGCTCAGTTTGACAGAAGCATCACAGGAGGGGAGGTATCCTTGTTCTGTGGCTGCCCTACTCATCTGTTGTTTTTCTGAAGGGATAGTTATTTAAAAACTACAGAAGGAAAGGGGTGGTATCTTTCATACTTGGAAATACAAGCATAATTCACTCCAAAAAGTTATGTGAGGTAGGTCCCTCTTTTCATATGGGTCTTAACTGAAGAACTCCTTTTTTCTTGTTATCTTGAAACAGTTCTACAATACAGGTGTATTTCACTGTGCACCAAACAGCTGATCTAAGTGCAAAATTGTGTTGAGATTGATTGATATTAGATGGAATTTAGGCATCTGAGCCCACTACTTCCATGAAAATGTTACTTGCACTTCGTCTTTCTCTGTTGCTTTTTTTATTCATTCCTATTCCAAAGACGCCAAAATGTTTCCAGTATTGTCTCTGCAGTCTTGCATCCTTCAGCTCACCCACAAGGAAATCAGTGCGGGTAGTTTTCCTCTCATAAACTCATGTTACAAATGGAACAAGCTCATAGAAATCACATAACGCTCAAAATCTTTGGCATCATTCGGGGTCAGCCCCTCAGGGAATTCATTGGAAAGGGAGTGTTTGACCTACTTTTTTTTTTCCAAGGAGAGGAAAAATGACTGGTTTAAGATGAAAGCAAGTCAGCATCTGTTGAAAGTGAAAGATTCAGTTATGGAAAGGTGCAAATTTCTGTCCTGTGTTTGGTATCAACACTCAGCATGTGCCTGGAATTGATCTGTAAATGTTACCTACTCTTCTACTACTGCTGTGCTTTACCTGCAAGAGCCTGCATCAGATCAGTGGTTAAAACAAGAGATTTGTGCACAAGCTTTCTGTGACACAATTCACAGCCTTTAAATATCCTCTCTGCATTTAAAGCATTCCCACAGTGGAGTTTTGTAAGAATTTTCTTTAGTATTAGCCAAGCTACCTGTATTTTTGCTGTTCACCTAGTAACTTCTGTCATTTTGGTGGGCAATAGTTACCACCTAAAAACCAGCAATCTAGAGAAGGGCCCAAGCACATAACTGCTTCAGCATGAAAATAAACATGTTCCATATATTTGCATTCTTCCATTGAGGACACTGATCCCAATGGGACATATCAAGGAATTGCATTACCCAAGTGCTTATGCACTGACTATGTTCTATCACAAATAATCTGTGAGATGAAAGGGTAACTGAGAAAAAAACTGTAAGTATGCTTTTAATAATGCTTGTACTTTTGTGAAAACACTGAGTCATTGATTCTGACCCTTATTACAGGATCATTCCTGAATCCCCTCGGTGGCTGATCTCCCAGGGAAGATATAAAGAGGCAGAAGTTATTATCCGAAAGGCTGCAAAAATAAATGGAATTCCAGCCCCAGCTGTGCTTTTCGACACCATGGAGGTATATGTCATATGTCTTGCTCCTTTACCTCTTCAGCAGTTTTCCCCTTTGGCCACTTAACTTCTTGTGAAACAGCACAGTAAATGGTTTACGACACAAAAGGCTGCCATTTACTGTTGAGTGAAGGTAAGTGATACCTTACTAGGCTTAGGGAGCTTGAAATGAGAAGCCAAATGGTTTTCTGAGTTGTTTGTGTTTTACAGTAAAGTTGTTCTCTTCGGCTGTGGTTGGTTGTGGTTTTCAGACCAAGGGTCATGCTCAGATTGCTTCCTCATTCACGCAATGGGGAAGATCCCAGGAGATGAAAGATTTATTTGCACGGCAGTTTGATACCCTATTAACAGCTTACAACTTTGCAGCAGCTCTTCCATGAGAGATCTGGTCCCGTGTCCAGTGCTGAGTGCACGCATGCCCATGCTCCCTGGATGTGCCAAAGGGATTCTTCAGACCTTGCAAACTAGGAAAGCACCAAAAGGCACCTAAAAGTGCACTTAGAAGCGTGAATTATAGTGAAGGCAGTGAATAATATGCAGCTTTTCAGCAGGCTAGTTTCTTGTATTTTGTCTTTGCTGGCAACATGAAGGAGGCCAGCCCAGCACTCACCAGTGTGTGCAGAGCAGGTGCAGCGGCCGCACGAACGGATCAGCTCATCCCAGGGTCCTTTCCCCCTCTAGTGGCTGTTTCTCTTCCTCCTGAAAAAGCAGAGGAATTTTCCTTGCTCAGAAAAACTCAGCCTCACTTCCAACCCTGTGTTAATAATAGTCACGTGTAGCTGTGTCAGACCTTACGCTAGAGCCTTTAGGACTTTAATACCTAATCTAAATCTAATACAACAGACAGACAGAGCCCCACAGGCCCCTCTAGCGGACAGAAATGCTGCTTGCCGTGTTTCTTGTTGGCAGCATCCATTTCTTGAATGTCACGCTTGCATTTTGGCTAGGTTACTTAAGGGCTCTTTTCACATTTATGTTTGAGGGCAAATTCAAGTGTATATTCTTGCTATGGGAAGCTCATCCTGCAAAAGCTGTGGAAAAGCACTTCCCTTTCCTCACAGACAGCATTCAGATGTCTTTCATACTGGGAATTAACTTTTGAGTCTCCAGTGGAATCTGCTTTTCATCATTGCTGCATATTTCTGAAACCAACTGGCAGCTCATCTATCCTTCCACTTTGTGGGAATCTCGCATGCCTAAGTGCCTGGGGATTTCGTTTGCGCATTGAAGCCTCCATTGAAGTATTTCTCAGACACTGCCAGGAAAGTGTTTCTTAGAAACCAAAAACTTTTCATAGGAAGCAAAACCTCCTGGTTTGCCAAGCAGGAGCAGCCAGCAAGGCTCAGCAGTTCACCTTCCTGCAGGCACCTCAGTGCCTTGGCTTGGTCTCTACCTGAAGCAAGTGGCCTGGGATTGAGGTTCCCTCCTCCTCCATGTCCCTTGTCTTGTGGCTGCTCTTCTGAGTTGAAGCTTTAGCGCTGGAGAAGCCGTCTGGATCCTCCCCGGTGCGACCGAGCAGCCATGGAGCCCTCTGCACAGGCAGGAGCAGCACCCTGGGACCTCCGAGCGGAATCTTGCCTCAAACCCCAAACTGGCCTGTCTGTGGAAAGCGAGCACATGCGGGTGGATATTGCCATGCACGTGACCTCAGCACCGAGCTCCAGCTCAGTTTGAACAGAAGAGAGTTGAGCAGATGCCGCACAGAAAGAGGCCCTTGCCATCACTTTGCAACTGAAGCTTTGCATCAGCTCGTGAAGGAAGCCGTCACGCGTCTTTTCTGCCAGTGGATACCCCTTCCTGGAAGGCTAAGAAGCCGCTGGGTTTCGGCGCTCACACACACGGCTGGACGTGCCTCTGGAGCGCAGCTGGCTGCAGGAACAAGCTGCCTCCCCAAGGCCGCTCCCTGGCGCAGAACCGGCCCTTGGGCTGCCTGGTTGTCCCCCGTGTAGTTGTAACTGCGTAATTGCCCAAACTTGTGGGTGTGCAAAGGTTGTTTTGCTCTTAGGTGTGTGGGAATTTTTTCGGTTTTGTTTGTCCTTTTTCCTTCAGATGCAGGATTCGAAGCCTCAGCAGCAGCAGAAGGCTATCCTTCTGGACCTATTTCGAACCCGAAACATTGCAACTATTACTATTATGTCATTACTTTTGTGGTAAGGAAATGTGTATTCCTAAAGTACCCAGGCAATAGAACAAATTCTGATTTGAGGACACATGTCATGGCTTTAGATAATGAATCTGACAGTCTTGGACCCTGCTTATACATGGTCCTTAGCTAATACCTGGCCTTCAGTGATCCCTGCAGCCACACTAGATTAATACGCAAGCATGTGGAGAGACTAGCCCACGCTCAGATGTAAAGCATTTTGGAAAACATAAGAAAGAACTTTAATTTGGGGGATTTTTGGTTTTGTTTTTAAGAAATTGTCACCATCGTGTCTGTTTGAAGAAAAATACCTTTAAACCTGGGCGGCAAATCAGTAGCACCACAAGCACTAGAACCCATTGCCAACGTTTTAGAGCTCCTAGCTCAGCGAGAGCCTCATCCCTGCCGGGGGCAGCTGCATGAAATGAGGACGCGAGTAACACCTAGACAAGCTGTGATCCTTTTCTGTACATATTTCCCCCAGCTGAGAGGCCTGGCTAGTGCAGCTGGCATGCCGTAGTGAGGCACCCTTGAGATCTGAAACCTGAATGTCCAGCTCTCTCAAGAAGATTAAAATGAGATTTACTGGAGCGGCAGCGGGGTGGGAGATGCGCTCACTGGAATTTGCTGTAAATAAGAACATAGTTGGTATTGAACATTTTCAAGACTTACTTCATTGTGCTGTTAATGAATCCATTGCAGTGAAAAAGCCTTTGTGTATGAGTTGCACAAAGGCCTTCAAGTAATGTTATATACTCAGGAAGATCAGTGAAGCCAGAGGTCTCTACAAGCTGCTGTGGATATGACCAGTGCGCAGGATGAAAGAATTAGAAAGATGGGGTCACCACTGATATTTTTAAGCCACACTATCTGTGATCATGCTTTGCAACACCCTACCTAAAATCTGAGGTAACACTCTAGGCATCTGAAAAACAGGATTCCTCGGATAACTGATTTTTATGCCTTTCTCAGGATGATAACATCGATTGGTTACTTTGGCCTGTCACTCAGCACCCCAAATTGGCACGGAAATGCCTACGTCAATTGTTTCCTCTCAGCGGTTATTGAAATTCCAGCTTACGTGATTGCCTGGCTTCTCCTCCGCTACCTGCCCCGGCGGTATTCCATATCTGCCACATTGTTTTTAGGAGGAAGTGTTGTCCTCTTCATTCAGCTGGTTCCTACAGGTACAGAATTCAATAGGTGACTTAATACTGTAAAATATTTATAACACTTTATTTACTTATCTGGTAGTTCAATACAATCATTGGAAACAATGATTAAACTTACAGTCTGAGGTCAAAGCCACGTGCAGCCATATTTTTAAATAACATTATATATATATGCTGAGTCACAGCTCATTTATTGTGTCATATTACTGAGCTTTTTATAGTCCAAGGGAACTGGCCTGTAAAATGAGAGCCAAGAGTGTACTGTGATTTGTCTGGTTACACCTAATGGCTAAAAACCCCTCCAAGTGTTCCAGATTTCACTGTGCAGAGATCCCCCCAGGATTCTGCTAGAGCAGGATGGCTGCAAGCCTGTGTTCTGTTACTGTATAAACACAGAACCTTGTTCCAATTCATTATATTGCAACAGAGCCAGTGTCTAGGAAATAACCTGCCCGCTCCTTCTAAACTGTGCTTAACTCTTGGAGCCAAGTAATCTAGGGATTGCACTATACTGTATAGTTTTTATAATGTAAAAAGTAAGTAAATAAAGGAACAACAAGCTGGGGTGAGCAAGGGACAGGGATGTGATTATAGTCTGAGAAAGGCAAAACAAGCACAAGTAATAAGCACAGGGTGCAACTTATTCACCTTGTTTCTTTTTTCCTCCAGATGCTCATGCCCTGTCTATTTTCCTGGTGATGCTTGGGAAATTTGGAATCACATCAGCGTTTTCAATGCTCTATGTCTACAACGCTGAGTTATACCCAACATTGGTGAGAAACATGGCAGTGGGCGCTACCTCCACCGCTTCCAGAGTGGGCAGCATCGTCGCTCCGTACTTCGTGTACCTGGGTGAGGTGGCCTGTGTCGCTTCCCTTGCGCGAGGCAGGTGCTTCTGGGTGCTTCTTTGGACCTGCTGGTCCAAAGCAAAGGTGGTAAAATGATAAGGGCTCCGTTATCTGTGGCCGTGAGTATCTGCAACTGGTCAGCGTGGGCAGGGAGGTCACTGTGCTGCTCTCTGTCCTTGCTGAATCCTCTGGGAAGCCTGCAGGCCAGGTGCTGCTTCACCCGTTCTCTGAATCTCTGCTCTGTAAAGCAAGTTGGGGACAACGCAGTACAAGAGCGTGTTGAGCTGTGAACCTAGAAAATGTTTTTTGTGAGTTAAGTTAGGCATTCAATGCTTTTTTTAAAAAAATGCCAGGACTGAAGCTGCTATGTAAATGTTTAACATAGGCATTTTGATGCACTTTTTTCTAGTGGAGGAGGGTGTCCACTGGTAGAGGACATCTCTTCAATACTCATTTTGCTTTTCCTTATTGCTCTAGGCCTTGCGTGCCTTCACTGAGCAAAACTGTTGATTTCCTCATAAGCTTTTTCTGCTATCCATTACCATCACATTCTGCACGCTGGACAAATATAACTGATAAATCTTAAAACAAGCAAAAAAATAAACATAATGGAAAACCACAATGCCTCCGGGATACCCAGAAATGATCCCATGTTGCAAATTGGAAATTAGAGGGATTAAAGGATTAAGAATGGAAGTGTCCCTTCGTGTTAGCAGCCAGTCCAGGCAGCTCCATCTCCTGGTCAGCCAGAGCTACTTTCTGTCACTCAAACACATAGTGTTTCCTCCTACCATCACAGGGTCTCTCAGCCCTCCCTTCTACCTAACACATTACGCGCCTACTTTGCTTCCTACTGAGAGATTTTTACTGAATTTTGTTGTTAACTCCCAGATTTCCTCAGGGACTCTCCCTCTGGGGAGTCCCTCTCCCTGGGACTCTCAGCCTCTGAGAGTCCTGTTTCACTCACCAGAACAGGATCCTAAACTATAGGAGCTTTAGGAGAAACTTGTGAGCTACTGCTATTTGCTACGGCTAAATTAGGACCTTGCAGTTCATGCAGCTTGTGAACACAGAAGGAGATCAAATCACAAACTTTGGCTCTGTGCGAAATTCCCAGGACTCTTGATTTTAATCCTGGTTTATTTCATACGTTATTAAGTATGCCGCTTTATCCCAACTAAAAAATAAAGCTGTCTAATCCTATTTGGTATTTTCTCTACCTTAAATGCAGGAATTGCTGGCTAATCTCTTTCCTTTTCATTTCTATGCTATTGTGGCATGGGAATCTTGCTTCCTGCCCAAACACTTGCGCACTAACTTCAGGCTTCTGGCAGTGGCCACTGTTTTCGAGTCCAAAATCAGACTCTGAGTAGACCAAGGTCACAGCCTCTTGTCTGTCACGGGGGGCTGATGCTTTCTCCACTTCTATTAAGGAACATATTTAAGAATTCCCCTGTTAATGGCCTGTTAATCTGAAGCTGGCCTGTGAAACTGCCATTAGTTTCTTCTCTTCTCTTGCACAAGACCAGCAGAATACAGAATCTGGGCAGCTGATGAGACCTGGCTGTTTATGAACATGTCTTTTCTCTCACATTTTTAGTTTCTTGCATTCTGTTTTGTAACTGAAGATTTAGTTCCAGATGACACTGTAATATTGATTTTTTCCATGGGTGATTCTAGCATGGTTGTTTTCTTAAAAATGTAGCTATGCCTGTTGAAAATGTACAGAGGAACAACTTGATGCTAAGCAAGCAGTAATAATGACGAGAGCTGGTGATAACAATATGATCATTACAGATCGTATATTGCATTTTAAAATGAGACCAAAAAAAAGAGGTTGGCTTCATAGTTGATGCCACATAATCACACATAGCTTAGTTTGGGGTTAATCTGTGATATTTCTAAATATTTCAATTCATTAGTCCAAATGAATTCTGTGTTACAGTGATGTCCACATTATGAATTACTTTATATTTATTATCAATGAGTTCACTGTATGATTAACGTTGTCATGCCCTGTGTTCTGCCAGGTGCCTACGACAGATTCCTGCCTTACATGCTCATGGGAAGCTTGACTGTGCTGATAGGGATCCTTACCTTGTTCCTCCCTGAAAGCTTTGGGAATCCTCTCCCGGAGAACTTTGAGCAAATGCAGAGGGTGAAATGGTAAGTCCCAAGCAAATGGATCCACATGAAATCCATGGGCATACACTAGAGTACACGTTAAAGCACTGGGCCAGCAGAGATGGGCAGTGTTTGAAGTCACTATGGTGGGAGGGAAAATTGGGAGAAGCAGAGAGAAGTTGAATTGGTCACAATGCAACTCCAAAGCTACCATCCAGGTTACTGAGAATTTGTACTAAGAATGGAATATAAACACTAATAAGTTGAAAAAAACTTGGAGATGCCTACACCTAATCCTTGGTCTGTCTAAGGATCTGTTGTTACATTTTCAGAGTAAGAATTCTTAGGTGAGGTTCGTGGAGCAGGGTGCCTGTTCCTTCTGCTATGTCTGACCTGGGCCTTTTAAGCTGTGCCATGGAGAATCAAGCCAGATTCCCTTCACTAGTGTCTCACATAAACAGAATGCAGTAACAGTCACTCAGTCACTCACATTCCAGCTGCAGGTGCTGCTTGCTGCCATAGCTTGGTCCATCCAGGAGGGAATGCTTTCCAGAGCACTGAGTTTTTTCATTCATCCTAAGTCTGTACTGGCTGCTGCTAATTGCTCTAGAAGTGCTTTGGGGTCACTCTGTAAAATGTTCCACTCTCTTTCAGTTTCAGAAATGCACAAAAAAACACTGGTGTTAGGAAATCAAAAGAGAATCCTAAAATGCTGGTAACACCGTTGTGAAGAAGGCTGGCCACTCAGATGGGCTGCAAGAACAAGGAAAACAAAACCCAACAGTTAATACTACTGTGCCATAGTTATGAACCTATTATCCCCTTTTGCTGCTGTCTTTTACTGTAGTTTACTGCACAGATGCTGTCTATTCCCATAGGTTGTTTAGTCTGTAATTCAGTGTCCTGATAGTTGGAGTTTTTCAGCAGACACAGTCCCTGTCGAAAACAGGAGCTGGATGTGCCAAGTGTGTCTGAAGAGCGGGCTAGAAACGAGTATTGGGAATAATACAGCAATGACTCCACTCAGTGGTGTACTCAGTGAAAGCTGCTTATGGAAAAATCAAAAGGCCAAGTTAAAAAAAAAAAAAACTAAAAAAAACAGAGGGAACATCCTGCATATTGACTGGAAGAGGAGCAGCTGGCTACCTTTCTTTGGAAATCTCAGCATGCATCTCTAAAGGAAAGAGCCCAGCCTCCTTCAAAATCTGTCCCAATCCCAGTACACATTAAGTGGAATCCGAATTTGGTTGTAACAAAGCACACTGTTGACTTTTAAATCAAAAGCGACTTTGATTTTTAAATAAGGCATTGCAGTATGTGTTGATGGTCCATGCTTTTGCCCCACTGAAATCACTAAGCTTCATGGATCAGTATCTCTGTGGGGG
The DNA here is from genome assembly GCA_032353885.1 of Nothura maculosa. Classification (NCBI taxonomy): domain Eukaryota; kingdom Metazoa; phylum Chordata; class Aves; order Tinamiformes; family Tinamidae; genus Nothura; species Nothura maculosa. The sequence goes on from JAUBOD010001004.1 coordinate 6,935,571, forward strand.
AAGGAACCTTAAATAAGAAAAATAGTTTCTTACAGGTAATCTCCATTTTCAAAAGAAACAGTCTTTAGCAAATAAATAATTTAAACATAATATGCATTTTTAGCTACTAGATTTTCAAGGTATATAGACGTAAACAATTTTTAAAATACCTTTTTGAGAGTGTTTTTTCCAAAGTGTTTCATTTCTCCTTGGATCTATGGCATGTTGTGCTGTAGCTTCAGAGAAAACTCATTCCAATTTTGAAAGCATTTATAAAAATCTTTGCACTATTTGCAGATTTAAAGGGGATTTGGTGCTCACAAAGATCTGTTGTTCTGTATGGGAATTGTTCACCTGCAGCTACTGACAACTCAAAAGGGCTAATTCGGGACCACACAATTATTTGAAAACAAATGCCAACAAAACCAGTTTTCTGCTTTTCAATTCTACAAGTCATACATGCTTTTTTTAAAAGTACAATAAAACAATATTAGATGAAAAGTCAGATGCAGTATAGTTTAGAGCTGTGCTACTACTGTTTTAAGCACTACATAGGCTGAAAAATAAAAGATACTACTTTATTTATCGGCTGCACAAAGACCTTTTTGGTCACATAAAGTCTCTTAGATCTGGTACACTGATTTTTATCCTCTAAGTAACAACAAATCATGATTCACTTTCTGTAACGGCCCAGCAAAAGGAAGATGTTTTGTCTCTAATATAACTTAATGGCAGTTCGTCTGCTGCTGGCTCTTGGCACTGAAATGATTAAGTACAAGCACAAATACAAAGCTTTATAACATTTAAATATAAGTAACTTGTGCAATTACTTCAAGCTGCAGTTTGGGACATGGAAATATCATTTCCTTTCATATTAATTTTCTGCAGTCATGTTTTTGCCATAAATGGAATATAGCATGAGGCAACGATTATCCTGTGATCTCTAACACTGTTTCATCTCTTCTCAAGCTGGAATTTCTCTAATGACAACAGTATTTAATTTTGGTTTTACTTATTATAAAGATATCTCTACAATAACTATTTAGACTTAACTAGATTTCTCAACAAAGCCTTTTAAAGATTTGGCTAAATATAGGTGGCTATATTTTTATGAAGATTTTTATATTAAGTTGATACTTCTTTTATGTGATCATAGGCTCAGACATTTCTAAAAGGCAAATATTTTTATATTCTTGAACTTCATAGCGTCTTAAAAGTCTAGTATTCCTTTTTTACCTAAGAGGAAGGGTTGTGGGTTTTTTTAATGCCTTGTTTTAATCAGTCTTTTTTTTTTTTTGCTTATATTATTATCTAATGCAATGCCAAACACTAAAATATTTTAACACTAAATTAAAAACAAAATCAGTTTAACAAGAGTGGCATGCAGTTCTCAAAAGTATGTGACATTGTTAATGCTGTATGAGGACTTTAAAGGACTTTAAATTATGGTCAAGCTTATTAAAAAATGGGGAGATTGCTTCATTTGAAGCATTTGCAAGGAAAATTTCTGTTCTCCACCAACAAGTCTTTCACAGTCTTGAACGGTGAAGCGATTCCTGAAGAAACCCGAAGAGCCACAGACAGTGGCAGATTCAAAGGGGACTGAAGTCGGATGGCAGGAGTGCCAGTTTGTGGCACGTTACTCCCTTTTTTAATGATAAAGCTGAAGCAAATAGTATTGCTTAAATAGCTTTTTCAAAAAACAGCAAAAAACATTTATTGCTAGTGAAGTATCTAGGTCTTCAAAGCTGTCTGTGTGTCAAATACTCCGTGGGGCTGAGTAGGGGACCTCTGCTTAGGGATTCCTGGGGGAAGCACTAGCTGCACTGCCCCGCGTTGCTCGGTGGAGCTGCACTATTCCTCACACTTCACTTCTGCCCCACTTACTGGAGTCCACATGGGAACCTTTTACCCTCAGTGTGATCTGAAGTTGACTTATTGACTTTGTTAAAACATACCTGGAAAACGTAGCTCTTGTCACTTGTTAACTTTGGTCTTTGTTGTAATGAAAGTGTGTACTGGCACTGTATAACCTACTTCCTGTGTGGATTGTAACTGAGAAATAAAGTCTCCTAAGTTTAACACTTCGTGTGAGGAAGTTTAAAAAAGTAATCAGAAATTAAGCATGTTCCAGTTAAACAGCAAATGTTTACCTCCTTATTATCCAGCAGTAAAGCTTCCTGTAAATCACTGGACTCTGTTATGTTTTTGTTGCAGACCGGGGACAAGGTAAAGGACTTAGGGAAACTTCCTTCCCTTGATCACGCAGAGAAATAAATAAAATGAATCAAGGCTCCTGGCTCATGCATGTGTAGCTACCCAAACCCCAGCCTCACCAAGAACCCTGTAGGCTGGTGTGGAGCTCATAGCCAACCAAGGGTATTGTAGTGAATACAGTGAATTAAATCACTTTTTCCAAAGTTGGTTTGTGACAAGGTCAAAGTTAAAACCAAGCATTCCAGTAACCAGTTTTTTTAAAAAAGTGCTTTGTAAATGTGAAAAAACTTGTGCTCCTACCCAATGGTCGCTGACCCTCTCCAGTGTCCCAGCACCACTGCCCTTCCTGCCCTCTCTCCTCGGACACAAATAAGGGATGAGGCTCCAACCACGTCCTCAGCAGAGGCTGAGTGCCCCATTTCTATTTTCTGCACCTGATTCTGTGAGGAGATGCCAGCCTTGAGTGTCACCCATCGTACTGGTGTCTAAGGGTGGGGAGGACCCCTGTTTTCCTGCAGTCCCCTGCACGTCCCCTCAGCCTCCCACTGTCCTCTCTGTCCCCTGTGCTCCCCGAGAGCCCCCCTCTCTCCTCAGGACCCCCTAATCCCCTACAAACCCCCATTCCCTCAGCACCCTGCTCTCATCTCAGCCCCAAAAATTGTCGTCAGCCCCCTGGGGTCCCCACCACTACTGTCCTCAGCCCCTATCACCACACTCTCCCCACGCTCCCCTCAGCCCCTATCACCCCACGCACTCCCCACATTCCTGCACTCCACAAATTCCCCACGCTCCCCTCAGCCCCCTCGAACGCCCCCCAATTCCTCAGCCCCCTTGAGCCTCACACTCCCTCCAGCCCCTATCACCCCACACGCTCCCCGCAGCCTCCTCGAGCCCCCCGAGCTCCCTCCGCTCCCCTCAGTCCCTGTCACCCCGCGCTCCCCTCAGCGCTTCCCGCCGCGCCGCGTGGGGGGCGGTCGCCGCAGGGCCCGCTGGGAGCGCGCGCGCC